>JAOTAY010000191.1:32997958-33030742 GCA_025629805.1 Erythroxylum baracoense | reverse complement strand
GAAATGAATGTAACGAGAGAGAGAGAGTAAAGAGAGGGTTTTGAGCGATGCTGGAAGTGGAAGAGTGACACGATCCGTGTGATTTAACACGATCAGACCGTGTGAATTTCGGGCGGGAAGTGAAAGGGAGGTTAATAGTCACATGGTCAGACCGTTTGACTTTCGGGTGAAATGTGGATTTCAGGCTGGAAATTACACGGTCTGTGTGATTTTACATGATCAGATCGTGTAACTTACAGAACCCTTTTTTTGTTTTTTTACTGTCAAACTTGAAAGAAATAAAGCAAATGCGAAAGAAATAACTTAACTAAATGCGTAAAAACAAGGCTCATTAAATGGTATGAGCAAACCGTGAAATGATGTCAGTGTCATTGTGGTTTGGAAAGTGCCAAAGTTGTTGTGGCACCTAATGGATGTCCTGCAAACTAAGGTTTCAAGCGTTGTCCATTGACCTTGAAGGCTCCGAAAACTTCTCTCCAAACCTCGACTGTGCCATGTGGAAACACTTGTAGAACTCGAAATGGACTAGACCATTTAGATTTGAGTTTACCTGGAAAAAGACGAAGACAAGGGTTAAATAACAAAACTAAATCACCTTCTTCAAACCGCTTCTTAGTAATATGTTTGTCATGCCACAACTTGGTCCTTTCTTTGTACAGGCGAGAACTCTCATAAACTTCCAATCTTAAGATATCCAACTCATTCAATTGCATCGTCAAGTTTTAAAGACCAGTCCTTCCTTGACTTATCAACTGTCTTTGCTAAAATACTCTTGATTTCTCAATTAGAAACTTCAACCTGTCCACTTGTTTGAGGGTGATAAGGCGTAGCAATCCTATGAAAGACACCATATTTTCGCAAAAGATTGTCAAGGGGCTTATTATAAAAGTGAGTACCATTGTCACTCAAAAGGGCTCTTGGAAGACCGAAACGAGTGAATATATGTTTCTTCAAAAACTTGATTACCACTTTAGCATCATTTGTGGAAGTCGCAATTGCCTCTACCCATTTCGAAACATAATCTACTGTTACTAAAATGTAGAGATTGTTATGGGATATGGGAAACAGACCCGTAAAGTCAATTCCCCAAACATCAAACAATTCAACCTCTAATATTCCAGTTTGCGGCATCTCAGCTCTCTTTGATATGTTTCCCAATCGCTGGAAATTATCACATATAGTCACATAGTGCCTTACATCATGGAACAAATTAGGCCAAAAGAAACCTGCTTAGAGAACCTTGGTGGCTGTCTTATTTGGACCAAAATGATCACCATAAACTATCGAATGGCAGTGGTGAAGAACACTCTGTACTTCATCTTCAGGTAAGCGTCGTCTAAAAATACCATCGACACAATATTTATACAGTAATGACTCTTCCCAGACGTAGTATTTAGCATCAGAGATGAGTTTCTTCTTCTGTTGATAAGTAATTTCTAGTGGGAACACTCTACAAACGATGTAATTAACCAAGTCGGTATACTATGGTGATGCAAGAGATGATATAGCTAATAGTTGTTCTCCCAGAATGGAATCATCAATGGGACATTCTTCACTAGCAACAATAATCCGGGAAAGGTGATCGGCTACTACATTCTCAGTACCAGCTTTATCCTTGATTTCTAGATCAAATTTTTGTAGTAATAAGACCCATCGGATAAGACGTGACTTGGAATCCTTCTTCTTCAACAAATGACGAATAACAACATGATCTGTAAAGACAACAACTTTAGAATTAATTAGGTAAGACCTTAACTTTTCAAGAGCAAAAATCATGGCTAAAAATTCTTTTTCGGTGGTGGCATAGTTGAGTTGAGCCTCATCTAAAGTACGACTAGCGTAGTAGATGGCATAAGGCTTGTTGTCCTTTCTTTGACCCAAAATAGCTCCCAAAGTGTGATCACTTACATCGCGCATCACTTCAAATGGAAGATTCCAATCAGGTGCTTGCATAATCGGAGCTGTAACTAAAGCATCTTTCAACCTGTAATAAGCACTCCAACAATCCTCATTAAATTCAAAAGGTACATCATTGGCTCATTGGTAAGAGGCGTGCACTTAAAGTGCAACAAAACCTTGAGGTCATGGGTTCGAGTCGTGGACTCACCCTTGACCAAAGAGGACAATACCTGGTGTGATGGGCGGTCGGGGTCCGAGGCCTGGCACTGTAGCGATCCGGCCCAAGTCCGGATGCTACAATAATATTCTTTTGATTGTATCCCTTCACCACTAATCTAGCATTATGCTTCACTAGCTTGTCACCATATTTCTCAATCTTGAACACCCCTATATTCTTTAAAGCTTTTTTGATTTTAAGAAGCTTCACTAACATATAAATCTTATTCTTTTTAATGCCATCTCTTCTTACATTGCCTTGATATAAAAGTATTTGTCTTTGAGTGAATGCACTTCTTAGAAGTGTTCTAGCTTTACTTCAATAGTGACTAGGTGATATTCTGAACTAGGATATCTTATAGAAGGTCTTTTCAATTTAGTTGACCTTCAAAGTTGGACATCTTTTAACACTTGATTAAGTTGCTCCCCCTGCTCATAATGCTTATGAACCTCTACATCATCCATAATATATGTCTGATATGACTCATCACCATCAGATTGCCCTTAATAATTATCATCCTATGCTAGCTTATGTTCACCTTCTTTATTCATAGGCTAATCAGTGAAAGAAGGTAGAATCTGCAGTACTGAATGATAAACTGCTAATAGATGATTGCGTCTTTGCTTTTAACAACCTTCTGCTTATTTGGGCATTAGAGCTTGTAACCAAACTTCTTGTCACCATATCCAAAAAATATACAAGGAGTATTCTTCGAATCTGACTTCAATCTCTTCTCTTTTCGCACGTGTTTGAAGACTTTGCACTTAAATACCTTTAGATGCGTATAAGTCAGATCCTTATCTTTCCATACTCTCTTAGGAATGTCAAGCTCCAATAGGATAGAAGGAGTTCTGTTAATAATGTATATTGTGGTTTTGAGGCCTCACCTTAAAATAACTTTGGCAGTTTTGACACTCAGAGCATACACTGAACTTTCTCCATTATGGTTTTATTCATCCTGTTAGCAACACCATTATGCTTCGGGATACCAAGTTTCATTTTCTCATGTCTTATGCCATGTCTTGCACAATATTCTTCAAATTCAGTGAAGGTATACTCTCCTTCATTGTTAGTTCAAAGAAACTTTATCTTTCTCCCCATCTTCATTTCCACCATAACATGAAATTTCTGAAAGGTCTTATACAACTGGCTTTTTATTTGTAGCATCAAGACCCAAGTCTTGATTATAGCATCATAGATAATTGTAACTAAATGCTTGTTACCTCCCAATGACTCCACCTCTATGAGACCACATATGTCGAAGTGCACTAGCTTCAACTTTGCCTTCCTTATGGTAGACCTTTTTTATAGAAAGATACTTAATGTTGCTTTCCAACCACATAATAATCATAGGGGTTGAGAGAAAAATTGTAGACTTCACAGGGATAAGTGATTTTCTAGCTAGCATCTTGATCCCTTTCTTACTAACATATCCAAATCTCTAGTGCCCTAAATTTGGTGAAGTATTTTTTTTAAATGACATGTAATTATTCATTATGTCTTGTATATATTATAACACAATCCACTATGAGCAACCATTAATGATTCTTTCGACATCTTCCACTTACCATCACCAAAACTATACCAGTATCCTTTTTGGTCAAGCACATTCATAGATAAAAAATTGAGATACAAGTCTAGAATGTGTCGTACACACCTTAAGGTCCACACATACTCAACGTTAATCTAAACTCGATTGTCACCTATACCAGTGATACTGGTGGAGCTCTAGTTTCCCATCTTCATAATTTCAAAATCATCACTCTTATAGTTGGTTAAGCACTATCTCTTTAGAACACAATGGTAGAATGGCCTTGTATTAACAAGCCACTCTAAATTTGAGTGACTAATATGGAGACACTCACTAGTCACACAAATTAACTACACTTCATCATTTGTTCTTGATATCACTACTGTAGTGTTGTTATTATCGCCATCGTTCTGGTTATCTTACTTCTTATGATCTCTCTTTCACTTGTAGCAGAACTTCTGCCATATCCTGGTCTCCTTGCCATATCCTGACTTTAACCAATTCTTTAACCTACCTTGCCCTTTGAGACCTCTACACTTGCTTCTTCCTTTTTTTTCTACCACAAAAGCCTACACGTTGTTGACATCGATCTCCTTCCTCTTAATCTCTTTATTAGACATATTCTCTTTGATCATATCCAAAGAAAGCACACAATCAAGAGCGAAGTTATTGATAGTCACAACCAAAGTTTCTCAACTATCTGGTAAAGAACTCAACATGAGCAAAGCTTATAGTTCATCGTCAAGGAAGATCCTCGTTATAGTCAACTTGTTACTGATGTCATGAAAATTGTTGAGATGTTTCAATACTAATTTTCCAACCTTCAACTTCAGGTTTATAAGCCTTTTAGTCAAGGAGGCCTTAATGTGAGTAATCTTGCTCTTATGAAGAACCTCAAGCTTCTTTCCCATCTAGAAAGGATCCTTCTCTTAGGATATATGGTTTAATATGCTAATATCAATTCACTATTTAATAGTTCCAAAGGTCTTTCACTTTATCTTCTCCCACTCTTTATATGTCATCTTATTCAGCTTAGATGGGACATCGTCTTTTATACTTTTGTCTATATTGATTAGATTATAACGATCTTTGCAATACTAGAGATCTTCCATAATAGGTCTCTAATTGAGTAGATAGTTAACGTTAACTTCATCATAGAGCTATTTCCACTCTCTATACCTATGACTCTAATACCACTTATTGGGGGCTTCAAGCAATAATGCTTATATGATCAATGAGATCAATCAACCAATAACAAACTATTTAAATGATATAGATGACGACAAGAAAAATTGGACACAAAATTTTACTAACCCACTAAATCCAATAGTGGCAAGATACAAGCTTTAAGGTTCCGAGCAAAGAACACCTCACAAAACAACCATAGCTAAAGCCTTCCTAACTGTCTCTTAAAAACTCCTATCTTATCTTTATAATTGAATATAAATTGATATCCATATATGTATATATATGTATATACACACATATACCAATACTACTTCTAAATAAATTCTAGATATCAAACTTTATTAAAACTATTACGAAGCAATGCTATTTAAAATATTTTAAATTCTTTTTTCATCATTTGTTTCTGTACCATATATCTTTTATCTCTTAATATTATCTCTAAATCTTAGTAAGATAAGATTTTATGTTATACACAGTGACACTTGCGCTGTCAATTGCATCATGTTAATCACTATTTGCATTCTGATAAATAGGATGCATGTTTAGGCATATCATGTTGTTTTGTGTTAAGCAATGGAATCACACTTGAATCATTTTGGATTGGTATTGCCATAAGATTCTGTCTTGCTAGTTGGAATTAGATTGAATGCATGCTTAAACTTGGATTAGGCAACTTGAGTAGAAAGTGAACCATGTTGAGTGATGAAAAGTAGTTGGTTACGTAAGCTTACTCACAAATTGACATTTGAGCAATGAGGTAATGTAGAGATGTATAATGAATTTTCATTTGAGCCAATGTGAGGATTGAGCCTATATTACTCCTTCTACAGTTACTATTTCTTTGTTAAGTGATGCTTCCTTAGGTTATTACCTTCAGAACTTACTTTGAATCGATTTGAGTCTACTGGATGCATGCTTAATAGAGATGATTAAGGTCTTTCTTGTGTTAAACCCTTTACCCTCTTTACCCACCTTAACCCTTACCACATTATAACCCTAAACAAGTTCTTTTGATCTATTTATGCATACAATCATTATAGAGGAGAACTGGTATATTAGCAAGCCTATAGTAGTGTAGTTTCTTATAGGAAGTTGAGCGAAACACTAACCATCAAACACTTGAGATAAATGAGTGAAATCGTGAGGAAGATTCATTTTACATCTATACTTATCTTTGAGTGATGGTGCCATTTGTTGAGTTTGCTTATGTACACTAATGAAAAGTAGTCATGATATGTGTAGTAACTTGATATTTGAGTTGGCTAAAATTTAAGGGATTTTATGCTTTGATCTTTGTGAAAATGAAGTGATGCAATTGAATGGTTGTGTTTATTTTGCTTGAGGACAAGCAAAGATTTAAATGTAGGGAAGTTGATAATTGTGCATTATTTTATGTTTTTCTTAAGTATTTAGCATGTGTTTCTTGCATAATAGATAATTATTAATGTGTTTTAGGATTTATTTTGTATGTTTTTGTTTAGTTTGATCTTCATTGTGTTCTTCTATGTATCATGTTGATTTAGGGTAAGAATTGATCATTTTGGTGTAGGAATGGAGGATGGCCACATTTGCGATTGAGCTAGGGACCATGAAAGGAAAGGAGAAGAGAAGAGGAAGAATTATAATGTAAGAACCCACGATCGTAGGTTTCATACCAATTCCCATGATCGTGGAATGTCTAACCTGAGGATGTACACAGGATTCACTTATTTTTTAGGTTTTCTAGACTATGTAAGCTATATAAACCCTTATGGAAGAGAGAGCTTCATGTGAGACCTACCTCCTTAAGTAAAAACGTAGGTTTAGAGCTTCAGGACAGGTAGAGATTCAAGGTTCATCATTCACAATTAGGAAAAGAGCACACCAACGCCGAATTTTCCAAATTCGGGCTATGAAGAGAAGGATTTTGATTCAATTTGTTTTCTTTTGTTTTTTCTCTTCTACTATTTTTGTGATGGAATATTTGATTGTTGGGCATGTTATGGACATCATGAGTGGCTAGTTTAATTGTAGAGATTACTTTTGAATTTCTTGTTCAACTCCTATTTTGTTAATTTGAATGATAGATGTTTTTGATGAATGTTGAATATATATACCTTATAACACATTGAGAAATTGAGTAGGGTTATTTATGTAGAGTTGACATTCTATAGACCTGGCTTCATTAAGTTAATTGATTAGATAGACGAGAGATCTCAGCTAATTAAATTGATCACCTATAGGATAACTTCATAATTAGTTGAATCGGTCGTTTGATTTTGTAGATTGAGAGATTGCTTAATCATCTCCATTTAATTTGGCTAGGGACACTTAATTACAACTTGAGAGAGGTTAGTTAATACATTAGGACATCTAAGGTGAAAGACAATTCAATTGATAAAATAGTAGGGAGACAAGATAGGGAAAAAGTGATCTTTAGTTGTGAAAATCTTGAATTCCAAGTTTCTGCATTTGTGTTGTGTTAAGTTATTTAATTTAATTTAATTTTCTAGTTTATTTCTATAAAGAATTCTAGTTTTTAAACAAAGATTAATTTGAATTAAGTGGTGCCTAAGCACAATCCTCGTGGATTGATATCTGTTTATTACTACAAATCATGACATGTATACTTGCAGTTTTGAGCGTAAAACTAGGAGTTGTTTTCCAATCAACAGGTGGTATAGGTGCTTCTATTCTTACTAAATGTCTTGATGTGATTGAACACCGAACTCCTCCTTCTCTTCTTCATCCTTAGTGTTAACTTACTCAAAACTCACTTCATCATTACGACTCTCCTCTTGCTCTTTAATGTATTCATCCATGATGTCTATCTTTATACAAGAGTTGCTTTCCTTCACATTCTTCAAGACTTTATTAATGTTAAGCTCTACTTGATCATCACCAATTAAAAGAATCAGTTTGCCTTCATAAACATCAATCAAAGCTCTCCTAGTATTCATAAACAACCTTCTAAGAATGATTGGGTAATTCCAATCCTCATCAAAGTTTAATACTATGAAGTCCATAAAAATAATGAACTTGTCCACTTTGATGATGACATCCACTACCATACCAAACGGTTTCTTAATCAATTGATCTTCCAATTGAATGAGCATAGAAGTTGGCTTCACATCACCTAGCCACATTTTGTTGAAAATCAACAAAGTTATAGGGTTAATACTTGCACCTAAGTCAGGTATAGTAAAACTCCCTGGATCCTTCAATTTTGTAGTCATATGGCTGGTGATGATGGAACTACAGCTTTCTATCAGTGTAACTACTTGGTTATCCTCCCAAGTTTGCTTATTTAATCGTATATTTTTAAAGAACTTTGCATACTTATGCACATGTTCCAAAGCCTCCACAAAAGACAAGTTAATTTACAGTTTGTTCAGCTTTTCCACGAACTTTGCAACTTATGCATCCAATTTATTCCTCTAAAGTCTTATGGGAATAGAATTTTTTGTGGATATGGAGGACGTGGAACGTAGGGAAGATCCTCATTCTTCTCTTCATTCTTTTTCTTTTAATCTTGGTATTCTACAAGTTGGGGTTCAACTTGTTTTTCTTTTAGTTCTTCTAGATCTTTCACACTTTTAAATGTAATAGCCTTAAATTGTTCCCTAGGTTTAGTTTCGAATTACTTAAGGGACTCCACATACTTTGTGTAGACAATGCGTTGGCTAACTAGCCCACTTGAACATCTAGATTGTGATTAGATGAGGTCTGATTCTTGCGTAATTGATTGCATTTCACATCCATCCTCTTTTGGGTCTCATCTAGTCTCGTGAACTTAGAATTTAGCATGCCCAAGAACTTGTCCATCTTTGAATCCCATAAACTAAACTTGTCTTGCTGAAATTCTGGTGGGCTTTGGGTTCTCATTTAAGTTCCTGTATTGTTAAACCTAGAGAAATTCGAGTGGTTCTTCCGCACAGGATTATATGTATTTAAATAAGGATTGTTACCTTCTTAACCAAATTATGTTCCCATATAGTTAATTTGCTCAACATTGTTGATTTCTACTAAGAAATAATCATCTATGATATGGCTCTCTTGTCTTCATAACTCGCATTTGTGCTAAATTGTTTTGAGTAGTGAGGAGGATGCGGCTTTCAGGTTATTCAATTGTTTGGTAAAAGTGCTCACACCAGCTACTCCTATACTGTGACGTTCGCTGGGTTGAGTGAATTCAACCATGTCTTAGTTGTATCCTTGAGTGTAAAGGGGAAGAGCCTCATCCTAGCTGCATCTTTCAACATCCCATCATAGCAAAATGTGTCACAAATTTCTAGGAAATTAGCTAGATAAGCATTTTTTTCCTCATTGTCCAAACCATAAATTATACGTTGGTTTGCAACATGTTTAATAGTTCTGATTTGATCTCAAATGCCTTCGTTTGCACTAGTGGTTAAGTAATTCCTTGTTAATTAAAATTGAACCTTAGCCTCATGAAGTCCATAAAGGTCTTTTGTTGCTCCTCATGTTTTATTTCCTCTGCTGCATTTCTTTTTATTGCTTATTGGTATTTAGCTCTTTGGATCTCTCTTTCTTGCTTTATGATATCTAGAATTGATGTGTCTTCTACTTTGCTTGAACTCCACACAATCTTTGTGTTTATACACTTGCAATCCATATAAGAAAAGGTATCAAATCCTTAAATCAAAGGAATTCAAATTGTACAAAATGCTATTTAGTCCTTGGCAATGGCATTAAAAAACTTGATTAATTTTTGTATAAAAACTTTCAATACTACAAGCATACAGATCGTAACTTGTAGTACCAAAGGTATCGCTACCATAAGGACAAATTAGACACCTAACAAATTGAATAAAACTTTGTTTACGGTAATAAAAGATTGATTAACTTAAAATAAATTATTGAAATTGAATAACTAATAAAACAAGACAATTGAGTAATTGAGCTGCCAATAAGAATGAATATGATCAAAGCTAGAAACTTAGGAACTATGCTATCTTTATTTTGTCTCCCTTTATTCTTGTTTATCCAATTATATTTGATCTTAGATATTCTAAGGTTTTGATTACCCTATGTCAAGATCTAATCAAGTAATTCCAATTGAAATCAATAATAATAAAATTGTAACCTCTCAATTCACAAAGATACTCCTAACTATTTAATTAGATTTGAAGCAATCCTAAGCATAATTAATTCACAATTAAGATCTCTCTTCAATTGTTTATTAATCAAATATTTTCAGGTCTAGTAAGCTACTAGCTCTCGTTGTGCACCTTAACATAAATAACTTAATTCACTCTCTTCATTTGTTACTAAGTGTAAGCATAACAAATATCACAAAGTATTTATAGATGCATTGAATGCATTGAATTCACAAGAAGAACAATCCCTAATATGAATCTAGAAACTTATAATCATGTTCAAAATTATAATAATCCAAATCAACATCAAAGACAATGTAATAGATTAAGAGAAAAGAAAGAAAAACATGTTTGTGTCTTGATCTAGAAATCTGGAATTTCTAGAGCTTCACTTGATGTCTTCTCTTAATCTTCCTGAATCTGGTGGTTGTTACCTTTTTTGATTTTTTTCTTATCTTTAAATAGTTCTTGAGGCTTTTAGGGTTGTTTTTAAGATTTCCCCTCTTAATTTGGTTCCAAAAATTGTCTTGAAACCTCATAAGTTCAAAAATATCGCGTGTTAGAAAATACCTTGTCACGATCATTGTAACATCCAAATACCCCCTAAGAGGATATATAGATGCCACATAAAACATTCCTAAATATTCCAACACTTGAAAGAAAATAAGGCAACATACTTCACATTACGTAAGTTATGTTATATATAGAACATAATATACACATTGTCCTTATCATATACAAGCCTTAAATCTAAATACATCCTATATTATAGTTATTACAAACCATTTACATAAAATACAAAATGTCTCATATTATTAGATACAACTCAAAATCAACTCAAACAAAACATCTTCCAAGTATATCAAGTCCTTCATTGTCCACTATGGTCTTCCCAGCCTTAAGTCTTCTTATTAGAACATACACGGAGGCAAAACCACCGTGCTAAGCATATAGCTTAGTGGGGAATAACTAAACAAGATATAAGCTAATGACTTTTTCTAACAATCATCTAGTATTCATATGCACTGACTCATGTCAAAATTGTTCAAATTAAAGAACAATCCAATATTATTTACATTAAAACATAATATATCATATCAGAACAGTATCCAAACAGAAGACCATAATGACAAAACAGAACTTTAATAATATCATAACAGAACTTATTTGTGCCAGAACAGAACTTGATTATATCAGAAAAGAATTTAGTTATATCAAAACTGAACTTATCTTATATCTGAATTGAACATATATCATAACACAAAATAAGTTAGCCTGCTAGTCTTGTTACAGAAGCGGGTAACGGGAATAAAATAGGAGATACCTATGATTGGTATCATAGAACAGGAGAGACTTATGTCTCAGTAATAGGAGACACCGAAGTGTCAATATCAGGAGACACTAAAGTGTCACAAGAGCAGTTACAGGCCCTTCTAGGCATACCTGTTTACCCACAACTAGGACTTTGCAGTTTTAAAATAAACCATTTCAGGTTTCAGAATCATATGCAAAAGATGCAGTGAATCTTTATTCCACTTTCCTCAAATTGAACATATACATGCACATTCAATTAAACTTAACATACCTTATGAGCATAAACATTTGCAATAGTGTACCATTAAATGTGTTATGCATTTACACATTACATATAATTACACAAATTTCCAATTCATAAACAATAATATTCAGCTCACATTGCAGAAACCTTTTGAAACATATTTGTATTCATAAGAACACATTCATCCTTGAACACACCATACATTTCAATATTAGATGCATTATTCACTAACCACAAATTCTTTAAGTAATTACCCTAATTAACAATCTATAACTAAATTAACTTTTACTCAATTAGTCTAACATCATCTAGGTTCATTCTCAACCTCAATTAAGTTCAATTAAACCACTATTAAGTACCTTAACCTTATATAGTCTGAAAATTATCCAAAACCAACATTTCTCCTTCCTAACTACTGTCCATGACCGTGGGAATGAGCCATATAAATCCTATGATCGTGGGATGAGTGAACTGAAGGTTCTCTCACCCACGGCCTTCATTTTGCTTCCAAATCTTACTCCTTCATACTCCATCCAATACACCATCACTAAAACCATCAATTTCACTTCAATTTTACCTTATTCATGCTTCAATCCCTTATCAAATTCGTGTCCAAACCTAGTTCAAAAATCATTCATTAGACAACACACAACTCATTATCTTACATATATTAAAACAGAAACAACATTTGCCAAAGAATAATTATTTTTCTAGCATTCAGTTCTCAACATCATAACACATATTTCATGTCAATTCAATTATCATAAAACTTATATTAATACATGCTATCAAGTTTAGAATTCCCTTACATGTTTAACTTCAAATTCTAACTCCAAAGAACCAGCTAATCCAGCCCTTCTAAGCAATCAGCACACATCTAAGATCAAGGTGCAACTTTCAACACTAACAAGACAATAGCACAGAAAATAGTAGGATCTACTTCTTGATGTAGTAACTTACAAAGATTCCAAGTGAAGATGATCCAAAATCAAGCAAAATTCTGGAAGTTGAGAGGGAGCGAAAGGTTTTGGTTGAGAGGAGTAAAAAATGGAGAGAAGGCTGCCGAAACACTAAATGAGCTGAAGTGATTCAGCTCTTGCTTTGCAAGGTGTCCTAACTTTAAAGGGACACATATCCTTTCATACGATGACCTACATAGCAAACATAGGAGTGAGCCACTTGTCTTCTTATCATACTGCCAAATGCCAATGCAGTAGCCATGCCAAATGTCACTAACTCATAGGCTTAGTCATCCACATTTCCATGTACCAACTTATCTTACCACTAGACTTTTTCCCTAGTCAAAATGTTTATTTTAATACATCAATTTTCTAATGGTAACAATTAATTCCAAGTTATGAAGTATGATCCATTAACCAAAATTCAAGATCAAGCCAAAATTCAAAACATATACAATTCATGATCATATCACAATATCTAATACATATACTTTCATGAATATGTAACATTTCAACTAGTGTATAATTTGGGGCCTTACAATTATCTCCCCTTAAAAGAATTTCCTCCTTGAAATTCATACCTGATGAGAACAGTTGAGGGTATTGAGTTTTCATGGTCGATTCTGGCCCCCAAGTTACCTCTTCGAGTCTATGGTATTGTTAGAGCACTTTAACTAGAAGTATTTGCTTATTTATGAATTGTTGAACTTCTCTGACTAAAATAGACACAGGCCCTTCTTCATAAGTCAAATATGGTTATACTTGAATTTCTTGCACAGGAATCTTATTTGTATCATCAGACTGATATTTTCTCAACATGGAAACATGAAACACATCATGCAACTTTGCTAATTATTCAGGAAGAGCTAATTGATAAGCTACTGGTCCGACTCTCTTAAGAATCTCATAAGGATCAAGATAGCATGTGCTGGGCATACCTTTATTCCCAATTCGAAGTATGTGTTTCCATGGTGATACTTTCAGGAATACCTTATCACCTATCGATACTTATTATCTTTTCTTTTTAAATCAGCATAGGACTTCTGCCTATTATTGGTAGATTTCAATCTTTGTTGAATAACTTGCACTTCCTCTTCAATATCTATCACAATATCAGGCCTGATGATCTTGTTTTTACTTAATTCAGTCCAACAGACCGGAGTTCTATACCTCCTCCCAAGAGGGCTTCATAAGGTGCTATGCCAATACTAGTCTGATAATTGTTATTGTAAGCAAACTCCATTAGAGAAAGATAATTATCGCAACTTCCTAGGAATTCTAACACACAACCTCAAAGCATACCTTACAATATCTGAATAACCCACTCAAATTGTCCATCTGTCTGGGGATAGAAAGCGGCACTGAACTTGACTTGAGTACCTAAAGCCTTTTGCAGACTTTTCTAGAATTTTGACGTAAATCGAGGATCAGGATCAGAAATAATAAGTAGTGGCACCCCATCTAACCTCACTATCTCATTCACTTATAGGTCTGCAAGCCTATCCAATGAATAATCAGGACGAATAGGCAGAAAGTGAGTAGACTTGGTGAACTTGTCAACAATCACCCATACAGCATCATACTTCCTTTGAGTGAGAGGAATTCCAGTAACAAAATCCATAGTAATGTTATCCCATTTCCATTGAGGAATTAAAATAGGATGTAACAAACCAGATGGAACTTGGTGCTCAACTTTAACTTGCTGACATGTCAAACATTTAGATACATAATTCCACTACATCGCATTTTATACCTGATCACTAATAATGCTGCTTCAGATCTTGATACATCTTATTTCCACCAGGATGCATTGTAAAGACAGCATTATGGGCCTCAAACAATAACTTTCTCTTCAATTCATCGTTAGCTGGCACACATAATCGATCTTTATAATACAAATCATCATCTCCTTTCACAAAAAAATCTAGTTGTTTACTTTCCTGAGTTGCCAAAATAAGTTTTTACAACTTATTATCAACTTTCTGATCATCGGAAATTTCTTGCCTCAAGGTAGGCCTAGCTTTTAATTGAGTTATTAAAGCCTTATTAGATACAAGTCTTCTTTCACTCTGCTGCACTAATAATGCTGAAATAGTCTTCCGACTCAAGGCATCACCTATGACATTAGCCTTGCCTGGATGGTAATCCACAATGCAGTCATAATCTTTAAACAGTTCTAACTAATGTCGTTGTCTCATATTAAGTTCCTTCTGAGTAAGCAGGTACTTCAAACTTTTATGATCAGTAAAATTCCTACACTTTTCACTATACAAGTAGTGTCGCCCTATTTTCAAAGCAAACACTACCACTACAAGCTCAAGATCATGTATAAGGTTGTTCTGTTTGTGAGGCTTGATAGGTGTGAATTGCATCATGTTTTACGACTTAATTTGTTATATATTAAGTGTTAATTTGTGTGTTTAAGATTTGTTATAGGCTAGTATAAGTCTTTGAGCATAAATATTATGTTTTTGAGGTACCTTGATGTGCTTGTTAGTGCTTCAGGGTCAACATTAAATATTCTAGGCATGCCTGTTTAAGCATAAATATTCTAGGCATGCCTGTTTACCCACAACTAGGATTTCGCAGTTTTAAAATAAACCATTTCAGGTTTCAGAATCACATGCAAAAGATGCAGTGCATCTTTATTCCACCTTCCTCAAATTAAACATATACATGCACATTCAACCAAACTTAACATACCTTACGAGCATAAACATTTGCAATAATGTACGATTAAATGTGTTATGTATTTACACATTACATATAATTACACAAATTTCCAATTCATAAACAATAATATTCAGTTCACATTGCAAAAACCCTTTGAAACACATTTGTATTCATAAGGACATATTCATCCTTAAACACACCTTACAGTTCAGTATTAGACACATTATTCACTAACCAATTCTTTAAGTAATTACCTCAATTAACAATCCATAACTAAATTAACTTTTACTCAATTAATCTAACATCATTTAGGTTCATTTTCAACCTCAATTAAGTTCAATTAAACCATTATTAAGTACCTTAACCTTATATAGTCTAAAAATTGTCCAATACCAACATTTTTTCCTTCCTAAGTATTGTCCATGACTGTGGGAATGAGCCATATAAATCCCATGATCGTGGGATAAGTGAACCGCCACGGCCTTCATTTTGCTTCCAAATTTTACTCCTTCATACTCCATCCAATACACCATCAGCAAAGACCATTAATTTTACTTTAATTATACCTTATTCATGCTTCAATCCCTTATCAAATTCATGTCCAAACCCAGTTCAAAAATCATTCATTAGATAACACACAACTCATTATCTTACATACATTAAAACCGAAGCAGCATTTGCCAAACAAGAATTATTTTTCCAGCACTCAATTCTCAACATCATAACACATATTTCATGCCAATTAAATTATCACAAAACTTATATTAATATATGCTATCAAGTTTAGAATTCCCTTATATGTTTAACCTCAAATTCTAACTCTAAAGAACCAGTTAATCCAGCCCTTCCAAATAATCAACACACATTTAAGATCGAGGTGTAACTTTCAGCATTAGCAAGACAATAGCATCAAAAATAGCAGGACCTACTTCTTGATGCAGTAACTTACAAAGATTCCAAGTGAAGATAAATCAAGAAAATTTTCAAAAGTTGAGAGGGAGTGAGAGGTTTTGGTTGAGAGGAGTAAAGAATGGAGAGAAGGCTGTCGAAACACCAAATGAGCTGGAGTGATTTAGCTCTTACTTTACAAGGTGTCCTAACTTTGAAAGGACACATATCCTTTCATGGGGTGACCTACATGGCAAACATAGGAGTTAGCCACTTGTCTTCTTATCATACTGCCAAATGTCAATGCATTAGCCATGCCAAATGTCACTAACTCATAGGCTTAGTCATCCACATTTTCATGTAACAACTTATCTTACCACTAAACTTTTCTCCTAGACCAAATGTCCATTTTAATACATCAATTTTCTAATGGTAACAATTAATTCCAAGTTATTAACTATGATCTATTAACCAAAATTCAAGATCAAGCCAAAATTCAAAACATATACAATTCACGATCATATCACAATATCTAATACATATACTTCCAGAAATATGTAACATTTCAACTAGGGTATAATTTGGAGCTTTACAATCATGACTTAAATGATTTCGTAGCCTCTGTCATGATTATGCATGGGGCCATGATCTTGACAATGGTCAATGCAGTGCCAACTTTGTTCACTCCCACAATCATGGCCTGCCTTTATGTATCCATTTGTTCTCTTTTCTTCAAATTCATGTTTTCATATAGTTATAAATATATCAAAAACTTCTTGAACAATAAAATTAAGATCAAATTCTTACTCAAAACCAATCAAACACATAAAAACACTAATAATAACATAATTCTAAGTCTATGTACATAATAATACCTTAGGGGTGTTTGTTTCTGTTATATTTTTTCATTTCTTATTGCAGTTTTATTAAAAAAAGGAAACAACACACTAAAATACGTTTGGTTGTTTTTATTGCAATCTCCTATTTCTAAAATTACCGCAATAGATTTTCAAAAAAAGAAAAAAAAGTTGCTTTTCTAATATTTCACAACAAGTTTCCACACATTTTCTTTCTACTCCCTCCTCTTATAAACTTCCTTTAATGTAGAAATTCTATCTCTTCTCTCTTACGTCCCAAATCTCTTCTCTCTCTCCTGCTTCTTTTTTCTTTTCTCTCCCTAACCCATTTCATACGTCCTTTTTAATTGATGGAGAAAGCAAAATTAGCTTAGGCTTTTAACCAAGGGAGCTTTCGAATGTTTGATTTTTTTGCATTTTTGTCTTTTTTACGTTTTACATATAATGTTTCTGGTTTCTGCACATACGTGTTCTACATTTTTTGTTTACCGTTTTCCTGGGTTTTTTTTGCATTTTTGGTTTTTTACATTTCTATATATACGTTTCTCTTTCTGCACATATGTGTTCTATATTTTTGGTTTATTGTTTTCCTATGTTTTTCTACGTTTTTGGATTTTTACGTGTCTGCATATATATGTTTTTAGTTTTGGCACATACGTGTTTATGTGAAAATTTCTATGTAGCACGGACACAGCAAAATGGAGCCGTGTCCGCGTGTCGGACACCACCTGACACGTGGTGGACACCACCTGACACGTGGTGGACACATGTCCTTACGTGTCGGAATTAAAAAATAATTTTTGTCAGCTCAGACCTGGCTTAAATAAATCTGGACACGGCTCGGACACGGCTAAATTCAAAATCTCGACCGTTTACCATCTGAGCAAATTATTTTTAATCATAACCTTTGACTATTTATTTCTTTGTCTACTTTTGAATAGGAGATTATAGACAAATTGCTTAATAGAATATACGCTCTATGTTTTTTTAGAGAGGGCTTATAAAGTGCCAAATATATATGAACTATCAAGATGTTGGAAGTCTTGAAACACATCAATCATTATATATCATATTATGAATTCTGATTTTTTTCTTAATTCTAAATTTTATAATATATATATATATATTGTCGTGTCCGTGTCTACCAAATTTAGAAGTTGGTGTGTCCCTGTGTCCGTGTTCGTGTTCGTGTCCGTATCCGTGTCCGTGTCGTATCGCGTGTCCGTGTCCGTATCTGTGCTTCTTAGGAAAATTTTCTACTATTACTATATTACTTCTACTTATACGTGTTTCTAGTTTCTAAACATACATGTTTATATGGAAAATTTCTGGTTTAAAATTTGTTACGCCACATATAAAGCACGATGTTGCACTCAGCAGTTAGCACTACGTTACAATTGGGCCAAAAGGTTACATAAAGTCGCTAGTGTTTATAACAGTGAGAAATTTGAGAACGGTGTGTTCAGGTACTGTACCGGTTGCATGCTATAACGAGTCGATGCGCGCCAGTTGTTGCAGAATCTCCCACCACCATTCGATGAACATTAAACGATGCAAGAGTTTTTAAGATAGTCTACAGTTTTGGAGATGTTCGCTATTGGTACAATTGTCTCACACCATCATCTGAGCATCACCTGTGGTTTTTGTCTAGAAACCAGCGGTGGATTCTGTTATATGTCTTATCTCAATTTTTTGGGTGTTTTATTAGTGATTAACTTCTCCAAAGTCCTCTTACCATAACATTGACTACTTGAGCCATTTTCCTTCTTCATCTTTCTGTCACAATTCAGAATCTTTGGTCTATATAATCTTTTTTCTCTTAAAGTTGGTGTTTTTATATTGTCTAGCATCAATTGCAAAGCTCAGAAATGCAGGAGAAACTCTAAGACATAGTGTTTATGAAACAACCCTACATTGAGGATGTGGGTTCCCGCAGAATGTGAGTTTGTCTTCTCTTCATCAATTCCATCTTTTCTATATTGATCTTTCGATCTGAAGTAGCCTGCTTGTTGTTTATCTGCTCTTCGATTTTTGAAGTCGTTGCTTTTCTATTCTTATAAAAGATGTTTTTTTCCCCTCTATTCTTGTCTTCTAAACATCTTTATACGAACTTCCACCTTCTTCAATGGCTTTCTTGGCCTTTTTTGCAAGCTCTCGACCTTTTCTCCTCATCTCTGCCACCTCTTTACCACCAATTATTATGGATTCCGGAAACTAGATTTTGAAAAGGATACTGCTTGTTTATTTACAGAAGAAGCAACAATCTCTTGCAACAGTAGCTTTTGAATTCCAGTATTGGTTTTGCCAACATTTCTATTGAATAATAGAGAAATGATGCCACTTAGTACATTATGGAAATAGTTAGAAAACAGAGCATAAATTAATCAACATCAAAAACAAAATAATAGGTAGTCATGACTTTTAAGATTAGTGACATTTCAGGAATTTTTATCAAAATTCATTAGAATGAGCACTGAAATTTAATATATTAACACTACTAACCCTGATTGATGAACATATATGTTGTGGTCGATGTCTTCAAGTTAAAGTGGTAGCATACCTCATAAGGAATCTTTTGTCATTAGATGGCCCTTTGTTAGCACCAAAATCTTATTTTTGTCAACTTTATTTCCTGATGGCGCCCTTAATTGATCAATTTCTGGTGTAAATTTAATGAAATTGAAATCCTATCATAGTTGTCTCATGTTTATTTTGAACCATGTTTAGAATTTAACATCATGTAGAAATTGTTATGGTTGTCTCATGTTTATTTTGAACTATGTTTAGCATTTAATACTTTGTAGAAATTGTTATGATTGATGTCACCTATATGTGATTACATTTAGTGATGGAAGGTTTGAACAATAAAAACAATTCCAATGATTATGTGGAAATAAATGAAAAATGATGGGGTATGGAATGATATCATAGAAATGTATTTAATCTCCTTGATGGTTGAAGAAGTGAAGAAGAGAAATCGAACAACTACTGCCTTTTCTAAATTTGGATGGAAGAATATTAAGGTAGGGCTTTAAACAAAATTCAATAAGGAGTATACTAATATTCAATTGAAGAATAAGTATAATGTATTAAAGGCTATATTGAAGAATTTCAAGAACTTACGCAAAGAAATAGGAATCGGTTACAACTCCTTTACTAGTGAAGTTAATGTTATAAATACAAGTAGGTAAAATCTATTTAAGGTAAAAATATGTTTTTGTTTTATTAATATATCATATTATATGGTATTTATTCTCATATTTCTTTTTCATCATTACAGGTGTATAAAATAGCTCACAGATTCAAGGAAAAAGGACTTAAGAAATTTTCAGACTTGTTTCATATTTTTCAAGATACTATTGCAACTGGTGTATATGCACATCCATCAACTAAATCTTTATCGAATAGTACAAAAGAGGAACATGGACATGATGTTAATGAAGATTACATGTATAACGAAAAAGAAGATCAAGATATAAGTTCTCTATCTAAGATAAATAAATCTCCTAAGAATAAGAAGGCAAAGAAGACACATTCTAACATTGTAGAAGAGGTCTTGCTTATACTTCATGAACAATTAAAAAGGAAGAATGATTTACTTGAGAAAAAACTAAGTGAAACATCATCCACTGAAAATTTTAGGAAGCTTAAAGCTAAAAAGTCATTTGACTGTGAAGGAACAAGTAATAATTTTCATGATAACTATAGGACATAGTGAGACAATTAAAGTCAAGGCAGAATGCTTTCAACATTCGACCTGGACAATTTCGAAGTATTTTTATAAAATCTTATGTACAATTAATCGTCTTGCAAAAAGGGTCATTACTCCACTATCTTTTACTAATACACCTCCTGAGATTCAACATAATCAAAATTCTTTCCATATTTTATGGTACATTATATATTTAATTACTATTTTAATTATTTTCTTATGATTAATAATTATTTTAATATTTAAGATTGTATAGGAGCAATAGATGATACATATATTGATACACATGTTCCGATAGATGAACAAATACCATATAGGAGCAAAAGAATTAATCCAACCCAAAATATTATGTATTGTTGCTTATTTGACATACGTTTTACATATGTAATAACTGGATGAGAAGACATTGTAAATGACTCTCGAGTTTTTTGAGAAACAGTGACAAATCTAGCTAATCAATTTCCTATGCTTCCATAAGGTATTATATTATTTTAAATAAACATAGTAATTATGATTCATTTTTAATATCTTTTTGTCAATATTATGTTCTTTATATGTTAGGTAAGTACTATTTGATTAATTTAGGCTACACTAATATGCCTGGATTTCTTTCAACATACCATGGTGAAATATATCATTTGCGAGAGGTAGATGAAGACCTTAAGGTTCATATGAATTGTTTAACTACAGGCATTCTTCATTAAAAAATATTATTGAAAGATGTTTTGACGTTATAAAAATAGGATTCTCTATACTTAAGAACATGTCAAGTTATGATATGAAGAAACAAAAATACATCGCTATTACTTGTTGTATTATACACAATTATATTAGAATGTATGGACAAAGTGATGGATTATTTGACAGTTGTACTGAAAATGAAAAACAAATTAAGAAAAGTGAAAATGAGATACAAGTTCTCAAATAGAGTATAATATCACTTTAGTACAACTTTGAAGTGTATCTTGGAAGCGAGATGAAATTCTTAGACAAATGTGGAGTGATTATATTATTTTTAATTGAATTAATTTTTATTTTGTAAATGATAGTATTATTATGTTTTCAAGAATTATAATATGATAGGCATCTTGTATTGATTAGAATGACTTAATATAATTTTCTAATTTATAGAATTTTAGTATATACAATTAATGTGTATTTTTAAATTATATTTAATTTGCATATATTTTAATTTTAGATATAATTATAATTAATTAATTTAAAATATAATATATTATATTAAACTTATTAACATAAGAGTATAATTACAAAAATAGAAGCAAGATAATAAAATCAAACATATTTTTGTTTTTAATTTTTTATTACAAATTTCAACCAAACAGATTTTTGTTTTCAGTTTTTATATTATAAATTTCAACAAAAGAGGTTTTCATTTTTAATAAAAAAGAAATCAAAAACAAAAAAAACCAAAAACTAAGGGCCTGTTTGGTTTCACTTCTGTTTTTCTGTTGTAGTTTTTGATTTTCATTTTTTGTTTTTGGTTTCTATTTTTTTCTTAAAAAAACAAAAACTTGTTTGGTTAAAATTTGTAATATAAAAATTAAAAACAAAAATCTGTTTGGTTGAGATTTATAATAAAAATTAAAAACAAAAATATGTTTAATTTTATCATCCTGTTTCTATTTTTGTAATTATACTCTTATATCAATAATTTTAACATAATAGATTATATTTTTAATTAATTAATTATAATTATAGATAAAATTAAAATATATTTAAATTAAATATATTTTAGAAATTACATATTAATTATAATCACTCTAATCAATAAAAATTGTATAATTCTTAAAATTATAATAGTAATATTATTTATTACTCATTTTGAATAATTTTTATTGGTGATCAAATTACACTCAATTTTTGCCCTAAAAAAATGACGTGCATCTACATTAATGAAATTACAGTGAATGTAAGATCCATTGCCGCTACTACTCTATGCCTGTCGCTTTATTCCTTAGATATAAAAACCATTTTTTGTACTCCAAACTTCGAAGCATCATCTTCCAAAGTAGTCCAAACTTCGAAGCACCATCTTCCAAGCATTCTGAAGACAATATCACCATTTGTTAAAGTGAAATACCTTTCTCTCCATGAATATCACCATTTGTTAAAGTGAAGTACCTCTCTCTCTCTCATGGCAACACTTCTCATGCCATTCTCACAACCTCCTCCAATCAAATCGTCTCCAAACAATCATGTACGACACGCCTCCTTGATGTCTTCTCTAAAACCCAATTTTGCGTTGTCCAAAGCATGTCACCTTAGAGTCCAAAACAGCCATTTGGGAAGCTTCCTTCACTTGAAACCTGAGTCAAAGATAGGGTCTTTGGATATTGATCTGTCATAGTTTCATCCTTCTGACCGTTTTCGTTTTGAATTTAGATTTCATAAGCAACAGATACAAAAACAAATTTGAGAAATCGCAGATTGTAAAACATTTAGTAGAAGACATAGACGACGACATAAAGGAGAGAAACTGCTTTTGAAACACACACAAATTTTTTGTGAAAAAATGTTTTAGAATACACGAAAACTTGTTGTGAAATATCAGGGAAAGATCTTTTTTCCCTTTTCGTGAAACTCTTGTGATTTTTTTGTTTTTGAAAACAACAGAATGCAGCGTTAACGAGCCAAACGTATTTTAAGAGAATGTTTCCTTTATTATACAAACTACAAGAAGGAAAAAAAAAACGAAAATAAAGACTCCCTCAAAGAAAAACTAACAATCCCTTAAAAAACGCTTTAAAATGCACGTAAGTATCTAGAACCCCTATCAAACTACGTCTTCATTTACCCCATTATTGCTTTTGATGATTGATTCAAGAACTTAAAAACAAGTTCTGTGATACCAATTAAACAAAGTAAAAATACAAAATAAACGATAAAACAAATAACAACTTGGCTCAGTGCTCACTCGTCTCTCTCTCGCTCGCTATCTCTCTCTCACTCCACCCACGTTATTCACACCCTTCGCGGCAGGAGAAAATCTAGATTTTTTCAACAAGGGGCATATCAGTAATTTCCGACCATGATGTTTTGATGTTCACCCCAAAACTCTTCGTCGCGGTTGCTGGAGATGTACAACGAAAGAGGACTTGGGGGTTCGAAAACGCAGGTGGGATCCTTCGATCGTAAGCGAATCAACGACGCTCTAGACAAACACCTCGTCCGATCCTCACCTTCCACTTCGCGAGCTGTCAACAGCAAGGCTTTGTCAGCACACACCGGGAAACAGCAACAATTCGATCACAAAGACCACCCTATCCCCAAGAACAACAACGCCTCCGATGGTAATTATCTTTTAATTTTCCTTAATCTATGAACTTGTCATAGAAATTTTCCTTCTAAAGAAATATTTTTAGGCAGATTTTTATTTAGTATGGAGATTTTGGTAATTTTATTTATTTGAATATGATGTTAATATTGGTGTCCTCTCACTATTTTCTTTTAATAATGTAAATGTTAATTGAGCTTGCAGACGAATCTGAAACGGACAGTGAAGAGTCAGATGTTAGTGGTTCTGAGGGGTATGACACATCCTGGATTTCTTGGTTCTGCAATCTAAGAGGAAATGAATTCTTCTGCGAAGTTGATGATGATTATATTCAAGATGATTTTAACATCTGCGGGTTAAGCAGTCAAGTCCCTTATTACGATTATGCACTGGACTTGATTTTGGACGTTGAATCATCTCATGGTAAGCTTTTACATATACACACACACACACATACATACATGTATATTTATATCCATTTTTTGAGAAGTTTTTACTGGTTACTTTGACCATGCCAAGGAATCTGACATTTAATTACCAAAGGAACTTGTGCATTGATGATTTTTTCTTGGAACTGATTGTAATTGATAGGCGATATGTTTACAGAGGAACAAAATGAATTAGTTGAATCAGCTGCAGAGATGCTTTATGGTCTGATTCATGCACGCTACTTGTTGACTAGCAAAGGAATGGCTACTATGGTGAGATTTCCCTTTCATGTTTTATGATCTTAATGTTTAGCTGCTGTTTATACTGATTTTATTGTGATTTCTACAGCTTGACAAGTACAAAAACTTTGACTTTGGCCGATGCCCTAGGGTTTATTGCTGCGGGCAGCCATGTCTTCCTATTGGTCAATCAGACATCCCTCGTTCAAGCACTGTAAAAATATACTGCCCCAGATGTGATGATATATATTATCCCCGATCAAAATATCAAGGCAGTATCCTTTGTTGTATTGGACCATCTTTTATCCAGTCTCATTAGTAGCCTTATTTTAAATTTTATTGCTATGCAACTTCTGTTCTTTTGTTTGGTTTAGCATTAGTTTTTTTTCTTTCTATTTTTCAATTCTATAGAGCTATCTGGAGGTTCTTCTCTTGTCTTTCAGTTTACTTATCAATGCTATCATCTGATCTATGTTTCTTGTTATGTTTGTTTGAGTATTGTTGAAATTGCTGACTTATACGTAAGTATATTGTTTGCAATGGCAAAGAACTTGATCTTGGAATATTAGACAGGAATACAAAATCAGATAATGAGATAGGGAAGAAAAGATAGAATTTCAGAATAAGAGAAGAAGATGAACAATAAAGAAGAAGAATTTAGAAAGAGTTCAGCATCAATTAATCAATGGGCAAAAGTTTTCCTTTCGATTAAGCTAACCCCCTATCTCTAGAAGTGTAAAAAAAATTCTAAAATAAGTAGTGTTTAACATAAGATATCCTTTACAGTTTTACTTAGGCACCTCACTGGCCTTTATCCATCTTGTAATTAAGTAAGCACATGGCCTTTATCCGTCTTCTAATGAAGTAAGCATGCTTGCTAATTTTGATATCTGTAACTGAAGAGCAAGGTATTGTTATCAGTTTCTGAACAATCTAGATATCAACCTAATAAAAACTCACTGGCACCATTCATTTAATATGTTTGAACATATATGTGCATAATATGTGTTCTCATTTATGATATGAGTTGGGCTTAAAGTCAACTGCTATCTTCACTTGGAGTCCACTTTGATCTCATTCAATCAGTTGACACATCATGATGTTCTATTTGTTTATCTCATTTTAAACTGGTAGCTCTCTTTTGTTCCTGAATGATGATTCTATTAATTGTGGGAAGATTGGAGGATGAAATATTCATGGTCTGTTGTTTTGTTAGTCTGATGAATGAATGTATGGTCAGAAATTGACGTTTTCAATGTTTATAGACAAAAGAATGTTCCAGGTTTCCTTGAATCAATTTAGACATTGATGGCGCCTACTTTGGGACAACATTTGCTCACCTATTCTTGATGACATATGGCCATCTCAAGCCACAGAAAACATGGCAGAGTTATGTTCCAAGAGTATTCGGGTTTAAGATCCACAAGCCTTGATAACTGATATGAAGCTTCCTTGAAGAATTCACAATGGTTTATTCTGGTTGGAATTATGCTTTTGGAGATTCATATAGGATTGCAAGATTCCTCCAAATTATGACAAACTTAGCCACAAGCGCAGACCCGTATCACTAGTGTTACATATGCATTGAAGGACGATCCATAAAACCATGGTCGTACAGATTGAAATTTCATTCAGCCAATACCCTTACCGGCCTTTCTTTTATCTTCTGAAAGCAAACAGTACAGCAAAAATATAGATGTACGAAAAAGGAGAGGAATCCCCTTTTTTGACTGTGCTGGGTTAGTTGTAATGTTTAGTTTTAGCTGCCAATCTAACGTTAATCTTTATATTGCCGATGTGAAACTTTGGTGGAGTAATTTGTATAAAATCCCTTGTATAGGCCATTACTTGTTAGTTGCAGAAGTGAGAAATCACTGATGCTTCGTACTTCCTAGATGTATTCTATTTTGGTGCTGTTCCACCGTTTAGTGATTCATTCGTTACATGAGAGTGGAAGTATAGCTGGCGCAATAATAGGGCTTCTTTCTATTTTAGTGCTATGGTGTTACAGAGGACCTAGACTAGTATAATTTCTCATGTTATATGTAAAAGCTGAAATAGACTACAATCTGTAGGCTGGCTAATTGGGATCAAACCAACTGATTATGTTTTTTGTGATTATTTATTCTCTAGAGGTGTAGCTATTGCAAGAATTAAAGTACAGTATTAACTCTCTTTTAATAAAAAAATTGAAAATTCAGTTGTCAAAATTATTACAATGATGGTAAGAAAACTTTAAAACCAAAATATGCGCTCCTACTACTTTCAGTTTGGTTTGTTATATGAAGACGAAACGTGTTGAATTAACAAACCGGTATGTTGGAAACTGGATGCCTAAAATATCCTCTTTTTAGGACAAGAGAATACGATCTTTTTCTGTTTAATACACCAAAGATGGTCCATCATCTTTTGGTTGAAGAAGCCTTCTTTCACTCTTTATTCAGCTCTTATTTTCCCATCTGGTAAAGGAGGGGGTTAACGTCGTGCAAAAGGTCCACCAAGCAAACTCGTTTTGTAGATTCAGATAGTGCTTGTTACTATAAGTTGTTTTATCTTTATTTCTCAGCAGCAATACTCTCTTTAGGACAAATAAAAAAGGAAAAAAGCATAGCTTTATTAGGAGGTGCATAAAATGATGGAACTAGAAGTTGAGTGGTGGTTTGTGTTGTTTTATGTTGTATGGTGAGTCGATTGAATGTAGTTTAGTGAAAAAATAATTTAAAGACATTAAGGTCTATGAAATAAATACATTATAAATGAAATTATCATAAGATCATCACTATGAGATTTATATTGTAATTATATATTTTTCCTAAATTGTTTCTAGTGATTAGTATACTAAGACAGAAGATGTTATAGTTCTTATAAAAGAAATAATCAATCTCATAGGCTAAATTATAGAGATAGTTAAACAAACGTGTGGGTGTTTGTTAGAGAACAGGTTTACTGAACTGATCACATATGAGCATTCCATTTGAAACCTTACTTGCACGTCATAGAAATTTTTATCGTGATGATTGTATAAATAATCATTTAACTTGAGATCACTAAAGTATATCATAATGGATTTCTATGTTTTGATACTACTTATGACCTATTTAGTTAAGGTTAGTGCAATCGGTAGTTATTAGATATAACATGAACTATATGGAGCTGATGGGTGGTCAATATATAGGATTCATCATCCTAAAGTATTTAGGAAAAATGTTTCGTTGTTCTCAAATATTATTGATTCAAAAAATCCTTGACAAGGTGGAGCTACACTTAGAAAATAATTTTCGAAATGTCATTAATTGAATTAAATGCTAATGATAGACAACTAACAAGATTTTACTAAAGTATATATTAATTCCATATTCTATGTCTAATCGAAATATTATATAATAACAGGGTTGAATTATCGATAAAATCTTGCATGGAAAGGTTGGTCAAAACTAGTTTCAATAAATAAGGACCAATATAAGATATTAAATCTTATTTGAGCACAATTTTTATGTAATTAGAATTAATTGTGATTCCAAATTAAAGTATTCTAATTTCAATTGAATTATTAAAATATCCAGAACCCATTATAAATAAACTTAGGCTCAATGGGAAGCATTCTTTACCTAACTGTCTCTACAATAATTGTGTAGTTCTGTCATCACGTTCTATGGATATTGTTATAGATCGTACACTTATATACCTACAACGATTAAAAAGAGCTAGTCTAAAAAATGATTCAAGGTAAATGATAATAAAAGGATCAAGCTTTACAATGGTATGAACTAAGATTCATACTTTATTATATTTTATGTGCTAATCATGTTATATATTTAAAGTGTCCTTGACTTTCAAAAAATGATACAAAATAGTTTTACAATTATTCCGTTGCGCTTAGGATTAGATCTTATCATGAATTTTCAACAGTTTGATCTTGCATTTGATTAGGTGCCTGTCTAAGATAATTACAATGTAACACCCCACCTTTACGGGGCACGTGCCCGAGCATCCTTAGGACATTCGAGAACATACCCTATAAAAGTGGCATGTTAGAGCAGTCATATTCACTTAATATGACTTCATACATATATAACACAAATATTCAAAGATTAAACTCCTTATTCCATTGATAAAACATAATTTACATTGTAGCTTTTTACTACACAATCCATATATACAGTATCACAAAACATATGAGAGTTTACTACTCTTTACAACATTTTATATGAATGAGGAACAATATAAAACATTATATCTAAACTCCTCAGTATCAGCTACCGACCTTTGAGCAATTCTTGAATCGAAAATCTACAAAACTAGACTTCTACTAGTTTGCCTAAGGAACTATGTCTCCCTCGTACCTAAAAATCAACATTTACAATTTTGATGAGCTTTGCGAACTCAGTGAGTGAACTATCATCGATGTGCTCACTCATATCAAATTACAAAGGCAATTAACATTCCAAATTCACAGATAAATCATATCATCACATATTGAACATCACTTTACATATCATCATATTTCATCAAATACAATTGTGTACACCATTTCACATTTCTAATTCAGGATAGTTCAGATAATTCTTTTCGAACATTCATATAATACATATCAATTTGTATTTGCAATGCATATGCGACTCCACTTTCATTGTTACTTTGTTATGACCGAGTACCATTTTAACTGTCTCGTATCTATTGTAGCTACCGGGCTCATTTAGAACTATCCTTTATTTATTGTGGATATCAGACTCATTTTATATACTGAGCTTGTGGCGCTTTATGCGCATTTCTGAGCTTTAAGCTCTTTTTTACTGGCCACAACTCCTTTATCTGATCATGCATTTCAATGCAATAAGATGCATCAATTCACATTATATGCTATCAATCACTTTCATTCATCATATACAGTCACTTTCACATTTTTATCAGACCTAAGTTTGGCATTTAACATTTTTGTTGAGAACACTTATTTTTTTTGATTCACATTCACTTATGAAACACTTCCAATACAATCTTAAGTATCAAACTCCTCAGACCATAAATGTCTGGAATTATTACATTCACATAAATATCAGTTCAATAATTGAAATTTAAGCAGATACAATCAATCATAGTGAGAAACATCTAGGTTGACTCACAGTAAGCTCCAGATAGCTATTGCCTCAACAAACCGACAATGTTTGGATGCTGGCGTTTGACTTGTGCATCTAAATCATGCAATACACACATTTATGCACATTACTAAATTGCTCAATCACATACACATATGTATATGTGTTATGTATAATGCATGCTCAATGGCATTCCCGGGTCTATATCTTTAATCACAAGTCTTAATCATTTAAACATTATAACTTATACATGTCTTGCTTGTACTTAGGTTTACACCTAAAAAAACTTGATTATTCTAATATCATCAATTATACATTCATCATTCACATATTCTCCAATCCTTTTTCTAGCATTATATGATCATATAATATCCAAATTCTCATTCATTCTTACTTAATACAATTTTCTCATTTCTTTTGGATCACAATTGCATTCCTAAGAACACTTTCATTCCTATAACACTCATAATTTTCCAGATTTTTATACTTTATCATCAACCATTCATTCCTTAATTATAACCTCAATTAACAACCTAAATATATCAAACACTTTATCAACTTATTCAACCTCAAACTAGGTTCATTTTAAGCCTTAATCAAGTCTAAATGCACCAATTTAGAGTGATTTTTTCTCAGTTGGTTCAACATATACACAAAACAAAAATTATCAATCCAGAACTAGGCTCACGATCATGGGGGACCTTGCCAAGATCATGAAGGCAAGTAAATAGACCACGATCGTGCACTGAGTTGCCACAATCGTGCACAATCTTTGTTCCTCAATTCTCCCCGAATTTCACATACTTAGAGACATCATTACTACTTGAATTTTTCCAGAATTTATGTCATATAAAGATGCTTCATTTCATGCTAGTTTCGCTTCCATATTGGTTACATTAAATCCCACAAAAATCTACTCATTTGCTTCATTACCATTCACTTTATACCATTATACATGCAGTCCTAACTTTTCCAGATTTGAAAACACTTCATTTTCACCTCAATTCTATCTATAAAACATCCATATAACAATATATGAACTATTGTTTATCATTTGTAGAAAAACAGAAGATCAACATATATTTAGTTCATTAACATTCCAACACTCTTTCAACTCCATTATCACTATTAATCCATCCTTAAACCACCACCATAATTATTATGCTACGTATATCACAAGAAGTAAATGATTTAATTACTTGTTTAACTCCAAGCTTTCAAATTATGGGTTAACCTTGCCCTTCCATGCTCACACGATCATCAACATTTGAAGGAGGAAAAGGTTAGGCTTTCATCAAGAAGAAGAAGACAACAAAGACCTTAGAGTGGAAAAGTGCAAGATTTAAGCAAGACTTCAACTTAGTAAGTGGGTTGGCGAGAGTGTCGTGGGATGGAGAGAAGAAAGAAGAAGCTGAAAGCATGTAATAAAATGAAAGACAAATGAAAGATAAAGATGGTTATCTTTCAATGTAAATGTCGTGGGTTAAGGTGAGTGGCAAGGGTTGTGACACCTATCCCTTACCACTATAATTAGTCCACTTGTCACTCTATATTTTAGCCATTTGTCATAAATCTCCAAGTCATTTGTCACCCAATTGTCTTAAGCCACTTTTCAATTTATCCTAATGCCACATGTCATTTATTTCTACTACCATATGTCACTTGTCTTGCCACATGACATTTTTCCTAATTCAAAAATAAACATAAATTCATTAATCTCACAGTTGTAACAATTAATTCCAAGTTGCTAATTATAATCCATAAATTCTTGTCATTGGTAAACCAAAGTATAAGACATTGAAAATACATATTCATACAACAATTATTATGCTCAGTCATTTATCACATTCATCTTAGTTTTATACCCTCGAATATGTCAATTGAATGCAATTTGTCTAACTCATAATTCATGTGTGTATGCTAATATTATACATTTGACCCAATTATAAAAATCAGGACATAAATGTACAAATTTCGTTTTATATGATGTCACTCATGTGACTCAATAATCTAACACTTTAAATCTTTCATCAATTTGAGAGATGGGATACTACAATTCTCCCCGTCTTTAAGACATTTCATCATCGAAATTCTTAACTAGCTGATTCCGTAGATGGGGTAATGTCATCTCATGTTTTTCTCAATCTCCCCATTGAATTTTTCTCTCGAATGATTTTCTCCAATCATTTGATTTTTCCTCAATGGCTTATCCAAATGTCTGACCCATTTTACTAGTTTCTCCACACATTTCAAATCATTTACAATCCTAACTTCCTGAGCTAGTAATACATACATCAAATCTAACTTGTATCTCCTAAACATACTAGCATAGAATACATTTTGGTCTTCAGTTCCTCTAGCAATAACAATAGTGTCATCTCAAATTCAAGAACCCAATAACATAGGTTAGATATTTTACTAAAAACAAAATACATGCACTCTCTGTCGTATATTCAGTTTCTTATGCCTAAGTCTCATTTCTATCTGACTCCAATATTCACTTCCGGTTTGTTCAATTTTCATTCATTCCTAGAAATGGAATATTTGGTCTACTTGATACAATTCGGTGAAAGTCTTCATCAAAAGAATATTTCTCTCCTTAATCATCTATACTGTTTACATAATCCTTATCAGTCAACTATGTTCATCATCGTTTTTAGCCATTATAATACCTCAATAAGATCAATTACTATCATATCTTACATGTAAGAATGTTCTAAATATTAAGGCTTAGTGAAGCGGTAGGCACATTCATTTACTTATATGCTTAGGTATTTATCATCAAGATCATTACATCTTCTCTAGAGATTTATTTTTAAAAAGTCACCAATTAATATCTTAAGCTGATGGTACCTTGATCTCAATCAGTTCTTGATAACATTTGAGTATTCTATGATTATACAAAAGTTACTTCTTCTTAGTAGTTATCATTCCAAGACATTCACATAAATCCATATTTCCATTAAATGTAACACCTCCTTTTAGCCTAGGGTACACACCGGGACACCCGTGGGTCATTCCGGTACATATCCTATGATAATGGAGTGCTACGTGCGATCATTACAATTAATCCACATGGCATCATATCAATTTGAATAATTAAAGCAGTGATTGTAAAACACAATATTTCAAAACCAAACTTTTCCT
>JAOTAY010000191.1:32977083-32989659 GCA_025629805.1 Erythroxylum baracoense | reverse complement strand
GCTATAGATGAACATAAAATGAGCATAAACGAATCTGAATTAAGTCCTAAAGAGCCACTCAAAATGTCCATTAACACCTCGCCAAAGGCTCACAAACTTGGATGAAAAATTGACATTGGGAACAAAATTCAACATTCAATTTCATCTGTTAGTGATTAATTAGTATTTTGTTTTGTGATATTTTCTCCCACCATTAATGTAAGTGAATTTCATTTATTTGTATTACCTAATTAATTTCTTTAATGTCAAAGTTAAAAGAGAAAGCTAATAAGATTACAAAGAAAGGTATACGTGTAGTACCTCCTTATTAGTGCTTAAGAATAAGAAAAAGGGTATGAATATCTTGCCTTTTCCTTAACTGCTTATGGCGGCTTCTTTGAATTCAAAAAGAGGGATGATAAATTAAAGTATGAAAAACTTTATGAAAAGAAAATTATTCCTTCTATCTTTGTTATCCCACTCTGGATGATCGAAGATTAAAGATGCATTTGACTTTATGATTCATTTAATTAGCAGGGGAATTATATTACTATTAGTTACCCTATGTTTATTGAATTTATCGGAGAGTTTTATATTACATTTAAGTATAATAAGCTAAGTGAATTCACTTTAAAAATCCTTGATGCAGTCCAATTTAAAATAATGAGTAAAGAGTTTTCATTATCCATCATTGAATTTAATAATGCTTTTGGGTTCATTGATGAGGGTTATGCTAGAACTAAAGAGTATCTTAAATCTATATGTGAATACTGTAAAGACTTTGAAACTTGGGAACTATAACAGACTATATTGACATATTTGATTATGATGGTAGTCAATCCAAAAGATTTTATCTTTATGCCCCTGTGCTTGAAGTACATTCAACAATTCTTGACCTATAGTTTCTCAGGGAGGGAGCACAATTCAAGTAACTTAAGAAATTCTGAATTTTACTTTATTTGATGTATGTTGAATGTTATAAAAGTAAATCTTTGAGCTTTGTTGGTAGTATAGAATATGAAAGCAACCAACGATAATGTTTCATTGATTCTATTGCAGTATATATACATGTACGTACTTAGCTGTGATGAGAAGTTATACATGGAAAACCTAAGCTGTTACACGTGATAAAAGGCTACAGGGAAGGAGTGGATTACTCCTTTGACCAAGATAATTACAATCAATGTCATTTATACACAATATTATAGAAATCACGTGGATATATGGTTATTATCCCCCCTCAAGTTGGACGGTCGAAGAGAAAGGCTAATCTTGTCCCGAAATGCCAGAAAAGGAGCACGGGAAAGTGGTATTGTTAGACCATCGGCAAGTTGATCTTTGGACGAGATAGGTGTGACCCGTAATACCCCAGATTGTACCTGTTCCCCAACATAATGAAAATCAATGGCAATATGCTTCATACGCGAGTGAAAAACTGGGTTTGAACAAAGGTGTGTTGCACCTATGTTATCACAGTATATGACTGGAGCTTGAGACAATGAAATGCCAAGTTCGGTAAGCAGGTTGCAAAGCCACTGTATTTCAGCTGAGGTTGAAGCAACTGAGCGATATTCAGCCTCAGTCGACGATCTGGCAACACTCCGTTGTTTCTTTGAACTCCATGAAATAAGGGTGCCTCCTAGGTATACTAAGTAGGCACTAGTAGAAGTGAAGTTGTCTCGATCACCTGCCCAGTCGGAATCTGAAAATGCATGGAGCTGGGGCGAGGCACCTTTGTGTATAGATAGGCTAAGATCAGTTGTGCCTTTGATGTATCGGAGCAAGCGTTTGACAGCTGCCCAATGAATGTCCGTCGGATGGTGCATAAATTGTGATAGGCGATTTACGGTAAAAGAGATGTCCACCCTGGTCAGAGTGAGATATTGAAGTCCTCCAACTATGGACCAATATTCGGACGGATCGGACAATGGTGTCCTAGTCTTTAATTGCAAAGCTGGTTCAGTTGGCAATGGTGTTAAGACAGGCTTTGAATTCATCATGTTGGTGCGGCTTAGAAGGTTAAACATATATTGACGTTGAGATAATATCAACCCTACCGAATGCGGTATGACTTCCACACCAAGGAAAAATGATAGTGACCCCAAATCTTGGAGTGAAAATTGATGTGAGAGAACAGAAATAAATTCTTGAAGTGCCTTGGGGTCTGACCCTGTAAGAAGTATATCATCGACATATAGGAGGATGTAGATGACACAACCATGATTTTTGTAAATAAATAGTGATGTGTCGGAGCATGAATTTGAAAAAACCACTGTGTAGAAGAAATTTCTTGAATTCTGAATACCAATCTCTAGGTGCTTGTTTGAGGCCGTAGAGAGCTTTCCGAAGCTTACAGACATGATTAGGTGCATCTTGATCGACAAAACCCGGTGGTTGCTGCATATAGACATCATCAGATAAATAGCCTTGTAGGAAGGCATTGTTCATATTCAATTGGCGTAGCGGCCAGCCTTTAGTCACGGAAATGGAGAGAACAAGACGAATTGTTGTTGCTTTGATGACTGGACTGAACGTCTCGTGAAAATCAGTGCCCGGCCGTTGGTGGAATCCTTTCACCACTAATCTGGCTTTATACCTGTCAAAGAGCCATCTGGCAAACGTTTAGTCTTGAATATCCATTTACAACCTACTAAATTTTGAGCATCACTAGCTGGCACGAGCTCCCATGTGCCATTGTGCACAAGAGCGTCAAATTCTTCACTCATGGCGTGTCTCCACTTGGGATCACGTAGTGCTTATGTGATGGATGATGGTTCAACTTCTGATGATTGGGTAAGAAGGAAATACTTCGGGTTTGGTTTGTGGATGTTTGTCTTAGCCCGTGTTGTCATATGATGTTGATTATTGGGTACGACAAGGGGAGGTGAAGGGAGAGGATCAAGTATTGAAGTTAAGGAAGTATTTTGGGGAGGAGTTAGGGATGATGGGCTGGGAGGAGTGGATGATGGGGAGGATTTGAGTGGGGCGTGGGATGTAGGAGTAGGAAGTATGTAAACTGGAGGTATCCACTGAGAGTAGGTTGATGTATCAGGACAAGGCAGATCGAGTGAAGAATTTTTGAAGGGAAATGAGTTCTCAATGAAGCGAACGTGACGGGATGTATAAATTCTGGAGCGTGACATATCGAAGCATAAATATGAGCTTTGGCTGCTTGAATAGCCAATAAAGACAAGCGGGATAGATCGGAGATCAAGTTTATGACGTGTATAGAGTCTCAATCATGGAAAGCAAAGACACCCAAACACTCGTAGCTTGTGATAGTTAGGTGCCTGATTGAACAAACGAGAGTAAGGGGACATCATTTGCATGGTTTGTGTGGGAAGCCGATTTATTAAGTACACGGTAGTGCTGAATGTGTGATTCCAATATTGAAGAGGCATTGAGGACTGAGTGAGCAAAGCCAAGCCAGTTTCGACGATGTGTCGAAGGCGGCGCTCTGAAAAGCCGTTGTGTTCTAGCGTGTGAGGCGACATTGTGAAGTGACTGATGCCAGAGGCAGAAAGAATAGGAGCTAACGCGATGTATTCACCGCCATTATCTGAGTAGAGGACCTTAATTGGGAGGTTGAAGAAACGTTCAACAAGACTTTTAAATTTAAAGAAAACATCAGACAAATGGGACTTTCTTGCCAAAGGGTAATACCAAGTATATTTGGTAAAATGATCTACGAATATCACATAGTAGTTAAAACCGTCGTAAGAGGTGACCGGTGAGGTCCATACGTCAGAAAATAAAATCTCAAATGGTCGAGTAGCGCACAAGGTTGACTTATTGAAGGGAAGTTTTGAACTCTTGCAACAGTGACACACTTCACATGCACTATTATTCATAGCTAAAGACACTGGAAGGTGAAATTTGGACACCAGATGATGTAGAACTGGGATGGCCGGATGGTCAAGTCTGTTGTGCCACGCCGGAAGACTAGGAACAGATGGATGGACGGTGGATAAGTGCACTGCATGAGGAATTGGAGGGCGACGAGAGTCAGAGGGCCATTCATAGACCCCTTATTTAGAAGGTCCCGTCAGCAGTGGTATTCCCGTGGTTAGATCCTTCACAACAAAATGAGTTCGTGAGAATTCAATTGAAGTATTATTGGAATCACAAAATTTGGAAACGAAAATTAGATTGGTTCGAATTGATGGAACATGTAAGATGTGATCAAGTTTATAATCACGAGAGGGAGTAAAAAGAGAGGAAGAACCAGAGTTGGAAATTTGGAGGCTAGAACCATCACCCAGTTGCACTTCGTCAGAGGTGGAGTGAGGAGAATGAATCGCCAAGTTGTTCAAGTCAGCAGTCACATGGTGGGAGGCCCCGTTATCCATCAACCAGGATGCATCATTTGCATGTGTGTAGTTGATCCGTGGTTGCCATGGCAAAGGGTTCCTTGGTGGTCGAGACCCAAGGGACGTGCCAGAAGCCTGTTGATGTTGGAAGAACCAATCAAAATTGGGGGCATTGCATGACTTTATGCCCCTAAGTTCCACACCCTTGGCAATATCCAAGGTAAGGGTGTGGGGGCTGCCGAGTGCAGAGGGAGGAGGTGATGCTTGTGGTTGCCAAGCAGGGTTATAACCCTGGGTATTGTTTGCAGTTGACGGCCAGGAAGAGCCAGATTTGTTTTTGGAGGAGCCAGATACATGATTTGTCGTGATAGGTAGAGAAGCCATGGCCGGAGCCTATTGTTGTCGGAGAGCAATTTCTTTGTTCAGAAGTTTCTTATGAAGTTCATCTATTGATGGTGGTGTGTCACGAGCATTCACTGCTTCCACAATTGGTTGATATTCAGGGTGAAGACCATCCAGTATTTTATCCAGAAGGTCCTTATCTGAGAGAGGAGAACCCAACATTGCTAATTCGTCTGCCTTGTCATGGATGAAGCTAACATATTATGTCATGGTTTTGGATCCTTCTTTCGGCTTCTTGATAGAGGCAAAGATTTACTTGATGTGGCCATAGGAGGGAGTGGCAAAGGTTTTGGCAAGGATTTCCCAGATGTCTCGGGAAGTTTCTGCGCTATTCACCATTGGAGCAACACTTGCAGTAAGAGATCCAACAAGTGCTGAGAACAATAATTGATCCTGCTGAACCCAGGAATCATATTTGGCGTTGTGAACCTCCTGTCCATTGGTTGTTACAGTCCGGGGTGGTTTGACAATGGACCCATCGACGAAACCACGCAGATTGTGTCTGCGAAGGAGTGATTGAAATTGTAACTTCCACGTGAGGTAGTTCGTGGAACGAAGTTTGACAGTATTCATAGCTGCCGTATTGAGAAGGATTATAGGTGTGTCGGGGTCAGCTGGGTTGAACAACAGGGCAGCTGACAGGGCCGACGAGTAGGAAGTGTTTGCCATGGAGATATGAGACAACGACAAGAAACAAGTTGCAATAGGCTGGAAAAAAAAGGTGATATTACAACGATAGTGGATCGTGGATCTCTGATACCATATAGAATATGAAAGCAACCAACGATAATGTTTCATTGATTCTGTTACAGTATATATACATGCATGTACTTAGCTGTGATGAGAAGTTATACATGTAAAACCTAAGTTGTTACACGTGATAAAAGGCTACAGGGAAGGAGTGGATTACTCCTTTGACCAAGATAATTACAATCAATGTCATTTATACACAATATTATGGAAATCATGTGGATATATGGTTATTAGGTAGCACAATTTTTTCAAATCATTAACAAGAAGAGACCTTTTATTCTTGATTTTTATACTTATATTTAGCCTTGGTTGTGTGGTGTTGAAAATGTTGAATAAAGTTTGTGAAATGGGACCGTTGAAAATTAATTGTTTAGAAACAATTGGAGTTGTACAAAATTCAAAAAGTATTATACAAAATCATAGATTTTTTAAAGAGCATTTCGCTTCACCATTCTATAACTAATAACGATGCTAATGATTATCCATTTTCAGCACCAATTTATAGCATCTACTAGGGATACCTACTTCAATTGCGTCTTTACAAAATTAACATAACATTCAAATTCAAAGGTTAAAGCACTTAATCTCCAAGATTCAGTAGAACTTGAAAACATTTTAAGTTTATAAGATCCAAAACCTCCGTATCCATTTAGTTGATTGAGGCATTGTACTTTAGGACTCAGATTTAGGGGAGTAGTCTTAGTGTTTTACTCATGATATATACTTCTATTATTTTTTTGTGATTTATCAGCTTTTAATTTCATATATTTGTAGAAAGAGTAAGATTTAATTTTTGTGATTTGTCAGTTCTTAATTTCATATATTTGTAGAAAAATTAAGGTTTAAGTGTGGTATCAAATCTTACAAATATTTATATTTTATTTGTATGAGCTTCCTTTCATCAAATTACTTTTCATGAACGTTTTATCAAGTTAAGGACTACTAGATAATGGCTAAATTTAAGCCCATTTTAACTTGTTATTCTCATCGGTCCACATTTTGCTCACCTTGCAATAAATGAAATTATTTAGTTAGTCAATTACAAGATTAAATAGACTATTAAGATACACATTTTGAAATTATTTCTTAATATCAAATCGTATAACCAAGGGTATATTATTCTTGAATGACAAGTAACCAAAATCTATTTTCTGCTCACTCTTTTTCGTTGATACTCCACATATTATTTAATAAATTGTCTTAAAGTGTTATGAGTATGCACATAGCCATGAAAGTAAATATTCATACTCTCATTTCTTTATGTGGTTGAAATTTTAACCAATATTTATCCCTACTGTATGGTGAAACTTACTTCATATGCTACAATGTTCTCGATATATATAATACGTATTTGCTGTAATACTGTTACTGTGATAACACAAAGTCAAAATTCTAACGGAATAATTTCTTAAAAATAACAGATAAAAGACTTCTATAGGAAACAACAAGCTTATAGGATTGACTAGTTTAAATTTCAGATAACTGTATCAGTATGTTATGGACTGCATTAATGTGAAAGACATTTGAAAATTAAAAAAAAACTAATAAGTAAAATAAGAAGTAAACAATAATAATAAGACTAATTATTATCCTCAGTTTAAGCAAAAAATTTCCCTATAATTATAGCTATTATTAACTAAATTTCCCTTGTATACCAAAAAAATAATTTATAATATAAAAAAATAATTTAGCAAACATGAATCATGATAAGTTGATAACTATAAGAAATACCAAAATAGTAGTCATATAATTGAATTCTTATTTAGTTAGAGGCTTTGGCATCAAGTGGCATTTGACTCTTCTTTCAGTTTGAATAGTTTCATGCATAATTGTGGTTGCAATTCTTGGAAAAGTTCAGTTTTTTGGGGGGTGTAGTTAATATCTGAGGACAAATTAATTTGTGTAACATAAAACTAGTTGAATGGCTTTTTTCCAAGAAAATTCGCGACCTGAATGTATTTAGAGAGGCTTATCGACGAAGCAGGATGATGATCTTGTAGAATTACAGCACACGGTACAACAAGGGAGTAATGTCTGGAAGTGATTTGGGCTTCTCCATGAAACGAACCTAATAAAAGTTTGATTTGAAGATTTTGTATAAAAACCAAACTTAATTCCAAATTGAGTAGATTAGATGACCTAATCTCAAATTCAAAATTGATTTTTTTCAACTTCTGTCATTCATATTTTAATGTATAACAGGTTTTCAAATTCAAAGACCGGAAACTCATTGTGCAAATGGACAGCGATTATGAAAGTTATACATGTATAACTGTCTTAATGGGAAAACCAATGTCCATAAAAAGAAATAGAAAAAGTGAATCACACCCGAGAGAAGTAGCTATTGTGAAGCCATATGTAATAAACTAATCGTAAATTTCAGCAGTTAGAATGTTTGATTAATTATTGAAACACTCGAATTATGTCGACATCCTAGTGAAAACACGTCTCCTGTTATGATTAGTTCATTTCTTTGGGATGAAAAGGCTCTTAGATAAACAACTACGAAAAATGTCAAACTAAACTCACTGTTTATACGCCCTAAGCAAGGTGTACATATCCAGTAGACAAAGGAAATTCCAGTAACTAATTATTAATACTGACTGATTTTTTTCTTGAATCATTCGCAATATCTTTACACGGATAAAATATTTTAATGCGAGGGAAATATTTGAAAGCAGATATCATATTTATGTTAAAGTTTTATCAACTTGTCATTTTAGTGCTTCACGTATGGGAATGCCATTCCATTGAAGGAGATTTCCTAGCACAGCTATTGCCCTCCAGTTTGTAGCATTAGTAATACGCATAACTGGGCTTATGTAATGGGAGATCTAATGCAGCATTTCCAAGTGCATATAGCAGAGAGAATGATCATTTTTTTGGCGCAAATCCATGGTTAGAATTTATGTAAGAAACACTTCTGAGATAGAGAACAAACGAGATTATAATCAAAGAAGAGATGAGCAATCTCATTAATATGAAAGGCAAAGACCATCTATGAACCTTTTGATTTGATGGCATCAGCCATCAGCTACATTGCTTGACAGATGTTTAAACATAGAGTGGAAGTGTTTGGGTTTTTCCAATCAGGATATACATGGCATTTCTAATCAGTACATGCTAAACCTAAAGATAATTCTTTTTTTCCTCCTTCAGATTAATGGCATTTAATAGTAGGAGATGGACATAATGAAGAAAATTGTAGTTGAGCTTGTCTTTTTTTAATTTTTGTTTTTCCCACAAGGCTAAAAAGTAATGAAGGGGCTTAAGACTTACGAGGACAGAAGGATAGATAAAGAGAAAAGGGGAAACTAACAGCTCGGAAGTCTTAGTAAGGGGTAACACCAACATTAGCTGAAGCCAGAAACCCATCAATCCTGAGAACACCTTGTCCTTCCTGTACACAAACTTTGGTATTAGAACACTCGATGTCTACATACATATGCACATCAGATAAAATAAAAAGAAAAATTGATGGAGGAGACGTGCAAAGGTTACCTGCTGGCGCACGTTAGTTTTCTGCACATGTTGATCAGGCATCAGGCCAAAGTGAATGTTAGGGAAATGGGCCCACTGACATAATCAAGACAAAATAGGATTAGAGAAAAAGAATACCCACACACTAAACAACCTCTAGAATTGAAGTAACAACCCTAATTGGACGTAACGGAAGAGGAACCTAATTTGGTAAAGTAACTGGAAACCCTGGATAAGTTTCTTAGATCTTACATTCTTAGCAGCAGCACTAAAGGCTTCTCTGTGGCTTATATCAGGATTTCCAGCCTTGATGCGGTGGATCTCGTCCCTGCAGATAGTTGGTCCATTCACATTTTGCTTCAAAACTAGCAAGTTTATAAATACCATTTCATAGTAACAGAAACCCCACAAACTATAACCTTCACACACACACACATAGAGAGAAAGAGAGAGAGAGAAGGTGTGAATGCCTTGAAATAATTACTCACTTGATGAACCGATTGTACGCCGAGGGTACTCTCTGTCTCTTCTCCGGAGCTGGACATGGACAAGCAGACATAACACATAGACACATTAATATCACTTCCACTAACTTTTAGTCTTACATTTCTGCTTTCCTTTTCTAATCTGCTTCTTCACTGTCACCTTACACACTCTCATTTCTACATATCTCTATGACAACTAACTCTATTTCTGGGAGGAGAGCACCTACAACCATTATTATCTTATCTGCAAGTCCCGGGAGGAATGTGCTCTCTCCCGTCTCTGTGTTTTACTATAACAAAAGGGCAAAATGACCAAAAATTTGCTATGATTTATATTGTCGACTTCATTAACCAAGGACTAGAAAGGAAGGAAAACAAAGAAAGGATGTTACTGGTGCAAAAGAGCAAGATAATAAGCTCGAAATGATGTATGTTGTTGGCTTTATATGAAGTAGAAAAAAGAAATTCTCTAAGCTTGTCTTAGATGGTTTCTCGGTTTAGTAGGTGACTATGTTGCTTTTAACTTGCACACGATATAAACTCTAGTCAGTACTTATTAGGGTTCTTATCAAATACTGTCTATTGAAGTGAATAGACAGGAAAAGGTATTGCTAAATAAGGGCTTCATAAGGTTATTGAAATGGGAGGCGCGAGGGTTCTTCTGCTTTAAGACTAACTCCAAGTATCCCTAGAGATCTTCAAAAATAAACACGGTTGCACTTAAACCATAAAAGCAAATGCATGATTCTTTTTCCACCCCTTATTCTTGTTCTCCAATAGGATGCTGAATCTTCACCATAATGAGGATAACAAATAGTATTTAGACACGAAAATAACCATAAGAGATTCTCGAGAGAATAAAGAAGAATCAAGGAAACGGGGAACAAAGTTGAATCTAAACTCTGTCAACAACCTAGGGATCCTTCAAGAGAACATTATATCGATCAGTCCAAAGTTAGAACTTCGAATAGTAGATTGACTAAGATGTATAATATATAGCATGAAAGATCTGAGTCTCGCTAATTTGATGCTACGTTATGTTTATGCGTTCTGGCGTGCGATTCCTTCACCCCAATTTCAATTTCGAAAAATTAATTTTCCGCCTATTTGAAGAGAAAAGAAAGTAACCATTCCCTTGGTCACAAGAAGAGAAAAAGAAAATGGAGTTATCCTGTAGTAGAAAAGAACAAAGGAGTGTCGCGGGTCTCACGTCTGTTGATGACCGGTTGCCTTGGAAGTTCATTAGCCACTCGAGCTTGACCACCGAAATCGTTAACATTAGTTTGATTGATCAAGAAATTTGGAGATGGGTTCGGAATCTCGTCCTACAAACGAAAATTTCATGTTGAATTAGAACAGTGAAACACAAGTAATTAAGTTAACAGTTGGTCGCATCATAGTTATACATACCAGAAGATTATGATGATATGCAGAAAAAAAGTTGTGTCCCAAGTGAAACTGATTAGCTGATGGAACAATCAGTCCACGAATGTTTACAGGCAGGAGGTTGGTGCAGTGACCACATCGAACCGTGACAGTCTTGAACAAACTGGTGCAAGGAACGCTGACCTACAATAGGGCAAAGAAACCCCATTTTCTTTAAACGAATGCTCAAGAAGAAGAAACTTGCCTAATTGATTGAACTAAAGGAAAAGGGTAAAAGAAAATGGAGACAAATGAAGATTGGTGATGACAATACCGCAAGGACAGTGTCACAAATGTTGCAATGAACGTAGCAGAGCTGCTCGGTGGGAGGGAGGTGATCCAAAGTCAGTGTAGAAGAGGAGGACATGGTGCTTGATTCCCTTTTTCAGTTCTTTTAAAATTAACGACAATTGCCCTCTCTGCTGGTTGATTGATTTATGATTGATTGATAGATTGACAGTTTAACAACCTACCTTGGATCTGCTTTGTTCTTTTTTCTTTGATTATGAAGAGGTATGAAAGAAAGTTGATCTATTTGGTCTATAAGAGGGAAGAAAGACAGGAAACCCTTCTCTTCCCTTTGTTTATTGGCCCTGTTTATAGGTCAGTCACGAGCATGTATGGATGTGTGTACACATGAGACTTTGCGGTCATATGATAAGTCCATTGTCCCCACATGCATATATGTGTCATCACATCACATGCATTCAACACCTATATATATATAATATATATTGACCACTACATATTTGATCATTATAACATAATTACATGGGTTGGCTTTCCCAATGCGTGTGTGAGAGCGATGCGGCAGATGTGGGGGAGAGGCGCTGGAAAAGGACGTGTGCATGGGGTGATATAGCTTTCACTTACTCACCTGTTATTTTCAGTACTTAAAGAGGGTGCTGTATAGTGTCCTTTTGTAGTGAGGCTCAAAACCCAAAACCCCTTTTCTTGGCCTCAATTTCCGAACCAAACGCTAAAACCCTCCTTTATCTACCGGACAATAATGTAGCCTCCCCGGTTTTCTGCTAACTGGGATTAAACTAATTCTTTCTTTATTTTATTAAAATTTATTCATATATTTATCTATGACACACACAAATTCATGATAAAATTTACTAAAACATGATTAGAACATTGTTATAGACACGGAAGATTTGGTATGCACCAACTTGGACCGTATGAAGCTCCTATTACGCATGTCAGGCTCAATCATCACCTTAGATGTGCTTGATTTAGCTGTCATTAATTCTAATGTTTTGATTGAGTGAAGCATTCTTTATGATGATTTGACCACTCATTATCTTATGTCCTACACCGTACGTATTTAAGGCCAGGGAAATTGGATTTAAATCCTGTGCCACCATATGTTCCAAACAACACCTAATTATATAATAATTAAAAAAGGAAAATTAGATAAGTGGGACATTTTTAAAATAATGGGTACAGAAAAAAAAAGGGACACAGGTAATTTGAAGCCGAGAAAACTATCCCAGCGTCTCAGTCTCGTAGAGCTTCACAACTTGAGACTCAGATCTTCTGTTACGCTTATTCTGTACCTATTCTATGCTATAGGAAAAACGTCGACGTTTTAATAAAAAACAACATCGAAGCTTTGCACCAAGCTAATGCCTCCTCCTCCTTCTAAATAGGTTTGGCTCAGTATAAAAATTAATTTATACGATTTTTTAAAATTAAATATATTAATATGACTTTAATTTAAAATTAAATTAAAGTTG
>JAOTAY010000191.1:32938020-32954190 GCA_025629805.1 Erythroxylum baracoense | reverse complement strand
TTATTTATTAATTATTTTAAGAGAGAATTGATAAAACCAAATTCATGTTTCATAAAATTAATAAAATTTTCACCTTTTTTTCTTTTCAATATATATTATGTGATAACCTTAAATTATAATAACATATAATTAATTAATTATGATATAATAAAGTTATTGAGATGTATATAATAGTATGATTAGTTAGGAAATTTAATTCAATTAATTAGAAATTTATATGAAAAATTAACAAGTTAATAAGTTAAAAGTTATTGTTAAAATTATGAATTACATTAATTAAAATTTTTTAATTTCCTTAAATTATTTATTAATTATTTTAATAAATATTTTAATTATTTATTAAAATATGTTTAGGTGGTGGGCGGCCATGGACCATGGAACGGGCCGATCTAACCGGCCCACAATTCGATCCGTCCATGATTCCATGGGCCACAGGCAGGCTCGTGGCCCAACCCGCCAGTCCACGAGCCATACCTACCATGCCCGTGGGTCGGTTTGACCGGATTAAATCTGTTAATCATGGGCCGGACCGGGCTGGGCCAATATTGACATCTCTACTCTTTGCAACATGATTACTATCTTACTTTGAGTTAAGATTCGGCTCGTATTTTTAGTTCTTAATGCTTGAATAAGTCGGGAGCAAATAAGTTTAACTATTTAAAAGTTAATATGGCATGATATACTTAAATTTATCTAAGTCACCATGACAACAGTGCCTTGGAAGTGTTGTTTCATTGGTAAAGACTGAGCTAATATTGCATTCTTCGATTTCAATATTTTACTTATTCCATTCATGCGTAATCTTCAACTCCACGCACAAATCGACTTGTTTAATATTTTTAGAACAATAATTTGATCATATTCACACTTCGAAAACAGTTCCAAATAAATCCAACTTCAGTCTCTTACTCATGATATAATAAAATTGTTACTCTTACATTTGGACTTCATCTTTTAAAAGCATCAACTATACCAATCTGAACAAGAGGTTGAGAAGACAATAGGGCATGGCATGTGGACCATGCAACAAAACGTATGCAATTATTAAGCATGCTTGCTGTTTTCAAATTGCTGCATCCTAAATATTATTCCTTTCACATCACCCCTACATTCTGCTGGGTGGCATGGGCAAGTTGGTGGAACACTCGATAGAATCTATTAATTTGGTTAGTTATGAGTTATGTCCAACTGTATGTTATTGTACAACAAAATTATGGCGGCTAGGAAACTTTTGCTAGCCACCCCAACAACAACCACGAGCGGCTCCCGCTCTTCAGTAGTTAATTAGAATATATTAGTAACGAGCTACCAGATCATTGATCAATTTCTCATATAGCAGCCTAGTCTACAGATAATCAATGAACACTATTCAGTAAATAACCAACAATAACTGCTAAGGGTTAGATGTTATAGATGCATGAATTTGATCCATATGTATCAGTTTTCATAGATTAAAATTCCATTAAGAAAGTGAATAAATTGATAAATTTTCTAATAATATGATTTCGTTAAAAAATCACATATCGATTGTAAAATTGAAACATTATATTATGGTGCTTAATAAACCATATGACATGATGTTAAAACATCATTTAGGCATTTCCACAACTATAATCAAGTTTTTCGCTTGTTACTTATGGTTTGATGACAATATTTCAAACTGATCAAGCTAGGCATGAATGGATATATGGAGTAATAAAAATTACATGTTTTTTTTTTTTGCAGTTTCCTTTATTTTTAGGCTAGGCCTGGAGATAGAGCATGAATTTGTTACAATTGCATTTGTTTTTTCAGTGTAATTACAAGCACTATTAATAGGAAATTAAGACGAACATCAAAACAAAAAACAAAAATAGCTCCACATATAGAGGCTATAGCAACTACGAACCTAAGAGAGGCTAGATCAAGTAAAAGAAATAACCAAATAGGCCTTGGTGAAAGTTCATCATTGCAGAAAATGTACTAGCCACCAGATCTATCTCAACCCTTAAGTCAAGCATCGACCAAATATTAAAGAAATCAATCAGCTTAGCTTGCACTTTACTTTTCACTTTTGGGATGTGGACCAACAAACACAACCAATTAACTAAAATGAATGAAACCTCAATGAAAAAGTTTAGAATATGCTTGTCTCCTTTGTGGTTGTGGCTGTCCCCCAAGCATTGCCAATCAGGGAATCTGCCCTCTTACACTGGCAATATTCTATCCTCCAGTCCTCCTGTCATTTTTAATCCTTTATAGTCATGCATGCCTTGCTAACATCTAAATTTTCACGACGCATTGAAGTACTCTTACCTTTATTTTGGACAAAATTTGACAGATAGACGCCTTGGATTTGCAGACATATTCAAGCTGTGTATCTCATATTAATCACACACTACATGACATAGACACATACTCGATATCTATGCTTAGTCAACTTATTTGTTGTGTGCATTAATAATGTCGAAGCCATGGGCCAAAAATATGACTTGTCCAAATTTTTCATCAATTTTTTTATTTTAAAAAGATAATTTCGGTATAAATATATAAAAATATTGCCCCCACTGACCATATTAATTTTCTGGTTTGGTTGGAGGTCTCAGCCCAAGGCCTAGGCAATTGAGCTTATAATGCCTTTATAAAAATTCCCTTACCTTTCTCATTCTCTTAGATATGAGAAAGAGACTAATTAGCATCGCTTAATTTCTGATAATTTAGACTATGCTTCTGATGAATGACTGCTAAAGCTACATGTTCTAACTGCAAATTTTAAACGGTTATCAATTTTTTCATTGTGATGGATATCTCAGATGAAATAAACTATAAGAGATATTTGGAGAAAATAGTACTCAAAGAAAGACATGTTCAATATGTTGTCCGGTACGTCTTTTCTCGGCTTGCTCAATGTGTTCATTATATCAGGGTCAAAGCACATGAAAAAAAGTGGTCCCGATGGCATAATAATATAGACTGTGTTGACATGGAACATGAATTAATTGGTTAATGTCGACCGTTGTTTAATGTCACGGGCAGTCAGTCCAAAGGAAATTCCGGCTCCGGGAACCGTGGAATTTTAGGGATTGGGTGACCAAACGAGACATGCTAATAATGCTGCCTCATATGCGGCTGTCTTATTTTCACAAGGCAAATGATTACAGTATTCTTACTTAGTCAGCACGCAACATATTTAATCGCAAACCCTAATTATTCATTCAACATCCATTACAGACGGCATCAATGCGCATGGCCTGCTTGTTAGGGTTTTGCAATGCAAGAAAAGTTTGCATTCTCTGTTCTGGTGTGAACCTGGTCTGTGCTTCTTTTTCCCATTAGTGATGCATCAGAAAAAGGCTTACAAGTTATGAGGATGGATAGAATCCAGGAGCATAAAACCCTAATGAAAAAGGAAAGGCCTTAATGTCAAACTTAGTCAACACCAAGCATTCACTTCTTTCCCAAGTTTTCTATTCTACTTTTTCCCCCTTCAGTTTAGCTTGCTAGTAGATGGATGCATGATGGGTCTGTGAAAGCACGCCCACTCATTTTGTCGACGGTACAATTTTCATTGCTTTTAAAGTTATTTTTATGCTTGACGTCAAACCAAGAGACCGCCTCTTACTTGGACTGAAGTCAATTACAGCTGAACTCTTTCCTGTTATTTTTCTTACTAATTATGACAGAAGTAAAGTTGATTCCGCGCTTCGCATATTTAAATCCCATGGTACTACATTGAATGCACACAATGGATCCTGGATTCTTCGTCCTTGGCTAACCCTTGCGTGCGGCCGGACCTGAGATTGTAATGGTACGTGAGAGAGTGACGCATGCCAAATAGCATATTTATTATTTATACTCTAGAACGGTCTGTTGCTACAGTAGGCATGTGAAGTTTCCTACGTTAGTACTAACAGCATCCTCAAGAATTACTGGATTGTGCTGTTGATTTCTTGAAGAAGAATCAAATGACCTGGCCTCTCCTCCATCAGGCGTCGAATATCTTATGTTTGTAGGTAAGCTTCAACTGAACTTTGACTTTATTGTCCTCTCATTCAGGAAAGTATTACAATATCTGGCTCCTAAGCTTTGAGTTTAGGGAGGAATTAACTAAACAAGCTACTACTTTTTGAATTAAGTTTTTGTCCATTGATACCAAACAATCTCTTCTCTTGAGAGTTGAATTAAAACTAGCTGAAATTAAACTGATTGGGTACGTATTTTTGTTGCCTGCATCATATTATGGTGCTTAATTAACATCTTCTCAGTTATAAATTTTGGTTTGATGTTAAAGATGCATTTATGCACCATTATTAAAAAATCAGTTGATACTACAATAATTTTTGTTGACGACCGAACCAATTCCTGCTAAAGATGATAAGACTGGATTCCTTGTTTCGAGTAGTATAAGAATCAAAAATTGGAAGATCAAAGAGAAAAACTAAACAGAAGCCTCCTATAGGAAATGAAAAGGTTAATCTACGAAGGGATAGTTCATATGAAATAAAGCTTAGTTGGATTATTGCAGGGAATTGAAAGATAATTGCATCTGATCTAGCAGATGTTTTGGTAGCTGAGACACTAACAATAGCTTTACGGAATTAGATTAATGTTTCCTTTTCTTGAACTACATCAGCTTCAACGCTTTGACCATTGTTTGAATTTATATCCATAAAATCTAATAGCGTGCGCAAATTAATAATACTATTGAAACCTTTCGTGAAGGCTTTGTAGGCAATCACAAAGGTGACCTTCTTAAGCTTCGAGATGTGGCGGCCGTCAATATTAATATACTACCAGTGCTTCTCGTTCAGGCTATTTCGAGTAGCTAAGTACTGTCATTATTTGCTCTGCAAAGAGGAAGTTACAGCTTCAAAAGAGCTTTTCACATTGCTAGCCAGCCACTTACTACGTACGAAGGTACAAAAAATTTAATAATCCATATAATTAACCACGTATATATGTCATGCATGCCACTATTTTTTAGTAAGATCAATCGCATTACTTGCTAAGGATTGAAAGTAACATTCTGAATGTGGAATATTATAGGCATTAGGGTTCCATATGAACACAATTACAGTATTTATGATCAATATATCTTTGAATATCTGTGACCATAATTTTAGCCGTAATTATAGTAATGAACTGTTATTTAGTGACGACAAAACCATCTGATTACTCATCAATCTAGATAACTTGTACGAGTTACTTCTCAAATGAGTACACAGTCATATATTACTACTATATTATTGAGCACCATGTATTTCTCAAATTAGATAGTTTCTAACATACTCACGGTGTATCCTTGATATTTTTAGCATCAATTATTAGCGATCGACAAGCAGATCAGAGAACAAATAAAGATGAGAAAATATCTGCAATGTTAAAGAACAAAGAAATACTAATGATTTAATATTGTTGCAAAACCTTGACTGAGTAAACATACAGACCAAAGTTTTTCTATCTTGAACATTCACATGTTTCTGAAGGAAAAGTTTACAAGTCAATAGCATCCCTCAACTGCTGATTAAGGAGAACAGACAATTCAAGTTTAACTTTAAAATGAAATAGCGAAGTCATCTCCATCAAAGCTCAGCGTTATAGTCCACCTGAAGTAGTAAGTTATTTATGTTTGCATCTCTACCCCAACCAGTTCGTGTAATTAGTATTCATCGACATGATGGACACTTCTTTTTTAGTCTGATATCTAAAACAATATCCTTTTAAGTTTAATTATTTACAGTAACTTGGATCAAGGCTTCTTTTCCTTTCTTATAAACTGTCGTTTCTATGATCAGTATGCATCATGTAGAGTAGTTATTATATATGTTATATGCTCTTACTTCCATATATCCATTTGGTAACTAGATGCTGAAGTTGAGGCATATCCTTGCACCATTTCAGGCCTTCTAGATTTGTTGGCAAGTAAATCTATCTCCTCAGCGACATGAAAAGTAGCCGCATTGCCGTAACTGTGCTCCTCAGAAACATCCTCATGACTAAGTTGAGAAGCAACAAATTTGTCAAGTACCCGCCAATCAGTGACTTGGTCCACAGCTTGGTTGCCGTTGCTGTTGTAAATTGAGTTCATGTTTTGTTGATGGCCTTGTTCCAATGGCTCGGCCTGTGTAACTGTAGAGGACTGAAAGTTGCTTCCATTGGTTGTGTCGTAGATTAATCGAGCTAATGAACTGTAATTTGCACTAGCACCTGGCTGTGGAACTTTAGGGCTTTCCAACTGAGGAAGCTGAATAAAAGGCTCATAATGAGGCATAGTGTACTGAATTTCAGTCTCTTGCTTGCAGGGATAATTCTGATGATATGATGAGTAAGGTTGGGAGTTAAATTGCTTTGGAGAATCGTTTTCGGCCATGAATATTGAAACTTGATCATCATACAAACATGGTGAGTCATACTCCCCAACTTTCTGCAACGCTGGCACTCGCTTCTTGAACACCCTACACACCACCCATCCTTCTTCCTGTTTCAATCCCAATTTTCCATATTAGAGATGCTAATCTTATCCACAAAAATTTTGATTGTTCTTTCTGCATATTGGTGGCTTGGATGCTTTTGCATTGTAAAAGTAATGTAGGTTGAGATACGTGTTTTATTATAACTGCGATGATGAAAAAATTATTAATGAAAAGATAGGAGGATGAGATTAAAAAGTAGAGCATACAAAATGAGAAGGAAGAAAGAAATATAAGTTTTATTTTACAAAATGTGTTCAAAAAATAAATAAAATATCAAAGAAACAAACGCAATGGCTGTACTAATTGTACAGGAACAATCAAGTGAACATCCATTTAGTGATTTTCATGACCATCATAACTAATATAGACTAAACTACCATGCACATCAACAAGTAATCTTTATGATATACATGTCCATGATAGCTATGAAGATCACCAAATTAATAGCTACCTCTGTTTTTCCTATTGCAAATTATAATATATTAATGAAACCATCTTACGTGGCTTTTTGCAGAAAATTAATCTAGTAACAAATGAATTGTGGGTTGCATTGATAAGTTACTGTGTGTACTTATACACATATTTACATGTTGTATCCAGCTAGAAGTATGATTTACATGACTGGTACAAATCAGATTTTGTAAAGAAAAGAGGCAGTAGTTGCGGGACAATCTTGGAGTAGAGTAGATCCTTATCAGTTCAAGATGCAGTAGTTAGGAAATTAATCTGCTTATCAGCTTTTAGAATTTTGATAGTTTTGAATCTCTCCCCAACTTCGAGAAACCATCTCATTTGGAGTATACTGAGAATATCGCTACAACCAGACTGCATGTATTGCACTCTAATCACTTGTACATGATGATGTCTTTTATTTTGTTTTTTATGACATAAAAAAAATTAATAATAGAAGGCAGCTAATTTGAAGTGGATACGTTAATAATGGTTATATTGATACATGATAAAGGGTTTTAAGTTATTTACAATATATAGAATCTCTTATGTACGTATATATATATGTCTTTTATAATTAAACTAAATTAAATCTTAGAAGACAATAGGAAGTTTATTGATTTGTTAATTAAATGCTCATTATTATGATGATATGCATTACATAGCTAAATAGTATATATTGTAAATGATTAAAACAGAAACAATAGAAATACGGAATAGTCTGGTAGTTGTAATCCGCACCAAAATGGTTTAATTAAAGTACTTACCTGAGGAGGTCCATTTTCGTTCGTTTCTAGTCGATATTCATGCATGATCCAATCAGACTTTTGTCCATTTGGAGCTCGTCCTTTGTAAAAGACTAGCGTCTTTCTCATGCCAACCAAGCTATGCCTACAGTAGATAGCCTTGTCTCTACCTGTAGCTTTCCAAAATCCAGCTTTTGTTGCTCTATTAGTTCGAGTTCCAGTCGGGTATTTCTTATCTTTATGGCTGAAGAAATACCACTCACTCTGCTCTTCTGTACCTATTTTACATAGCGCTAACGAAGCAATGGAAGAAGATCAATATACAAGATAGATGAACCCAACATTAGATACTGTGATCCGCAGCAAGATAACTAAAGTTCTCATAAATTTATTGGAAGATATACCTTGAAGATCCCATGGCTCAATTTTATAAAGATCAACGTCTTTTATGACATTCAGATCAATCCGTTTTGAAGCAACTTTTTTCCTTAGGTAGTAATCCACAAGTTCCTCATCTGTCGGATGGAATCTGAAGCCTGGTGGAACATGCGAAAAGCCAGTCATGTCCGTTCTGTAGCGCGAAAACTGCAGTCAAAATGTTGCTGTCAGCACCAGCCTATCTTGCGAGCGTCGATCAAGAGAAGGCCAAAAAATTTGGTATATGTCTCAGAAATGCACATGGATAGAACAACGATCCGAAGAACGTTAACATTACCAATCACTAAATCTTCAATCTTACCAGTTATTAATTTTTACACTTGAACTTTTGATTTCACCTTATGATTAATGGAGAGGCATTGAATCAGAGTTCGTTTGCAAAGAAGTGTGTAATCAGAAGCGACTCCAAATCCTAAATGTTGGAAAAATTAAATATGCAAAGTATCCGTGTAGAGTTTTAATTATGCAAATTTTAAGGTATAAAACTCCACGGATATGGTTAGCAAAGAAAATCAAACACAATCATATTACATTATTGATTGAAATTATAGAAGGATGAAGTGTAGTTTAAGTCATGATCACCCCGTATTACAATCCCAATGAATCCACCTAAGTATGCTTCACAAATAAAATACACATTTAACATAATATTTAAACAAAATAATCAAAATCTCAATTTTTATATTTTAGTAAAAGACTTGTGGCAATGCTGTTAATGCCATAGGATTAGTTACCCTTGTTCATGAATGATATATTTAGTATAACATAGCTGAGACCTACAGTTGCTATTTCCAAGTCAATATAAGGAAAATGGAAGGTGCTTAACAAAATTAAGTTGACTTAGTTCAAAATAAAACCATCAAAATGTTCATATATCATACTTTAAATTACAATTTACAACACTATTAATTGTATAATTCTAAATTGGCCAATATTAAAAGAACGTTAGCCAGATTTTCTTTTCATTAAGCTAGGAAATAATAAAGAAATCACTGATATGTACTTAAGCTGGCTGCTAAAGGGCATTAGGATTCAAGGCCAAACCTTTAGTTTTATAACACAATAAAAATCACTCATGGAATCAAGAAAGCCTGTCAGCGTAAGTAGGCCAAAACCTCCACTTTAATTCAAGTTTGCCACTAGGGCTACACAAAGAAAGAACACCATGTCCCTCTTTTGGTTGGTAAAATCATTTGTCCTTGAATTACTGCAGCCTATGAACAAGAAACCTTCTCTGAAGATTTCAATGCTCAAATTGGCAGGTATTCCTCAAGTATTTAAATCCACCTTATAGTTAATTGAAGTTGCCAATATACAATAGATATTATGGAAAAGAAGAAATAAAGGGCCTACATATGTAAACTCTACATTTGTTTTGTTAGCCAGAGGACATGCTCTACAAAAGAATTTGGAATGAGCTGGTCTGTGTGTTGAGAAGAAAGTACTGTAAGATATTGAGCCAATGCATGACTAGTACATATTCTAAGACTCCCCATTAATAATAGTCGAGAAATGCAATGTTATTTTATGAGAGACTAAATTATTTATCACTTAAAATGAAAATAAAAGGAATAATATAGAAATGAAGTTTACTTGAGAAGAAGTGCTTTTCCACTCAAAAAGAAGGAAATAAAAGATGGAACATACATAAGAAAGATAAGACGTATAAATGAATATCGAAATACATAATTGTAGTAAATTGCAGTAATGATTCTGGCAGCAATCAAATTAAAATTCACTATCACCTTTATATGTATTCACATCTCCATTCATCCAATTATCTTAAATAAAATAAATAACATTTTAGATCAACGTTTCAATGGTAATCAACTACTTAATCCTCGATTTTCTCCACTGAGAAAGAGAAAAGGAAAAAAAAAATAGATAACGAATATGCATAAATTTATCTACAAAGATAAGTCACAGTACACAGCACATATCATGCATTCTTAGAAGTTTAGAGCTCGGAATACAAGCCAAGGATATGGAAATACAAAAGAAATCGACTATTCAGAATCTCAACCACGGTTCTTTTTTTCTTTTTCCTTTTACTAAGCAAATCAGACAGAATAGCTATCCAATAATTGTTAAAGATCTACTACAAGGTGAGATCTATTTGAAGATAGGAAGACAATACCAAGTATACTCAAAACTTTGTCGTCACAAAGATCATCAAACAAATAAAAGAGGATAATTTTGTGAATTTTGAAAAAAAAAAAGAAACAATGTGTATGAGATGCATAGCATTTTTGCAATACATAAAATGATCTAAATCCATGAGAATACAGTTTGGAACTATAGAGAGCAACAGTTGAGTTGATCGCGACTAGTAAGGAGTGATGAAAGTGTAAATAATTGAAGACAAGCAAACCATATATGAAATAAAGAAAAGAACAAGGAAAAGAAGTAAAGAAGATGTAGTAGAATAAGAAAGACTTGATGGTGGCATACAACCTTGATGACCCTGGAGAGTTTACCCTAAACCGAATGATAAAGAACCTTCTTAGATCTGGAAGAATATGAATCCCAACGTCGTCCACCAAGCAGTTTATAACAAGAGTAAAGAATGCACTTCGAGCTAGCCAGCTTTTTATCGCCAACCCCCTTTTCAACTTTTGCTACTGAATCAGACAAAAATTCTCAACACACAGAAAGATAAGGAAAGAAAAGAGAAACAAATCGGAAAGATAAAAGTGATCCTCGAGAATTGAACTCCAAATGCTTCACCCCTCAGCTGCTGTACTATGTCAAGGTCAAGGGAATGTCTAGTAATTGTCCAAAGAGAGCAAAAGCGAGAAAGATAGATGAGAGATCAGATCCCGAGGAAGGGAAAAAGATGAAAGTTGAATAGAAGTACGGGTTGAGAGAGATAGCGAGGGGGACAAGGAAGGGTTAAGGGAATGGGGATAAAGAGAAGAGGTACGGCTAAATAAGCAAGCGAACGAAGCGAAACACAACACAACACAAATGCCCTAATAAAGAATATCTTTTCTTTTTTCTCTTTTATGCTTTGAGTGGAAGTTTGATTGCTGCAAAAGCTTTGTATAGCTAAAAGGGCCATAGATAATGGCACAAACCTTTCTATTATATGGTTTCAGAGAGATAGAGAGAGAGAGAGAGAGGTGTCAACGTCCACCAGCAACTGACAAAGACTAGAAAGAGTATGTTCAGCTTTAGTTCTTAAGGTTGAGGGAAACAGGAGCTTATGATGTGAGTAGATAAGCCAATGGTGAAGACAGTGTTACTGTTGAGCTTATTATTATTTTTATGAAACATAATATTTTTTTAATTTCATAAGGGATGAAACTTTTAACACTCTCCTCGCCTAAAATAATGCCAATAACTTGATGGGAAGTACTTCTGGGTCACAAAAATTCGTGAGAAAGACGACGGGACGGTGCTGTCCAATGTCCTTTTGAAATTAGAAAAAAGGAATCTCACTTTAAAAATTAACATAATCAAATTAGTGATTAAATGTTAAATTTACGTCCTATTTTTAAAGTTATGTTCATCTTCATTTTAACTGATAATTATTTAAGAAACCCTCGATTTATTTTGATATTTCTTTGGATTCCACTACTTTTAGTAAGTGTAGATATCTAAAGGAATTGCCAATTACGGTGAAAATATAACAGCAACATATTAATGTAGCATTTGTGTCTACTTAAACAACACCATGTGACTCCAGTTAGTAAACATGATCATAATTCGATGTAAATAATGTTTAATTTATTGAAAATTCTCTAATATACCTTAATTTCCTCTGTTTGTAAGTAATAAAGTTAACACCTGGAGTACCCAATCTCATGGATTTTTATATTCCTTGTTATCAAATTTCAAAAGAGTACTTATATATAAAGAATTTAAATGATTGAATAAAACCAATACAAGTTTCCATTTATATAGATTATTTTATGATTTCAAGTTAAAGAAATCATGTTAAATTAGTTTATGAAAAAATAATAATAATTTCGTAATAAAATTTTGAAAGAATACTTTATTCTTAGTTAAATTACAATATTAAAGCAACATAAGTTTTAATCTTTTGAAAACATCCAAAAGTACGTTTCAGTTTTAAGGTGAAGAGTATAATTATTTGTTTCTATTTTACTAGGTTACAAACAGAAAACAGAAAGTGGCGGGAGAGACATTGTCTTGATATAATTTTAGGGTGCCATCTATTGGATATGTGATATTTTTACTGGCGACAGCAGAGCACTTCTTCTCGCCCGCTATTGGTTGCCTTACCATTACTCCAACCCTCTCTATAGGACTGTAATGTATTTGTCCGCTTCATTCTTCCCCGCGTGGTGAAGACGATCGGAATAATGATGATTCTCTTCATAAACTTGTACTAATTATATTAGTCTTCCAAGATGTTTGAAGATTAATATTTATTCAATGTCAAACTATTTGGGAACAACTAAAATCTACGTTAGGTGCATTTCGTTCATCCATCAAAGGTTCAGAATTGAATGGATAAGAATTCGCAAGCATCTATAAGGATGGAGAATCGGAATTTTGTTTTTCAATTCCATGATATTTAATTAAAATGCATTGAGACGGGATTAATTGCGTCCACCTAATTCGTACCACCCGGGACTACCAAGCATAAAGTCGCAAACAAATTAATTCAAAACACAATATGCTACTTATTCCTGGCAAAGTGCAGATATTAATTTGGAGTAATTATGTAAAGACGTGTTTTTATAAATATGTGGGATTTATATAAGATTCAGAAAAATATATAAATAAGATCGTATGAAAACAAAGTTATTTCAAAGTAATAGATATAGAGTATCTCATCCCGTGGCACTTAAGAATTAAGATACTTAAATATTTTCCCAAGCCAAGATGTCGACAGCAACTGCACGCGACTTCTGGTTGGTTGGTCTGTTCATTACAATTTTACTTTCTCAGTTCTTAGAAAGCTTTCTCTAACATGGACCCCACCAACCGACTCGATGCATCAAGATAGTGACGCCACTCCAAATTCATAAAAAGATTTATGTTATCTTGGCTCAGCCAAAAAGCCAACAGAATAAATAAATAAATAACTATTACTTTCCTCAATTTTACGGTGGTGGAATGTGGGACCCACGAGAACGGAATGATGTTAAGAATGGATTGCGGTTCGTGGCGGCTGACGGTCCGGCGTGTGCTAGCCCGACGATCATTAAGCTCATAAAAATTGGGTGAAGGCCGTGGGGCCCGTCCCGTTATCCAATTTGGACCCCACCTTTTTTCTTCTTCTTCTTCATCCCATCACGACAATTGTAGTTTTGTGAACAGAAAGCTTCAAATGGATTAATTTTATTTATTTATCCAAGTATGGCTTTGGCGGGCAGGGGTGCTTGTGCGTACCGATAAGTCAAGCTAGAACTTAAAATTACTCTTTCCGGCTTATCAGCCTCTGACACGACCTTCAAGATAAAGGGATGCTATTTGTGATTAATTAAATTATTATATGAATTGTAGGTTATATGCTCGTAAAAAAAATGAAGTGAATCAAAAGTTTTGTACGTGATCCAAGTGTCATCTTTTGTCCCTACTACATCCTTGTGTGCCACCTTTCCTTCAAGTTTGGATGTTTTATGTAAAATCTCACAATTCAGATTTTCAACTTTGGACACTGCATTCCTATTTTACTTTTGATAGTTGTTATAAAGCCAATGCTAATAAAGCTAAAGCAGGGTAGAACGAGTTCCCAAAGGGAGTTTAATGCAAAAACGCAAAAAAATGGTGGGGTAATATGTTTTTGTTGTAGCTGAAACAGGCACATTATACTGTTGTGGTGCCCCACACTTAGTACAAGGATGGGCAGTTAGCGAAACATGTCCCATTACAAATTCCCAAGTATAAAAGATTGTAGTGTCCCTTCTTGTCCCTTCTCTTGTGACATGTTGATCATATGAAATTCTCTGTTCTAGTTACGATGTTTTAATTATGTCATTAAATCTCATTCACATATTTATGTAGACCCCATATAAATATGTGGATAAGATTTAATGAAACATAATAGGAACACCATAACCAGAACAGATGATCTATTCCCTATGTTGACGGCCTAAATATCAAATGTCTTATCTCCTTTTTCTTCTTTATTTCTTTTTTTCCTCTTGAGAAACTATTTATACATCCATTTTCTGTACACGAAATATAAAAAAGTTGTGCATTATATAATCAGGTCACCGCGTGCATTCCCATTGTTTTTTTAAATAAAGAAAATAATATTAAATTGATGAAGTACTACAACACATTTCCAAAGCTATATAAAGCCTGCAACATGACAAAAGAGTTACAAACTTTCTAAGGTTTAAGGAAATAAGACAAGGCACTAAAAAAAACTAAGACCAAGAGTTACAGGTTAATTTACATTTCAATATCAGCTAGAATTGAGCTCATACAAGCTTAAAGACCACAAGCAATAATGAATTGTCATATCCATTAAGGTTTGGAGATACTGAGACTTCCTTTGAAACATAAGCATACTCATTTTCTCCCCCAACGAGAGTATGTGCTACAATTCATAATCGTTTTAAACATATTTAAAACACCTTAATGAATCAATCTAAGATTCTCAACCCATTTTAAGAAAATCTGGACTAGGATGAGATATAGCAATTGGTCTATATAAGGAGAACAAATGAAACCAAAGAGATTTAGAAAACCAATAGGAGTATAGTATGTAGATTAATAGTCTAAGAACAAAAAATACACAAGTTGTTCTAAAACTCTATTCCTTTTAGTATTTCAAAAGTGTTCAACATGCTTTTGATGGCAAGCTAAAAAATGAAAGAAGTTTTAAAGGAGTATTCTTTGAATCATATTAATTTCCACCGAGAAAAATTTTGATAAGGCCTCCTTAATATATTTAGACAAGATTTATTGGTGAATTATTGAAATTATGCTTTAATGAAATAAGTTTATCCTTAGTTTCAATATGTAGATTAATTAAAGTTTAGTATATGCTCCATAAAATGATTAAAGCTCTAAGTCTACGTCTCCATTGTCCATCAACAATAGATGAGTTAACTTTGGATTTAAGAAGAAGTAAAAGTCTAAGATTTTTTTGCCCTTATATAGAGAATAAGGGTCCTAGCTCATTCTAATTTTCAAACCGAAAATAAATATTATTTCCATTCTCAACTATAGTTTTTACAAACCGGTGTAATAAGTCTCTTAACCTCAACATCTGATTCAATGTCCATGAATTGCTCTTACAAGGCTTGATAAACTAGAAATTATGCTCTTTGATGATATAAGAATGAACCCGTTTAACCTAAATAGATTCCTTATCTAGAAAGAGTTTCCAAATTTTCTTTCCTATAAGCATCAGGTTGATGTGTTTAATGTAATATGTCCATAGAATCTCTTCCTTCAAAGTACATATCTCAGTTCATCTTACTTTGGCTCCATAGCCATTCTCAAGAGTCTCTAATTATCTGAAGTTCTTTGAAGTCCTTTATACATCTTTTTTATTTTTTAGCCAAGTATGAACGGCACATCCAGTGAATATTAAGATTGATCAATACTAACCTAATAAGTTTTAATATACTATTGTAAGAGAGCAATATATTATTCCAATGTTATAATTCTATGAAATTGACTCAATTAGAGGCTTGCAATTAAGGTAGTTGATCCTTTTGTCAGTGACGAGAATTCCAAAGTATTTGAAAAGAAGAGCTTATAGCTTGTGTTAAGTGATATAGGATAGAAAATTTGTTAATACCTATGCATAAAAGGAAATATAAAGGTTGCTCTTGGATTTATTGATACATCAACATAAGATAAGTTGTAAAAGTTCAATCTCTTACATTTATGGTGAAACTTAAACTCAACTGTTAATTGATTTTGTGAGCTATTAATTTGGTCAATACCTTGATAAAAATGATGAAAAAGTAAGGTAAGATAAGGTCACCTTGCCTCAAGCCTTTAAAACTCACAAATGAGTAGGATGACTCTCCATCAATTAAGAAAGCAAAGGAGGCAGTGGAGAAGCGTTTCTGTAACATCCCCTCACCTATGGGAAGGGTAATTTAGTAATTTGGAACGAGATTGGAGTGTTTAAAGTGTTTTGCTAT
>JAOTAY010000191.1:32922676-32935150 GCA_025629805.1 Erythroxylum baracoense | reverse complement strand
TCCCTTATCATAGGATATGTACCGGAATGACCTACGGGTGTCCCGGTGCGTACCCTACGGTAAGGGGGTGTTACAATTCATCACTTTTTATCATTTTTGAATGTTTTTATTTACTTTGCTTTCATTAGTTTAGTTTCATTTTATTTTCTTATTTGAAAACCAACAAAACACTTGTAACCTAAACACCGATTATTTTCATTTCAAAATCTAACCTAACACTCTTTGTGAGATTGACCTAGACTTACCATTTGCTATATTTTTAGATCTAGTTATTTTGTGTAGAGTTATGACATGCTACAAGGCTTTATTTAACTTTTTCCTTATTAGCTAGATCTCTTCCTGTTTATTGCTCCAAGTATAAAAGAAGCCATCATACCTTAGGCTAGATAATTTATAAGTATTTAGACATTTTAAGAAATCTTGACTTTATAATTTCGAATTAAGTGTTTCCCCTTCAGCTTCTTATGATAAGAGGATACTATTGAGATCACTAGCTTTAGCCAAGGAGGTTGAATATAAGAATTAATGAACTCTAAATCTTTCTTTAATTGTGTCCTCTAAAACTTATGATTTGAGGCATAGATAAAAATGATCTTTAAGGGAAAAGATAAGTGATTTATACTAACACTTAGATAGATGAACTAATCATACATGAAGTGATTATGCACCTTCATTTTCTTACATTAAATCCCTATGAAAATTTTCTTATTATAATGGCAATTATGATTTGTTATCATGGTCTAATGTTCACTTTCTTAGATTAAATCCCTACGAAAATTCTGTTATTATAATGGCAATTATGATTTGTAATCATGGTCTAATGTTTACAAATTTCCATTGCCAAGAACAACAGTTATTATTCTTAACTTTAGTCTTTACGATATGTTAAGCAAGTTTTATATTTAATAAAACTCTCAATACCTACAAGTATACAAATCGTATCTTGTAGTATAAGAGGTTATCATTCTCACGAGAATTATAAACACTTAAACAATTTGAATTTAACTTTGTCTAAGGTATACAGAAATTGATTTGAATTAAAATAAAATAACATAAATTAAATAAACAAAACAATTAATCAAATAAATTGTGAGCTACTAATAAAAATTAAGTTTTGATAAAGATGAATACTTAGGAACTACTCTTTCCCTATTCTATTTACTTTAATTTTGTTGATTCAATTTATGTTTGATCCTATATTTCCTAAGGTTTTGATTACTCTTTCTCTCACGATCTAATCAATTAACCCTAATTGTGCAGTCTCCATCTTCTTCATTCTTCAATTCCCTGATTTCTAACACTCACAAACACATCAATTACCTCATGAAACATAAAATTGAGATTGAATTCATGCTTTAAACCACATAAACACTTATAATATAATCAAACAATCACAATAACATAATTTTAAACCTATACATACGATAATCATTTAAGAAACACTTGAAAATACACTAAAACACCAACCAAAACATAGTATGATCTATACCATCAAGATCCTAATAATATAAGGTTTCTTTAAATTCATATAGGTACATATCAAACGCCCAAGCCAATTCTTATACTACTTTACCTCTTCCCCCTCTCTTCTTATATGGATGTATTATCATAGCCTTTAAGGGTTTAGTCCTTTACATGCAAGCTTAGGTTCACATAATTTTTAGATAGTTATTAAATCGTTAGCGCCGCGTAAAAACATTCCTCCTAGAGTAGTTGTTAATACGAATAAGAGAAACTCTGTTATAGCTATTTCTTTACTTCATTTTAGATCAATTCATATCCCTTACATTCTAAGAGATAATCATTATATAGAAATTGGGGCAGTAAACCCTTCTTCTTTGTTTTCCTACCTGATTTCCTTCTAGTTTTGGTGCCTAATTTATCATCAAACGGGTTTAGAATTCCTTTATCAACTCATTGTTTTTATCTTTACCATCAAGAACAATAAGGGATCCATTTAGCAAGAACTTGTTTGAGCTTCCTTAAGCTTAAATTTTCTAGATGTTTCTTTAAGCATAACTTCTTTAGTTTGTTTTTTTTTCAAGTGGGAACTTTAAATTGGTTTTGAGTTATATCTTTCTTGTGGATTAATCCACACTTCAAAGGATTAGATATCGTCTAAAAATTATCCAGATGAATGGTTTCCTTTGAGTGTCCTTGTGTCCCTTCTCCTTATGTAGGAGGTTTTTCATTTACAATCAAGCTTTAAGCATTAGAAATTAGCTCATGATTTTCTTTTTAAACTAACCTTTTACTGTTGGTTTCCAAATCTTTTTCACCTACTCAGTTGACTTCCATTGATAATAAAGTTTCTTCTCTGCCCTATAAGACCTCTTTCTTTATTTGGCCTTATACTCTTATTTATCCAAGCATAAAGTCCTCCCAATAGAGCTTTCAAGATAGCTTAATCTCATAGTAATAAAGTACTCAAAAGAGATATTGTGCAAATTTTACCTATAGGGGAATGAGCTTCATACTGGATTTATCAAGTGTAAGACTTGGCCTCCATCTTTGAATCATGAGAGGCTTCCCCAAGATGGGTTATGGACCCAACTCCATTACTTTCTCGATGTTAGCTTCATTTCCAAATTTGAATATAAAGAAGTCATTTTAATTGATTACTATTTATTTTCTCCAAACCTAACTTCCCTTAGTTTATTGTAGCCTAATATTGAACAAGAGGAAAGGCTAATGTCTTATTAATAAAGTATCATATTAAAGAAGTATTCCATCTTTTGTCTCTTTCTTGAAGCATTTTTAGAGGATGATTAACAACTAAATCGTCACCATAATAATTAAAGGGGAAATTTTTTAGAGCTCCAGGAGAGGAATGATTCCCCACTACTTAACTATAAGATTTTTTTATAAGGATGAAGTTATTAGAGTAGGTAGGGTAAGAAAAAGGAGAAACAAGAATAAGAGTATAGGAATGAAGGGGTAGATTTTGAGCTGTGGGGCATAAAAGAGTGGAAAACTCTTTTTCCAAAAGTTTAGAAGGAGAGTTTTGGAAATTTAAAAGGGTTATTTAAGGAAGCAGGGTAGGAGGTGAAACATATAGCCTAAGAATAGAGGGAGAAGGAGCAAGGGGAGGAGTTGAAGAATAAGCTAAAATTTAAGAGAAGAGGAGGAACTACAGTTTAAAACCAACGGGGAAAGTTGAGATTTAAGGAGAGGAAGAAAGAGGGGTAAGAGTCAAGTTTGGAAGAGATGAAGGTGGGAGTAAGAGGGCCAATTAATGTAGGTCTATGACTAGTTCTTTTCCCTTTTAGAATTCTAAACTAACATGAAAGTTGAGATTTAAAACAAGGAAGAGAGAGGGGTAAAAGTCAAGCCTGAAGGAGATATAGGTGGGAACAAAAGGGTCGATTATTGCAGTTTCTAGGACCAGTTCTTTTCCATGAACCAGAGAAAGGATTTGAGGAGGAAAATCTTGTAAAATTACATCATTAAAAAATAATGAAAATGAAAGACAACTAGAGAGAGGGAAAAGGTAGAAAGAGAGCTTCTAATCATATCCATTTGTATTAGGTTTATCTATTGAAAAGCAAACTTACCAAAATAGGAAATGGTTGAATGATAGTTATTATAAAATGTTATATCACAATTATAATCAAAACTCCATTCTTGATCAACATTTATATTTAATAACAAACTATTTATGCTTTTATGTATAAATATGGGTAAGTGTCAAAGTGTATATCTCATTGATCAATAGTAAGAAAGGTATATAGTCTTCATATATATATACACAAGATATCTTTACAATATATAATAGATAAGAATAGGTTTATGGTGGAGAAGGCAAATTAAAAGCAAAGGTTATGTTATTTTGGAAGATGAAGAGGGAGAGGGAGTGATGAGCAAGAATTTGGTATAAGAAAATTCCTTTTTAAAAAATTAGATATAACGAGAGATATAAAGTTTAGAAGTTCGAGGGGTCAAAGTATTAATATCTTTTATTGAGAAAAAATAAAGGAAAATACATAGTGTAGATTTTGATGTATGTTTATCATTATATAAAGTGGAACCGAAAAATGGAAAACACGTATAACAAAAAATTTAAAGGTAAGAAAGGATTAGTTTAGTAAGGAAGAATAATTCATGTGAGCACTAACGATAAAGAACAGGAGTAGGTAAAAAATTGATAAGGCAGATAATAGTATAGAAGGCTTTAGACTAAAATAATTTAGAAAGAGAGATATGGATAAGGAGTTTGAGGCCAATTTTAACGATATTTCAGATTTTGCATTTAGAGAGTTCATTTTGCTAAGGAGTATGAGGGCAATAGATAGAATAAGTGATACCATAAGTAGTTAGGTATTGAGAAAATGCACCCTTAATAAGTCTAAAATCTCCATCTCATTGAAAAGTTTTATTAGTGGTGGAGAAAGAGTTTTAGTAACAATTTTGAAATTTTAAAAATTATAAAGAGCACAAGATTTTTGAGCTAAAGGAAATATCTATTTGTAGTGATTAAAACCATCAATAAGGATAATAAAGTATCAATAACCAGAAAAAGATAGAGATAGGAAAAGTTCCCAAATATAGTGAATAAGTTAAAGGTTTTGTAGATATATAAGAAGATAATGGAAATAAAAGCCGAATACTTTTACCTTAAAGACATGAAATACAAGGATTGATGTTATTTGAATTATTAGAATTTTTTTTGATAAACTAGAAAGTGTAGACTGTAAGAGATGGCAAAGACATTAATGCTAGAGAATTAACAAAGTAGGATTGGTTGTGAGAATTACATTATTTATCAAATTCAAATGAATCTTTATGGGTTAAAGACTATTGTAGATGGAACCACAAGAAGCAATATCTTAGTTTAAAGATCTTTTATAATATAATCATAAAGGTTAAATTCAATAAGATAATAGTTGTTAATGAATTTTTTAGTATTGATAAATATTTGTAGTAAGATATGGGAAAATTAAAATATCAATAAAATGAAGTGGACAAATATTTGTGAAAAATATGAAATTACTAGTACAAAAAATAAATAGGTGTGTCCATTACCAACAACCATTTAGTTTGGATTTTTATATGGAGTCATAGATTTTACAACTTAAAGATCAAGTGTTATAGAAGTAGTTGTACCATTTTCAGTTAACCATTCAACAATATACTAAAAGTAAATTAAAATTATCAAGATTAGCCTAGATATTCATAATAAGAAACATTGTGGTAAAAATATTGACATTAGGTTTGGGACTAAATTAATGATTTTAGAACTTTGAGTACCTACATCAATAGTGTATAGTAATATGTCCCCATTTTTAACAAATTTGACATTGTGAAGAAGGTTTTGTTGGAGAGCAGATTGTTGAGATGCCGATTGTTGCAAAAAGCGTCGCTTATATATAACCCAAAGATCACAATTAGTGTAACAATCAAGTGTTGTTAATTTCTTTCATTTGATGTGCTCAAGAGATGGAGCATCAGTGTCAGGGATCCCTACTAATGGTAAAGGTAAGATTGTTCGCTTGTAGCTCCCTAATCAAATTAAGTTGCATTTGATGGTTGATTGATAGACATTGAAGAAGCTATATAAAAACACCTCTATTTGCAAAATGAAAATTTACATATTTGGTCAAATTTGATGCAATGTAAATGAGGTGCTTTGAAAACTAATTAAAAGAAGTAAAGGAAAGCGAATTTAGATCTTAAGCAACGTTAAAAAAAAATTTAGTTATTAGTTGTTATCTTATTCCAAGGTATTACATATGAAAAATCCAAAGGATGTAGTTCTACAATTTATAAGTTCTATAGCAGTTGCTTTAACCTGATCCTGACGGTTGCTTAATAGAAAGCAGCTGTGTTAGTAACTGTCAATTTTTTCAGAATTAAAACACAGACAAAAATTAAATGAGCAATAAATAAATCAATAATTGAAATTTGGTAATGTAGTTTGGCATACTTGGTCTACGTCTACGGGGCCCTCACCTAGCTTAAATCACTTTCACCAAAGTACAATAGTTTTACACAAGGCTTTACTGAGCTGACATCACTCACCAATTGACACTATCCACTCATTCTCACATCCCGTGAAAGTATATCACTTCCAATAACAAGACTACCTCTTGTTGACCTCTAAACAGGATTTTTGCAATAATGATTGATAATAAAGATAATAATAATAACTCAAGCGAATGAATCAATAATAATATAAACAAAAAAAAACACTTGAGATAAAAACACTCTCCTAAGGTTATGTTTAGTTAGACGTAAAGTTTTTAATAAAATTGAATGAAATGGAATGATTTATAATGAAATGGAATGTAAATAAATGTAATATTAGAAAATTGTTGTTTGGAAGGGATGAAAAAGTTCATATTGTAATATAGTAAAATATTGTTTAGAAGAAGGGTTCATAATGTAGTATAGTTTATCATTTTACATTCCAACCTAAACCCCTCAAACCGAAGATAACTTATTTTTACTATTTAGGATGGAATAAGATGTAAAATGAAACATTTCCCTTTCATCATATTCCACTCCGTTCTATTATAAACTCTCCTCCCAAACGATGGAATAATATTATATTACGTTCCATTCCATTAATAACCACTTAACCAAACATAGTCTAAATATACAACTTCATCAACGATAAAGTGGGAAGTTGTAGGACAACATCTACTATGAGTCTTTGAGAATAAATCCAGGACTGCCCGCGAACACAGCAACTTCAAGAAATCATCAATCAAAAATCGAATATTTCACCACCAAAACATCCAGACAAATGGAGCTACACACTCATACGATTTTTGAATGTTTTTCCCTCACAATAACAACAATTCAACTGTCCAAAAATTCACACACACTAAAGACACACAGCTACCATGGATAACTAAAACCACCAGAAAATCTGCTACCAAAAATAGCTTGAATTACCAAAATTTCAACTGCCAAATATAGCTTGGATTACTAAAAATACAACTGTCAAATCACCAATAAATATGCACCTTATCTTTAATAAGAGATAGTGATTTTATCCCAAATAAATCATATCTTGTTTAAGATTTTATCTTTCATATTATCTCATCTTCCATAATCCAGTTAATTTCTTATTATAAAGATATTCAAAATATATCCATATATATCTAATTACAAATAATGCCCAAAATAATTAATAAGATATGATCTTAACAAATATCTTAACAACATCATTTCACTCAAACCTCTATAAGTTGATTAATACTATGTGAAACGCGTACTCCATTAATTAACTGGCCATCAATATTAATCTACCTGATTAAACACTAAGAGTTCCATGCTTTATTGTAATTTATTTCGAGGACCATTTAACTAAACATTTAAACTTCAACGACGCAGTGCTTTATTTTTTCTCCCACTTAACATTCTTACTTCCTACCTGGGAGTGAACATCAAACCAAACTGCCATTACGGTGAACCAAAAAGAAAGAAAGGAAACACATTTAAGCTGTAAGTGTTTATCTAAGTGAGCCAAGCCTAAGACAATGCGCATGCCCTTGTGGCAGACAAGGATTCATCAGATGAATACATTATAAACGCCTATCGCTTTCCCAATACCATGATTACTTCTACATTTTCGGAGTATTTATAATGTTAAGCACGTGAACATTCAACTCCATGTTGTTACCAAAATGCCGCAGAAAGATGACTGTAGTATTCCAACCCTTAGGACCTCCTAAACAACATTTAACAACAGTAATTGCGTCACAATAGATGTATCGCCAAGTTTTTGTTTCTTGGCTCTTCTTGTATGGGTTGCTGGGTCTTCAACTATGTGTGGTCAAATCAACAAATATGACTTAGAGGTTGGTTAATGAAAAAATCAATTAACATAAGTACTAATGCATGATACCTTTTGTGTGCCTAAGAGTTCTATAATACAATTTATAGCCGATAATCTCCTCAAAGCTGATGGTGGATCATCCCAGAACATGCAAAGTCAATTATCATTTGAAGTTTTTTGGAGTTAGTTTGTAAGAAATCCGGTTGATTCAATACCTAACCGGTCCTTGATTGAGAAATATATCTTGGTTAGACAACCAAAAATCACCAATTAAAGCCAATAACTCGATGAAAATTTATCCATTGCTCAATTTTCAGTCAATTTGATTATATGCTCAATTTCTGATTAAAGCTCTAAATCAGTATAGAGTTATATTGGTCAAGATTAAGGTTCGTCACTTTTGAATTATTAACTACTCAATATTTAAATTTTCTTTATCATCTCCATCTTATAAAAATTTTATATAAGAAAATCACAATTCAAATAATATACTTTCATCACTAAATTCATAAAGGTGTAAAATACAATTCAACTTATCAATTTCAGAAATTATAAATTCAACCATCTTAGAAATTTTCATTTAAATTCAATCCACAATGTATATAATTAATTGCTTTCAATATTTTAATTCCAAAAATTAATTTAAAAATGTTTTTTTGTTGAAACCAAATAAAGAAAATGTTTCAATCGCAAATAATTTCAAAGAATGCTTTCATTGAAAATTAAACATAATAATCCCATTTTTGTCACATTCTCGTAAAAGTTAGTTTCACAAATTAAATAAAAATTAATATAAGATCCCATATAATTATATGTAAACTCATTTTAAAAATTATTACCAAATGCATTAATTAGTAATATATAAGAGTACTCATCAACTCATATGGCGCTCCGAAATTTTATGTCAATTCTTCCCACAGAATAAGGAGTTTCACGATATCCTTCAATGGTTCTAAACATGTGCAATAATAAAAATACCAATTAATCTATGACACACATCTCAAAGAAACATAAATTGAAAGAAAGATAAGAAAATTTATCTTGCGGTCTCTTTTCAAATTCATACATATATATTATAATTCGTATATTACTCTCTCCTAATCCATATCAACCATTAATTCAACTCAATAATGAAAATCCCTAAGAGTCCCTAATTTTCTCTTTTTAGGTTCCGTACCTAACTTTGAAATTATTATTATTAAATTAAATACACTTCGAAAGAGTGGTTAATTACTAAAATTCAAATAGTAAAAGAGAGAATTCGTTCTTTCCTATCACATTCTCTCTCTAGAAAAAGTGAATCACTCTCCAAGCACTAATTTTAGTCTTTATACGAGTTAATCGTGCCCCAAACTTGGAAAAAACTCCAAAAAATCACTAGCGATTGAACAAACAGGAAGGATATAGAGAGACACGAAAACGAGACCAAAATGGGAAGCGTGGCTTGACATGCTTTAAAAAAGTCCCTAAAGCATGCTTTAATCATTACAAAAATTAATAAAATGATCAATTCTTTTTAAAATTTTTATAAACAAATATAAAAATATTCAATATTGCCTATACATATTGTATAAATAGGCAAGATAAAATGACAAAACATTAGAATCAATCATTATATTTGATTCCTTTTTTTTGATATAAGCATATAGATAAAAATGTATTTATTTTTGTATTTGCACATATATAAAATATACTGAGGTATCAATTAATATTACCAAATTATTTTTTACATAATTGTGAAGAAATCATAAACTAATATCCAAAATGTTTGAATTCAAATTTACTTATTAATAAAAACATTAAAATATTACTTTATATCATGTGTTAATTGTTCAATAAAGGCTCAATAATTTGTAAGTCTAAAGTTTGATTTACTTGTAACAGTGTATAAGTTCTGGGAATAAATATAATAATCATTTTATAATTACAATTTATTTCAGTTATTGTGTATTGTATATATTATAAAGAAATAAATAAAATTAAGACTAATCTAATTTTTATTTTTAAATATTATGTCATTTAGAAAATTAAAAAGCTTTGAATTTATTCATTAGATACAAACATTTAGCAATCAATAAATTTTTATACAGAAAAATTTAATAAAAAATCACGTTTCCTCAAACAAATATAGTATTAAAAAATTGAAGGATATGCTTGTATAAATTAATGCAACTATTATCGATAAATTATCATTTAATAAAATAAATTGTTTAACTAAACTTTTCAACTATTTATGAGAAAGTTAGAACTAATTACTCTAGTATTTTCTACTTGATATAAGATAAATAAGTACAACGAAATGTATCATGAATATAATTATGCTTCAATTATATTTTGATTTTATATGCATTTATTTAGAATAAACTTATATTGTATCTTGATTTTGTGAAAGAATTTGTATCATGTCCTGATTTTTATTTTCTGAAAAAAGAATTTGAATATTGTACATTGTATTATGAATCTTTTTTAGTATGTTTCTGTATTTGTTGCAACATGCTTTCTTTATGAAATTAAGAAGAGTTTTTCATTGGCTTATAAATAAACATCAATTTAGGATATATTTCATTTAGCTTCTATTTTGTAAATGTATTTATTTAGAGAAAGATATAAAGTATCTTAATTTTATAAATTTAGAATAATTAAATTTTATCTCAATATTTTTATAATATTAATTTAATATACATATAAAGCAAGAGATTTTTTATTAAGATGTATCCCCTGTCAAATGCTAATAAATATAACTTTTCTTTATATATGATTTTTTTCTTCTAGGCTTTGGTGACATTCATTTACCAAAAGTAAAGAAATCAAATGTTCATGCTAATCAGAACTCGTCATTTTGGCCACGAAAATGACTGTTTTCTTTTGTTAGGAAAGTTAATTTAAGTTTGTAACACTGCAAGTAGAAGAGTAATTGGAAGGCTAAACGGATAATGGATCATTCACCGTATACATCTCATTATTTGGTAATTTTTTATGGTTACTTGGTAGATTAAACGAATTAGAAAAGAAGAAGAAAAGAGATTTACTTTCTGCATATTTCATAGCCCAATTGTAAGCAAGAGTATGTAAAATAAGAAGGCACTTTCCTCATTTATATTTTCTAACATTGTTTAGGATAAGTTACATATTAAAGAAAACATATTTATCAGAAGGAATAAAGTTTGTGAGTGCAATTTGAGCCTAATTTATCATTTAGTTATTAATTTATTAAATAAATTATTTAAAATACATAATTTATAAATTATTTTTATATCTAATGATTTGGGTTTCATTAATATTAAAATAATACACCACATGACCCTCCTTTTTGTCATCACTTTAGGACAAACTAATTGCAGTTGCCAAATATAATAAACCCCAACCAGTCAACTCATGACCAGTTGACTGCTGACTTCAATGTTCAACCATACCTGCACAGAAAAACATGCACATAGTAGCAACATTAATTATTGCTCACGGCGTGAAGTTTACTATTGACAATTTCGGTGTCATCTTCCACGGTGTGGCGCTTTTGAGGGTGTTGATTGTCTTTGCTAGGAATGAGAAATTAAATTATATAATTATGCCAAAAGCAACAGAGACTATGATGATTGCATTTTGGTTTATATGTCTCCTTCAATGTAATCATGCCAATTATGGCAACAATAATTATAAGGTTAAGAAATGACAAGACACAGAGGGCATAAGAGAGTGTTTGGAATGATTATCATCATATGTAGTTTCATCTCTTGGCAAATTTTACAATAATGAGGCTGGCATAATTTGAGAGAAGAAAGTGGAAGCCAGGAAAGTTTAACACCAGAAAAGCTTAACATCTTACTTCACGTGGAGTCCTGTATGATGGTTTAAACTGGGCTATACTAATCTATGGAGATAGTTAGAGAAGCAAGAGAAGACAAGCGATATACAGGACTTGATGTTAAGAAGGTCAAAAGAGCTTGGCATTTTGAAGGATCATTATCTCACGGTGTATATAGATATCAACACAGGAGAGCCACAAGGCTCTAATGATTCTTCTTTCCACACGCACGATTAGATGAAAACTACAGCTTACTCTCCTTTTTATCTAGAATATAAAGAACCTCTCGGTTAATCGTTTAGGTGGTCCAAAGGGGAAAGCATAATTTGCACAAGTCTGTTAAATATTTCCATGTCCTTTTGCTTTTTCTGATCAACACTCTGAACTTGGAGGAATTGTTGTGGATGGTTTTGAGGCACTAACCTTCAACAAGGAGACCACGTGGAATTGTTCTAACAGGACGGTTATATATAGTTGATGTGCCATTGATAAATAAGGTTGGTCTTACCTTGCACCGCGGGGAAGTCATATATGGTTGACGAAGAAAGCGAACCTTTTGTGGCTTCCACGAGATAATGTCAATAATAGGGAATCCTTTTGTCGGCTAAGTGGCACTGTTTCTGTTTACATCTAAGCTTAATTAGTGACTGATCAGATGAGCTTATATCAGTAGAGTTTTTGTCAGTAGAATTTTTTGAGAAGATTTTTTCTAAGAAGTTAGTTGACTTTTGGCTGTCATTTAAAAAGAGCTTCATATAATGGATTGTTTGGCAACATAAAAATCAAAGTAATTTTAATTTTAACTATATTTTATTTTGTAATAAAAATTATTTATGCATATAATTATTATTTAAAATATATTAAACAATATGCAAAGCACAATATATTA
>JAOTAY010000191.1:32907841-32919218 GCA_025629805.1 Erythroxylum baracoense | reverse complement strand
CGTGCATTTTCCTAATTTCACAATACTTTCTCATAAATTACTATTCTAGCCTTAACATGGGTATCGGGATGTTACAGTTTTTCCCATCGAAGTTACTCAACATGCTGTTTTACCCACCGAAGGTTTGCCAACGGGCTGTTTCTCCCATCGAAAGAGCCTTGCGGCCGGTCCAAAGTGCTGTTTTGCCCACCGAAGGTGTGCCAACGGACTGTTTTTCCCACAGAAGTTGCTCAAGAGGCTATTTTTTGCACTGAAAGTGCCTTGCGGCCGTGCCAACGAGCTGTTTTGCCCACCGAAGGTTTGCCAACGGGCTGTTTTTCCTACAAAAGTTACCCAACAGGCTATTTTTCCCACCGAAGTTGCCCAACAAAGGTTTGCCAATGTTCAGTTTTTCCAACCGAAAGTGCCTTGCGACCGTGCCAATGGACCGTTTTCCCCACCGAAGGTGTGCCAACGGGCTATTTTCCTACCAAAAATGCGTTGTGTCTGTGCCAACATGTTGTTTTTCCCACCAAACGTGTGCCAACAGGCTGTTTTTCCCATCGAAGGTGTGCCGACGGTTGTTTTTCCCACCGAAGGTGCCGAACACTCTGTTTTTCCTACCAAAGGTGCCTATCGGGTTGTTTTTCCCACCGAAAGTGCCTTGCGGCAGTGCCAACGGCCTATTTTGCCCACCGAAGTTGTACCAACGGATTGTTTTTCCTACCGAAGTTGCCTAACGGGCTGGTTTTCACATCGAAAGTGCCTTGCGTCCTTGCCAACGGGCTATTTTTCGCACTAAAGGTTTGTCAACAGGCTGTTTTTCCCGCCGGAAGTGGCCAATTGGCTGTTTTTCCCACTGAACGTGCCCAACGGGCTGTTTTTCTCACCAAAAGTCCCTTGCAGCCATGCCAACGGGTTGTTTTTCCCACTGAAGGTGCCCAACGGGATGTTTTTTCCACCAAAAATGCCATGCGGCCGTGCCAACGGACTGTTTTACCCACCGAAGATGTGCCAATGGGCTGTTTTTCCCTCGAAGGTACCCAACAAGTTTTTTTCCCACCGAAAGTGCCTTGCGGCCATGTCAACGGGCTATTTTTCTCACTAAAGTTGTGCCAACAGATTGTTTTTCCATCCAAAGTTGAACAACGGATTGTTTTTCACACCAAAAGTGCTTTGCGGCCATGTCGAAGGGCTGTTTTGCCCTCAGAAGGTTTGCCAACGGGCTGTTTTTCACACAAAAGTTGCCCAACGGGCTATTTTTCACACCAAAAGTGCCTTGCGGCTGTGCCAACTGATTGTTTTTCCCACCGAAGGTGTGCTAATGGGCTGTTTTTTTACCGAAAGTGCCTTCTGGCCTTGCCAATGGGCTGTTTTCCCACGGAATGTGTGCCAACAGGCTGTCTTTCCCACTGAAAGTTCCTTGCGGCTATGCCAACAGGATGTTTTTCCCACCGAAGGTGTGCCAATGAGTTGTTTTTCCCACTGAAAGTGCCCAACGGGCTATTTTTTTCATCGAAAGTACCTTGCGACCATGCCCACTTGCTGTTTTGCCTACCGAAGGTGTGCCAACAGACTATTTTTCCCATTGAAGTTGCTCAATGGGATGTTTTTCCCACTGAAAGTGCCTTGCAGTCGTGCCAACGGGCTGTTTTGCCAACTGAAGGTTTGCCAACAGGCTATTTTTCCTACTGAAGTTACCCAACGGGTCGTTTTTCCCACCGAAGTTGCCCAACGAAATTGCCAACGGGTTGCTTGAATGTGGGCACCAATTGCCCAACGGGTTATTTTGCCCACTGAAGGTGTGCCAATAGATTGTTTTTCCCACCGAAATTGCCCAACGGGTTGGTTTTCCCACCGAAAGTGTGCCAACGGGTTTGTTTTACCCACTGAACGTGTGCCAATGGGTTGTTTTTCCCTCCGAACGTGTGACAACGGGTTGTTTTTCCCACTGAAAGTGCCTTGCTGCCGTGCCAAAGGATTGTTTTTCCTTATAATGACATCCTCAAAATTTAATTGAGCCAAAAGCTCTTTGCTTTTTCTTATTTCTTCCCATTTTCTTTTCTCTGATTCTTCTTTTTCTTTTTCTTCTGCCTCAGTGGTTTCTTTTTATGAAGCTTGTTTTGTAACAATTCCTCTAGTCTGTGGACTTTTTTCCAACCAAGAGGTTTTTCATCTGAACCATCGTCATTTATTGCCTAGTGCACTTCAAGAACTTTCTTCTGTATAGGACTAGGTTTAGGATTTGCTAAAGTTTTTGGAGTAGGAATGGGAAGGGAGAGAATACATAAATGGAATCTCACATTTTTTAGTAACTCGCCTTTACTGAAAGTCTGTTCTTCTTCTTCACTTTCTTCTTTCTTTTCTTCCCCTTTTTCTTTTTCTTCTTCTTCTTCGTCAAAAGCATACTGTTTTTTTATTGTTTCTTCTTTTTCGTCTAAAGAGGAATCAAGATAATCTAGAGACAACATAGCAATAATCTTCCTTTTCCTATCTTCTAGGGTCTCCTGACTGAGTATTTATGATGTTTGGAGCTTTGAGGAGACAGGTTCAATAGTAATGTCCAAAGGACCTACTATAGGAGACAAAGACAAGAAACCAGAAGCAAAGGTTTATTCATGACGAGGTGTTTCGTCATGGCTAGAAGTTGAGACCAAAAACTTCTTCTTTCCTATTGATTTTATTCTTGTCATTTTAGGTGAGCTTGGTGAAGTTTGAAAGAGAAAACAAGAGACAATAAGAATGTAGAGAGTTAGAGCGTAAAGAGAATGAGAATGACAAGATGAGAAAACGAGGGAAGTTTGCTTAGGGTATAGTAAGTAAGAGGATGAGTAGACATATAGGCTAGATGAGGAAGCGTAATTAGTTTTGTATCTTCTGATAGATGCCTACTTAGATTTGTCAGACTGCATGTGTGTTTTTGAGAAAACTAAGATGTTGTCATTAATGACTCCTTATTTTTAGAACACGTGTAATCTTGCTCTATTAAATTGAAAGGAGCCTTCTAAAATGAAGGGGCCTTCTAAACTAGAAGGAGCCTGCTAAACTAAGAGAGAGTCTTTAAGGAATCATAATAGAAGGAGCCTACTAAAATGAAATGCAAAGGCAAGTAGCAGAGAATATTCATGCAGAAATAATATCAGAGAGTTGAACAATACAAACCCTTTTCTTAACACACTGATTGAACCCAAGTTTTCTATATTATTTAGTGATATTTTCATGGTTTTTTGTTATAATTTTTAGCCCTTTTTGTTGGATATTGTGCTTAATTTAGCTTAAGAATGCTTGTTTTGAATTAATGTAGTTTGAGGGTAAAATTGTCTTAATTAGTTAGTAATTGTTGATATTGTAAACTATTGCTTTTCATTGCAGGACACTTAAGAAGTAAAGCCAAGAGTGAAGACCAACAAATTGTAAAGTCACGAGATCAAGAAAGAAAACCTCTCAGGAAAAGTTAGCCGCGGCGAACTTGGACGTTTGCCGTAGCGAACCCCTTGAATCAGCAACCCAGACCCGAGTCATTTTCGGAAAATTCACTTACCCATTCGTGCAAACCGACCCAAATACCGATTAAAATCCCTATTTTTAGGATAAATGGAGAGGGGGCAGCCACCTACGACCACCTATCATCTTTCTCTCATCTAACCCTAATTTCTTCCATTTTACCACTATCAAACCTCCGCCATGGGTGACTTAGATTCATTCCTAATTGTGAAGCTTCTAAGTGCAATGAGTGGCTAGGCATTTCCTTTCCTCTTGAAGGTGTGGCAATGGCTGGAGTTCAATGAGCTTAAAAGGGGAGTAGTTTAATCCATGGTTCAGCTATGAATTTATGAATTCCTAGGTCTAGGATTTGTGATTTGTAGTTGAGCTACTTGATTATAGTTTAATCAAATGTTAGATATTCATTATGTGCAGTTTGGATTGGTTTATGTAAAACTTTGAGCTTAAATATATGAAGTTTTATATATGTCTATTTGTAATCTTGTTGATTTTCTCTTATCTTGCATGGTTATGTTTGATATTGAGTTGATTCGAGATTTCATTTGACCTATTGCATTGGCTGATCCTACTACACACACTAAGAGCACTTAACAGGATCTTAAGAAATGGAGTTCCGTTGATTAAGATTCTGGACTTAAAGAGTGCTTCAAGGTTTACCAGTTTGAAGCTTAGTGATTCCTACTCTAGTTGAAATCAGTTTCAAACCATGATAGCCAGAGCTCACTTTCAAGAGAATCCTATCATTGTTTAATCTCCTGTTTTTCATCTTTCCGTTTTCTATATCCCAAAAATCCAAAAATTCGTTTTACAATTCAAATTAGTTCAATTATTGATTTCAAAAATCAAACCCCCCCCCTTTTTTTTCCAATTAGCTTGCATAGCATGACACATATGTTAACTTAGGTTCATTCATTTTAGGTTCCAATTAAGAGAACGACCCGAGGTTGCACCCTATAGTGCAATCCTTGGATTATTTTGATTCAACCTCCAAGGGCTTAACGACCAGGTGTGAATCAGCAGTCAAAGATTCTAAAGTTGATCAGTGGAAGATAGCTATGGAAGAAGAGATGCAGTCTCTTCAGAAGAATGAAACTTGAGAGATAGATCAACTACCAAAGGGTAAGAAGGCAATTGGGTGCAAATGGGTATATGCAAAGAAGGATAGATTTCCTGACAAGAAGGATGTCCGCTACAATGCAAGATTGGGGGCTAAAGGTTATACGCAGAGGGAAGTAATTGACTACAATAAGGTATTTTCTCCAGTTGTGAAATATCCTTCCATTAGAATTTTATTGGCCTTAGTAGCTCAGTTAAATATGGAACTAGCTCAACTCGATGTAAAAACTGCATTTTTACATGGTGACTTAGAAGAGGAAATCTATATGACTCAGCCAGAGGGATTCAAAGTTGCTAGTAAGGAAAATTTAGTTTGTAAACTGAAAAGATCGCTTTATGGTTTGAAACAATCGTCGAGGCAGTGGTATAAGCGGTTTGATCAGTTTATGATGGGTCAGAGGTATACAAGAAGCAAATTTGATTATTGTGTGTATTTTCGGAGGCTATATGATGGTTCTTTCATTTATCTACTTTTATATGTCGATGACATGTTGATAGCTTCAATAAATGTTGAAGAAATTGAAAAATTGAAGACTCAATTAAACTGAGAGTTTGAGATGAAAGATTTGGTGAAGCTAAAAAGATACTAGAAATGGAGATTAGCAGAGATAGAAAAGGAGGCAAAATTTGCTTGACTCAGAAGCAATACAACGTTTTGGCATTTCAGAAGAGTCAAAACCTGTAAATACCCCACTTGCTCCTCATATGAAGATCAATGCATCTTTATCTCCTAGTTCAAATGAGGAACGAAAGTATATATCTCAAGTTTCATATGCTAATGCAGTTGGTAGCCTAATGTATGCTATGGTGTGTACAAGACCCAACATTTCACATGCAGTTAGAATAGTGAGCAAATATATGCATGATCCTGGTAAAGGACATTGGCAGACTGTGAAATGGATTCTGCGGTATTTACTAAAGACCGTAGATGTTGGCTTAGTCTTTGAGAGAGATGATACATGTGATTAATGTGCTATTGATTATGTTGATTCTGATTATGCTAGTGATTTGGATAAACGTCGGTCAACAACCGGCTATGTGTTTACTCTTGCTAGAACACCTGTGAGTTGCAAGTCTACTTTATAGTCCACAGTTACTTTGTCTACTACAGCGACAGAGTACATGGCAGTTACATAGGCTATGAAGGAAGCTATTTGGTTGCAGGGATTGCTAGATAAGTTGGGAATTGGTCAGAAGAAAATTCTTATATTTTATGATAGTCAGAGTGCTATTCATTTAGCGAAGAATCCAGTGTACCATGTACGGACGAAGCATATTAATGTTCAGTATCATTTTGTCCGGGAGATTATTAGTGAAGGAAGAATCTTACTTCAGAATATTGGGACTATCGAGAATCCCGCAGATATGTTGACTAAGGTTGTGACATCGATCAAGTTCAGTCATTATTTGGACTTAATCAATATAGTTCGAGTTTGATAGCTCCATTGACCGCAAATTTGGAGGAATTGCATTTGGATAGAGAATTTGGGAAAAAGTGAAACTTTACGGGAGGATTGGTATATTCGCCAAGGTGGAGATTTGTTAAAATTGGCTTATATACCAATTGCACCAATCCCACATTGGTGGGAGATGGCATGGGGGTGGCTTGGTGGGGCCTATATAAGACAAGGCCCTCATTGTTATTTGTTGTACCTTGGAAAATTCTCTTCCTCCCCCTCAATTTGTAAGATCTCTCAAAGAGAACCTCATAGTTCAAGGATTTTTCATATAAGCCCCTGAAGTTTATAATAATTGAAATTTTCCCTTTATTTTTGGGCATTTGTAAGTAATACCTTATTATTTGGGTAATTACAATATTGGCCTAACTATTTGGGTATTTGCAATTTAACCCAATAATTTTAGAATTTGTATTATAGCACAGAAATTTTGTAATTTCTATTTAAAGATGGTGGATTTGTTCCAGCGACGCCCGATGACGTAGGTAACATTACCAAACCTCATTAGATTTAGTGTTCTTTCCACTTTTGCACATCGTGTTGGATGATTAGTTGTCTCGTTAAGATATTATGTCTTATTACTAGCACAAGTGGTGATAATTATTGTTTGAACGCCACTAGGTAAGTATTCGTATACCAAAATTCGATGAGATCAATTAATGATGAAAACGTTATATATGTTGTGATTTATGACTATAAGAGTTGTTAGGAAAAATCTTGAGAATAATTATAGCCATGCTTAGGCCTGATACTTGACTGACAATGCCTATGCCTTGGCTCTATTAAAATGTTACAATCCAACTAAAAGAGTTCATATCGATTAAACCATATTAATTTTGTCTTCATTTTGGGTTTTGAGTCTTTAAATGATTAAGTTCAGTTTAGATGGAAATAATAAATCCAACATAACCGTTCTTGCTTCCTCTAATCAAAATTCTATAGATTTAGTATGGAAAATTTAAGCAATAATTCTTGAAAATGCATCACAAAGAGATGAACACACGGAATTGCGTAGAATAGTGGAGTTCCTTACCACTAACCTAAACCGTTGGACGGTAGGGAAGAAATTACAATAGTACTATTAAGATAGCTCTAAACCTATTCCGTTTCATAAACATTTTCTAGGAAAATCTAAATTTAAAATATTTTATTCTCATTACTATCCGTCGATAAACAAATGGAATAATTGTATCTTCTGGATCCTATGATCTATGAGAACTTGAACTATCAAGCTCACTTGCTCGTAAGCCAGCCAGGAACGAGGATCAGTTCTTCTTTCTATCTACTCTTGTAATTAAAGGACAATAATACGTCTCCATTTCTCTATAAACTGCAACTTTAGAAAATTAAATAAAACAAAAAAAAAAGAATTGGATCCTTAATTTTAAGCCTTCAAGGCCAACTTCAGGAGTTCCACAGATTCAACTACATATAGGATCTCTAACGCCACTCTTCAGTTTCAAAATCCTTACTCATACTACTTTTGTGGTTTCTGGTAGTCCAATAACAGACCTTCTTTTAATGGATGGGTAAAAGTTCACCTTCTTCACCTCCAAAGTTCTCACGGCCATAGAAGAAAAAAGCCACCCAAATTGGTACACAAGCTTGCTTGCAAGTTTTCACTGCGTTTTGGCCGGACTAACAACACTTCTATTCCAATACAAATGCCTGAGCTTTATGTCCCATTCCTCGCAAAAGGGTTGCATTTTTATTGACTTTCCAGAGAAATATCTTAGCTTTTCTTGATTTTGGCATGGACAATTCCGAAACACGTCAATGAAAAAAGTAAGAATAATTGCAAATTCGAAAACGAGAAAAACATTTTGCATGATCAGAACCCTTAAAGGTGTGTGGTCGATTTAAGAGTTCGCTCGCACAAAGCTTTACCATTGTAGGCGTAGTGGACTCGTGGTCCACTGTTGCATGTGATTCTATCTTTCAATAAAGTTTAAGTTTTAGTGAAATTTTAATTTTTTTAAAATTTTATGCTAAAATAAAGAATCATTACCAAGAATAGAAGTTACAAAAGAACCATAGGCAATATGGATCAAAAGGCTCCGATAAAAGTAGCTCAAATGGAACATGATCGAGTTCTGCTAAATTGAAATCACGCGTCCAGCTAACTAAGGGGGTCTAGGTAACTGTCATTTAATTGAAATTATTGCCTTATACATGGAGCCATTCGCCTGATTGCAGGGGTTTAATGAGCTCAAAAGCCCTAATTTAAATTACTTTCTCACGGCTGAAACAAGGTTTAGTTAAAACAGTGTGTAGATTTGGACGTTTTCTATAACAAACGATTTTTAAACACCAAAAAAATCGAAAAAGTTTGGTGGTCATATCACGTATGCTGAAACAAGGTAAAAGGAGAGCTTTAAACTTAAAGAAGACTGTGCGATGCATTGCTAGTTCTATGAATTGCGTCTAATTATATACATGAAATTTAATTATTAATACTATAGCTAGCAGTCACTTGGTCAAGTAATAATGCTCAATTATATTCACTCGGGTTTTTCTCTTTTTGGTGAATCCAAAAAAGCGAGTTTTAAGTTTTAATAAAAAGCTATATTTCTATGAGCAATATAGCGCCTAAATTATATTTTAAACCTCAAATTTTACAACAAAAATATAATTTGAACTATAACATTTTGAAGTATTGAAATTAAATCATAATATTTTTAAACATTCAAAATAAATTCCAAATGGAAGGAAAATTTGACGAAATTTACTCTCTGTCAATTAAATGTATTGTCAATATTAACATGATATTATTTTTATATTTTTAAATAAAAATATGTCACACTATCACATTATTAATCTTTAAATTAATTAAAAAGTGTATCCTACTTCCACGTGATACTGGAGCTCACTCTTTATAGCGAGTAGCACTTACTACTGAGGTCATAGTATAAAAGTAACAAATTAATATATATTTCAAAAAGTAAATTTGACTTGAAACATATTTAGATACTAATTTACAATTATTTCAGGTATATAAAAGCATTTTCACAATTTTCAATGTCTTATGACTTATATGGTTACTATATGCATGAGTACATATATGTGAACAATATTTAAATAAATACATTCATTTTTATTCATACATATAAAAAAACAATATGATGCTAAAGTTGGTTTATGCCCTTGCAGTCAATTTATTTTGGTTGTAAATTTATTTGTATGACATTATTATTACTCAATAAAAGACGTTTTTTATCTTTGTGTATTTGTTAATTATTTAATTATTAATTATAAAGATAACATCCATTGAATAATTATTATGCAATTAGAAATTATAATGCGATTATAATTATGAAATTCGAATTGCATTTTTTATATTATTCCTAAAATGTTCCTAGTCGTTGTTTCATCAAGACGGGGTGTTGATAAAATGGTTAGACTAGCACATGTTTGTTTCTTTTTTATGAAAAAAGTAATTGATCTCATAAATTAAAATGTGGAGACACTTAAACAAATATATGGATGCTTATTAGAAAATAACTTCACTGAACTGACCCGATTATGAGAATCCTGAATGGAACATTACTTGTGTGTTTTTGAATTATCTTATAATGATGGTTGTATAATTGATCCTCATACTTAAGATTACCAAGGTATCTAATGTGGAAATTACTGTGCTTTGATGCTACCTATGAATTGTCCTAGGATAATTCAGTCGATAGTAATTGGATACAGTATGGACCATATGTAGATTGATGAGTAAGTCAATACAAGATTCGCCACTCTAACGTAATTAGAGAGAATATTCTACTGTTCTTGATTAGTAATAATTTATGAAATTTTCTGGCGAGAGTGAATTGACATTTGAAAAAGATGTTTTCAAATTTCAATTATAAATCAATTACTAATTAGCAAGAATGAATATGATTGGTTGATAAGAGTAGACCTTGTATCCATACTTTGTCCAATTAGAATATTAAATGACGAAAGGATTAAATTATACATTATAGACATACATAGACAGGTTAAGTAAATCACTATGACATTCCTGATATTTGGGTAATCATGACATGTTGCTAGACCTCAATCATGATTTATGATTATGAATTGTTTAATTTGGGAATTAAAGATAGATTAAAAGAAGTTTAATTTATCTAATTCTAATTGTGAATTAGAATTATAATTTATAATCATTGTCAATTTATTAGGAACCTAATGGGTCACACATCAAAGAGCAATTTATGAAAGAAAAATCAATTTAATTAAGTTGGACTTAATTATAAAGTTTGAGAAATTTTGGGGATCAAATATGAGATATTTGATTTTATTAAAATTAAATTAATTATAATTATAATTTGATTTTAATTTTAATAAAAGACTTTTATGATTTTTTCTATTTAAACAAGAAAAGCTTTTAAAAGCTAGCACTTTTTGTCTTCTTCCTCTTAAAGCAGTTGAGAATTGCTCTGTAGATACCATCAGAGGCTAGACGCTTAAACAACTTATAATTGATCGATTGGAAAATGTTCCAAAGATTTTTTAACTGGAAAGCGAACAAGGTACGATTTCTAAATCGTATTATGATTTATTCAACTTTATTCAATTATTGGGATCCGTTTGGAATCCGTAAAATTTTTATTTTCTGCAGTGCCCGTGATTCAATCACAGTTGGATTCCAACACCTAATTCATCTAAACTTCTTCATTTATGTTCCATATATAGATAATGCGTTTATAAATAGATAATATCAAACATACATATATTTATTTATAATTAATCTTAAAAGATTAATCTTCTTGTTATTCTTAATGTATCAATATTTAAAAAAATATAAAAGTAACTCTTATTATAAAAAGAGTATGGTATGGTGCATTATGGTAAAACTAACTATTATTTTATTAAAATTCAACATATGTTATGAAAAATAAAGTATGATAAAAATATTATTACTATGTATTGATAAAATTACTATATTTATTATAGATAAATACTTATGATAAGGTTATTATAATTATTCTCCACTTTTATGTATTATAATAAAGTAAAGTTAATTTTTTAGTTGCGAAAATATTAAGTTTTAATACAAGAATTAAAGTATAACATAAAAGTATAGGGAATTTTCTGTTGTTTGCGGATGACCTTTTGATGTCTTGTCATGCGGATCTGAGTTTAGCTCAAACTTTGCTTAATTGTTTGTCTACCTTCTCAAGTTTTTCTGGCATGAACATGAACCCTTCCAAGAGTCAATTTTTTCTCTCCCCTGATATGGACCACCTTTCCCATCAATTGGAAGTTACCTCTGGGCTTAAGAAAGGCTCTCTCCCTATTCGGTATTTGGGGGTTCCTCTACTTAAGTAGAG
>JAOTAY010000191.1:32895433-32907741 GCA_025629805.1 Erythroxylum baracoense | reverse complement strand
TGATAACTTAAGAAGGAGTTCCCAACCTTGGATTAAGCATTCAGAGACAAGAAGGAGGCAAGTATATTATGGAGCATTTCAACAGCTCTACCTATAAAGAGGTGTTTCGACCTTTTGGAAAAGTAGAGAGCAAGACTGACTGTTTTAACTTTGCATTACTAAGTATGCTTGTAAGAGTATGCGTTCTGGTTAAGCTGTACATTTCGGTTTGGGTAGTTTTTGTGGGAAGTTTGGTTTATTACTTGTAGATTTCCTCATGTCCTTAGAAGAGGTTTTTCATATCATGATTGATAGAGAATTACCTCTTGGGCATTCTCTTGAGTTGTAAATAACCTTTTTGATGTTTATTTAATTTTACTAATTTACCAAAAAAAAATCCATTTATAAGAAGTCAAATTTAATTCATACATTATCTTAATTTATTTTAATGGTTGTATAATTATTCTCCCGTTCATATATTATAAAAAGTATATTAGAATTTTTAAAGTAAGTCTTTTAGTTTTCAATATAATACTATTAAATTTTCATATGTTTTTAGAGGTATTGGTAACTCAATTATAATATAAATAAATAATACATGGAAGATTAAGTTATATCATTCTAGCAATCAAAAGATAAACATGTAAAGTAAAGTACAATTACAATTCCGGTGAGATTAAAGGAAATTTAAGTGAAGAATCAAGAATAAAGAGAAATCAAGTAACAAATCATTGTAATCAATCTTATAACCTTACCTTAGTCATTTTAATAATTCAGACGTTCAATCATTGCATGATTATTTATATGTAGGACATAATGTATAAATTTTTCATAATCAAGAAAAATTTTATTTGAAATTTAAATAAATGCCTTGATCTTCAAATAAACTTTAAAAAACTTTTGAAATAATATTGAATCAAGTTTTTTTTATTATCAAAATTGAGTATTTTGATGCTTTTGAAAAGATTGAAATGTTAAAGATTAGTGATTTAATTAAAGTTACTTTTGTAAGGGTTTTACTAGTCTAACCTAGGAGTAGAAGGTTTTTAAATGCGCGTTATTTGTCGGGTTAAAACCCCTAGTTCAATAAATGATAGTCAAAGGTATGTAATCGGCTAGCCAATGTACTAAGAAATTAGTCGTTATATAGATACTTTGCATGTCTAACAAATATTAAAGTGACTTTGGGTATAAATAGGCCATAATTGAGATTAAAAAGAATCTTTAGCACTAGAGGCAGTCTTGGAAAGCTTTTTAAAGGGTTTCATTACAGTTATATTTATGTGACCGTGATATGCTATTAGTATATTATGCAATTAAACAAGAATTATTTAATTTTATTAAATCAATTGCATATCATTTGAAAGAGAAATATTTCTTTCATTACATCATAAATACTATTGAATATTTAGAATTAAAAAAAGTATGAAATTTTCTATATTTTATGTAAAAGAGTGAAAATTTTATATTATTGTTATAATAAATTTTTATGTGTATCATATTTCTTTTTAGATGATTATTGTAGTTTTATATTTTGTTGATTACATATTTTTATATACTTAAAAGTACTTGATATTCATTTAATTTCTTATGATTTTTCAAGCTTTTAAAAGGTTCTACCGGAGAAATTGATAAAATATATAAAGTAAAATAATTACACTTGTTAATCATACATATTCAATATATAAAATAATAATAACTTTTAATCTAAACTTTTTAAATTTATTTATTATTTCAAGTTTAATTAAATTCAATTTTCAACCTTCTGTATAAAAATATTATTTAATGTTATAAAATAAAATAATTTCCATAAATATTATACTTACTATTTTAAAATAAATTGTTTATCATAATTAACAATGAACTATCATAAATAAAATATAAATAAAGGCACATATATTAAATAAAAATATTATATATTGTTAATGAAAAATGATAATTATATAGTATATAACTAATTACATTAATTTAAATGTAATAAAAAAATTGCAAAGCACCAAGTTTACAGGTAGAAAGCTTTGACTGTAGCAGGCTATTTCTCATTACACTACTTATATTATCAGATTAAAGAGTTCTCACCGTAATTAGCAGCATTCTTAATCGATAAACCCATGTATGAATATTTGTCCCCCGGGACATCCCAAAGCCAACTAAACACCATACCGTCCTTTAAGCTGACTCAGGTCTCCTAATACCCACCCATACCCTACAATTTCTGAGCTACTTCTATCCTCTGCCAAACCCCAAAATTTTGTTTAATCACGTCAAACAAGAAGCAATCTAATTCAAACTCTCTGGTTCTCTCTGTGTTACTCTTACTCTTGTTTTGTCTAAAAATATTTATGTGAAAATTCAGTGTCCTTTTGTCTTACTCTGATGCCGGGCGCCGACCATATCTGAACCCACTCTCGCACGTACTATTTCCGTTTGTCCATACGTACACGTTCAGAAACTCCTACATTTATATTTATAGCCACCAAATGGAACACTAACAAAGTGAAACTTTTGCACCAAAACAACCACCGTTACCAGTGTGAACTGCCACCGTCATTCTATCACCACCTGATCGCCGGTGATAAAACTAGGTCGAACCATTTTGTAAAACTGTGATTTAACAATAACCATTTTGTCCGAGTTCTCCATGAAAGGGTTCAGAGGTCTCAGGCTCAGTCGACGCAAGCTCACGAGCGTCTTCCAGTTAACGAACCGAACTGGAAGAAAGTCCGTTTCTTTTTTGAATCCCATCTCCAAGGTCTCGGCTTTAGCCTGCTGGCTGCAACGTGGAGCCAAAAAGTGTCTTTCCGGGTCGGATCCGAAATACATCCAATTGGGACGGGGAAACCCAGAGGTGACACCTAAGGGACACTTGGCGGTTTACGTGGCGGAGTCTAACGGTGACACGCGGCGGGTGTTAGTTCCGGTGATCTATTTCAACCATCCGTTGTTCGGAGAATTATTGGAGGAGTCGAAGCGGGTATACGGGTATAACCATCCGGGGGGGATCACAATACCGTGTGATTATTCCAAGTTTGAACTGGTAAAGATGAGGATTGCCGCACGAGATACTTGCCAACTGGGCCTGAATACAAATTGAAGAGCCGTAATCGCTGTCAATAATATGAACGGCTTCTTGTGAGTTAGGCCCTTTTTCTCAAATATTTTTTTTATTTCGTTAAAAGTCCAAATTCCAATAATTTTTGTGTTAACGAAAAGGAAGTAATTGTTTTAACGACGTTTCTCCTTCAGTTGTCTTCCTACAAGGGTATTGATTCCTTGCTATTCATTTTATCAACTTTGTTGATAGACGATAGTCTGTTAGAGTTATAACGAATAATTTAACAAGATCTTCAAGAAAGAATGTACATATTCAAAGGAAAATAAAAATATTTATAATATTAGCATAATTGTAATAGATAAACTTGATCAAGTTTTCATATTTTACGTCATTGTATGTAAAATTTGATTGGAGAATGAGTTTGATCTCTTCTACTAATAGAGCATAATAATTAATAGTTAAAAAGATATTGTTGATGCTTAAAAGTCTCATGGTTTTAAATTTCAGATAGTTTAATGATTTTTTATATAAATTTTATGACAAATTTAATTTGCTGTTAGATATAAAAAATAGCGTAAGAAGATTTTTATCAGGTTGATTTGTGTTTGAAAAATATGAAACGCTCTATTCCTTCAGTTTCTTTCTCCTGTGTTACTAGATCGATGACCAGTTTCGTCTGTCTTACTAGCCAAAGAGACCTTGATAATGCTCTATGATAATGATCCAATTCGTAGATTGATTGGAAACGATATTGAAAGGGAACGGAAAACAGAAAACAGCAATTAAGTGTTTTTGAGTTCCCAAAGATGAAACACAAATTCCGGGTACAGGTAAATCGTATTGCCAGGAGACTGATAAAAGCTTAATACCATTTTTATAAACAAAAATGCCTTGACTTGGAAGGTTCAATATTTGCTTTCGACAAGCATCTGAAGCACGGAATTGGGTCACTACATCTACATATCACCTTGTAGTGTATCAAAGCTAGTTTCCCAAGACCAGATTTTTGTCTAGTTCCCAGAAAATGTTAATTCAAGATTTTGAAGGAACCTAAAAGAACTCTTCGTGCAAATGAAGGACCTGACTCTACTGTTGCTTCCTCTGAATTGTATGGCTGGCATAAAGAAGGATTTTTTTATTGGTAATTGCTAATTATGTTCAAAAAGTAAAAATTATAAAAACAGTCGACGCTTTCAACATTTTATGCGTATGAAAACTGGTTATGTGATTTAATATTCAAGAGAACGAGAAATCATTCACATCATACTTCTGTTTGTTAATGCTAAACTTCAAACTGAAATCAAATGCGCGCTGTTAATCGAGTTTCCGACTTTTGTTCGTAAATCACTCTGAGTCAATACATTGACTCAACTTTGGTTGGAATTTCAAGCTTGTAATACGGAATACGGCTTTACGATATTCGCTAAATATTTGCTGGCAATAATCAATCTCTAGCTCCTACCGTACATGTTTGAAAAGTAAAAGAAATCTTGGCCTCACAAAATTGTGGTCAGGGTTCGTTCTTTGTCGGTTTTTCATATGTCTTATTGGCAGGATTTTTGTTTAGAAGGAATTCCCTCAATCAGTGGTGAGTTAATATAACAGAACGATGTCTAGTAGTTTATGGAATGAAATTAGTCGATAACGAGTGGAGTGTATTAAAGGATGTAATATAATAAAGATTTCAGAAGATAAAATTTGCCACGGTGTTCACATTATTAGAAGACCTAATTTTGTTTTAGACATAATATAAAATTTATTGCCGCTATTAAACAAAAGAATTTGCAATTTCATTACAGAGTTCAATTTATATTACCATTCATATAGTATAATGGTTCATTTCTTACAACATAATTCTATACAATCCTAACCTACGTAAGAATTTGATTTTAGAATCTCTTGATCTTAGATAACCTTGTTCCCTTCCTTGTCCTTGAGAAATTTACTACGCGATTGTGGAAGTTAAATGTCAATTTCTTGCTAACAATTTTCAATCTCGTCTCTTGGAATATCTTTCTCTCACCAAAAGTAATTTCTTTCACTTGATAAGCTGTCGTATTCTACTTGGACCCTTCTTTGATCTGGACCATTGTGTTTCTTGCATGACGTCGATCACTTGATTTTATTCGTGTTCTGAACAATTTTCATGAATAGTGACTTGTGAGTCAACTTAATGAGCCTAACAGGCAGCTCTCTCGTGGCGAGCAAAATTCTGTAGAGGCTCGAAAAGGGACTGGGTCTATTCGTGTTGGTCCAATTTTTTGAAATTGTCGATATAATGAAATGATATGTAACAGATTAGCAAGATTCTACCAATCATTTTAGTTAAAAATAAATCTAAGTCCACAATTTTAGCAGTCTTGCTAGGTCGATACGTAACTCCTAAATCCTGATACTTTAGTTGCTAAAACGAGTGAAAAAAGTGTGACACAAACCAATTACCTAAGTAGACAAGGTCTTGACTTAAATATTAATTTAAACCCTATAACTAATTGGTGGTTATAGTTTAGTAACATAATTATTTTGTTAAGAAGCATAGATTATAGAAGTTAATTGAATCTGCATAAATTATAGAAGTTACTTGAATCTACTTGATTCGAATTCTTATTAACACCTTTTTCACAATGTATCAACCACGAGCTATTTAAGTTTTCAACATCTAACAATATTAACTTTATGTTTGAGAAGAATAAGCATGAATATTAGTTCCCTTACGCTTATTTCTTAGCTATAAAAACGTTTTAGAATTTTTTATTTCTTATTAAAACTAAATCTCCTAATTATAATTAAATTCAAACTCTAATTTAATTTTGGTAAAATCAAACATTTCATAAGTGGTCCTTAAAATTTATCAAACTTTACAATTAAGTCTATCTTAATTTAAATTAATTTTTCTCTTTTTAACTGTTCGTTATGTATGACTCATTATATTCTTAATATATTGACTATAATTATAAATTATAATTATAATGCATAATTAGAATTATACAAATTAAAACACCTTTTAATTAATTCTAATTATCCAATTAAATAATTTATAGTTATAGATCAAGATGATGTCTAACATTTTATGACTACCCAAATATAAGAAATGTTAAAGTGGTTTGACTCAACTAGTCTATGCATGGTTATGATGTATAATTTAATCATTTCTTCATCCAATGTTCTAATTATATATATATATATATATATATATATATTATAGATATCGTGTCTACCTATTTAAATCCAGTCATGTTCGTTTTTGCTAATTAGTAATTTATTTATAATTAATATTTTTAAAACTTTTCAAATGTTAATTTAATCTGGCCAGAAAATTACTTAAATCATTTCTAATTAAGAACACTGGGAAATTATTTTTAATTGCTTTAGAATAAAAAATCTTTTATTAACTTAGTTAATTATCTCCATATGGTTCGGGCTATATCCAAGTACCATCGACTAAGTTGTTCTAATTAGAATAGGTAATGAGTAGCATCAAAATATAGTAATTCTCATATGAGATACTTTGGTAATTTTAATTCTAAGGATCAATTATACAAATATCTTAATGAGGAAATCTACAAATACATAAGTAATATTCCATTTAAGATTCTCATTATTAGGTTAGTTTAGTGAAGTTGTTATCTAATAAGCATTCACATATTTGTTTAAGTATCTCCATACTTTAATTTATATAAATTACTTTCTTCAAAGAAAAGAAACATAACATGTTCTAGTTTTATCGTTTCATCAATATCTCGTCTTGATGAAACTACAACTAAGAATAATTTGGAAATAATACATAAATATAAATTGAATATCACGACTATAATCTCATTATAATTTCAATTATACAGTAATTATTTTAGGAATTTTACCTTTAGTATTAAAACATCAAATGTAATTAGTAAAATACATAAAAATAAAGAATGCCTTTATTAATTAAAATAATACTGTCATACATAACATTGCAACCAACCGATCGACTGTGCGGTTGTATTAAAGCGAATTGTATACATATCTAATACCATATCCATCCATATGTCAATTATGTCTCTTTTGAGATAAAGGCTTAATGAAAAGATCTATAAGGTTATCTTTAGTGGGAACTCACTCTAATGCTATGTCTTTTCGCTCTACTATCTCCTTGATCAAGAAACTTCCTAAGTACATGTTTGGACTGTTAATGAGACCTTGGTTCCTTTATTTATGCAATGGAACCATTATTTTCACAGTACGATGCTATTGGTTCAACAATTCTAGGAATCGCTCTAATTTCAATGATGAACTTCTTAATCCAAATCACTTTCTTTAGTGCCTTTGACTTGAAAATGTACTCTACCTTGGTTATAGAATTCCCAATTGTTGGTAGTTTAGAACTCTTCCAACTTATTGCATCACCGTTTATAGTGAAGATATACCCTGACTATGATATGTTATCGTTAGGATTAGAGTAAAAACTAACATCTAAATACTCTTAAACTCTCAATTTAACTCCTTTATAAACCAAAGAAAATTCTTCAATCCTTGTTAAGTACTTTAAGATATTTTTACAGATGTTTAGTAACCATCATTAAGATTAACTTGAAACTTGCTCGTTATGCTCAAAGTATAAGTGGCATCTTATCTAGTACATTTCATTGCACATATGGTTGATTTAATTGTTGTGGTCTTAGATACACTAAGCAACCTCTTTGATCTATCTCTATAATGTAGGTTAAGTCTCCTATATCCTTCATGGTGAAGTTCATGGACAACTAAATCTTTACAAGTTGTAGCATTAGTAAGTTGTTTCCAACCACCAATATATCATCCACATATTGTAGTAGGAACATGACTACACTACCACTAACATTCTTATAAACATAAGGTTTATCCATATTTTTAATTAAAAAAAATCATTGATTGCCTCTTCAAAACAGATGTTCCAACTTTGCGACCCTTGCTTAGTTCCATAAATATATTTTTACAACTTTCATACTTGATTAGGAAATCTTTTGGATTTAAAACCCTTAAGTTATGTCATATGCACATCCTTAAGAAAATTTCCATTGAGAAATGCTATTTTGACATCCATCTACCATATTTCATATTCATATTATGTGGTTATAGCCAATAACCTCCTAATGGACTTAAGCATAGTTACTAGTAAAAAGGTTTCATCAAAATTAACTTCTTGTTTTTGTTTGTAACTTGCAGCCACTAGCCTTACTTTGTACATATGTTCGTTACCGTCTATTTAGGTTTTTTTCTTAGAAATCCACTTGCATCCTACAGGTACAATACCATCAAAAGAATATACCAAAGTGCATACTTGGTTAGTATACATGGACTCCATTTTAGATCTCATGGCTTTATGCCATTATAAAGAAACAATTTCATACATTGCTTCTTTAAAAGTAGTAGGCACATCATCCATAAGCAGTACATTGACTTTCCCCTTTTCAAACTGTAAGTCTAATTTAATTAGGGGGCAATGTATCCTACTAGTGCGTTGTGGACTATGTGCCTCTTAAACCCCTGTTGTACATTATATGTATCAATTTGAGGTTCCTTCTTTATTTGGACATGAATTTATGGTTTTTGAACTTCTTTAAATTCTACCTCACTCTCATTACTTTCCTTAAGAATAAATTATCTTTGTAGGAATATAATATGTCTTAAGATGAACATCTTTTACTCAATAGGATGGTAAAATTAATATCTAATCCTCTTTTTTGGATGCCTCATAAATTTGCATTTATTTGGCTCAGCTTAAAGTTTATCAAATGTTGCACGCATCATATAAGCATCACATCCTAAATCTTTAGGTGTGACAACTTTGGTCTACTACTAGTCCATATCTCACATGGTGTCTTGTTAACTGATTTGGATAAAACTTTATTTAAAAGGTAAATGGTAGTTTCAAAAACATATCCTAAAAAGGAAAGAGAAAGGACTGTATGACTCATTATAGAACATACTATATATAATAAAGAATAATTTCTCCTTTTAGACACTCCATTATGTTATGGATTTCTAGGAGGAGTCCATTATCAGATAATCACATTCTCTTTTAAACAACCAAGAAACTTATAGTCTAAGTATTCACCACTTTGATTGAATCGAAGTATCTTAATACTGTTACAAATTTGTTTCTCAACCTCAATTTAAATTCTTTGTACTTTTCAAATGATTTAGACTTTTATTTTGTTAGGTACAAATAACCATATTTGTAACGATCAATTGTGAATGTAATGAAATATAAGTATACACCTCTAGTGCAAGTAGACATAAGGCCACATATATTTGAATGTATAAACTCTGGTAGCTCACTGGCATGCTCTCCCTTTCCATTAAAAGGTAGTTTGGTCATACTTTCCAAGAAACAATATTCACTAGTTTCATGTGATTCATAATCAAAAGGATACAAATATCCTTCTTTATGTAACTATGTGATTCTAGTTTCATGGATATAACTGATCAGTATGAATTGCATCATATTTTAGAGTTAACTTTGATATGTATATAATTGTTAATTCAATCATTTAGTATGTGTTTAGGTTGGAATTGTATTAGGATGTTAATTATTTCAGTTTTAAGTTTTTTATAGGTTAGTACATGTCTTTGAGCTTAATTATGTTTTTGAGGTACCTTAATGTGTTTGTTAGTGTTTCAGGGTCAACATCGAAGAACGGAGAAGTTAAAAAAATAGCCCACGATCGTGACACAAAAGGTTTCGATCGTGACAGAAGTACTCACTTTAGCCCACGATCGTGACAAAAGCCCAAAACATGGCCCATAATCGTGGCCTACTTGCCACGGTTGTGACAATAGGCTTAGATGTGGCCCACGATCATGGCCTGCATCGGACATATGCGTAGACACTTAAAAACGTTAAGTTTTGAGGGATTGTTCGCACCTTTTCAACCTCGTAAAAACACTAAGGTTACCCAAAACATAAAAGAATACAAAAAGAACATTAAGAGGAAGAAAAGCAACTTTTGCATCATCCATTTTTAAGAGAAACCCTAGAGAGAATTATCGAGAGATAGAGAAAGAGAAGAAGGAAGAGAGAAGAGGAGAAGGAGTCAACTCGACGTACTTCCCAAATCAGGAGTTTACCGACATCGCTGCCTCCCATCATCTGTTCAATTTTGTATTTCCTGTTATTTTCAATTTTATTATTGTATAGAATTGGAATGATAGTTGATGATAGGTTTTGTAGACGTTGATGATGTTCTAAACTCACCTTCGGGGTTTTATCTTTGACCTAATGAAATTTGATTGTTTACATTTTACTAGATTTATTGTGATTTAAGTTTTGCAATTACATAATTCAGTGATAAACTGAGAGGGTGAATCGAATGAAAAATAATTAAATTGTGCTAACGAGAGTTAGGTGATTTAATAGAACAAGAATTAATTCAAATATGTAAATTATGCGAAGAGAGATTTTGCATAGGTTTCCGATAGTTTATTATACAACTTTAGATCTAATTAAGGTTTTAGATAGGTTGTTAATTGAGAAATTGCAACTTTCATAATCTGATTAGGGTTAATAATTATAACTCGAAAGAGAGTAGTCAACCCTAGGATCGTCTAGAACCAATAATCCAGTAATTTATAATCAATTAGGTTAGCATTAAAGATAGGTAAAATTTCCTTTCTCTCAATTGGTAGTTTCTTAGGTTGATTCTTAAGTGTGCATTGCAATTGCTAAATTGTTAATATTTTTGTAATTGATTTTTGAATTGAATTGCTTGATTGAATTGCATTCTTGTTTTAGTTTCATGGCAATTGAATTTCTGCGATTTGTTTTGGCCTTAGATTTTAGGATTAGATTATCTCTCCTTATGGGATCGACACCTTAGGTACTATATGAAGGACCCTTGTGCTTGCCGATTATCGAGGTTAATGAATTAAAACTTACATACATGGAGATAACCATGATCAAGTTTTTGGCGTCATTGCCCAGAAGGTGATTAGTTTAGTTCTTTAGTTTAAGGTTTTTTCACTATGTTTTTTTTTTTAAAATAGAGAAAGAAGTTTTGGGGCATAAAGTAGAGACACAGTAAGACATCTTAAAATGAGAAATGAGACATCTGAAGAGGTAGATGCCAAAAAGAAATGGAAGAACAATGTGTAAGATAGATATTATAGGGAGTAGGAAGTTTTGCGAATTACAATGAAGCACAGTATGGTTGGAGAAGTAACGATCCTTATTGGAACATGTACACTCTAGGGTGGCAGAACCACCTAAATTTCTATTGGTTCAATAATGCAAGGACTCACTTAGGACATTAAGATCTATTAGAATTTTAGCAAGATCAATCTAGTTTATGGAATTCTAAATTAGACAAGATCCTGAATAAGCTCACAGACATGAAAGAGAACTAGAAGAGATTGGAAGAGCAATTTGATCAAGTAACAGAAAATTACACTGCTTCTATTCACAATATAGAGATTCGAGTGAGACAACTTTCCTGTGAATTTTGTAAGAGAAGTGTGGAAGACTCTCTAAGTAATATGGAAATACATCAAAGAGAGCAATATGAGACTATCGCACCTAAGAATGGGGGAGAGCCAAAAGGATCAGTGGTAAACCAAACTGAACCTTACCTGATTGAAGATCAAAAGATGAAGAAAGAGGACGAATAAAAAAATGCCAACCTTCCCTATTAATCACGAGTTCTTAATATACCATGTATGAACATCAAAAAATATTTGATAGATGTCTATGAAAAGAACTTTATCCTTCAGATTAATGATGACAAAGTGACATTCAACATGAATGATGTATTAAAGAATTCGAAGGAGAGTAGCTCATTCAAGATAATTAATGTGTTTGAAACTTCTAAAGAACAAAAGGACAAAGAACAGTTGACAATAGACATCAAGTTTGAAGAAGTTATGAAAGTTTCTATGCATGAAGCGGAAGAAGCAGAGGACACGAAGGTGATTAACGAAGAAAGAGAGCAACTCAACTTCTTACAAGATAAACTGTTGGATTCTTTGGAAGATTCAAGGAGTCTTGTTATTTCCTATTTTGTTAATAGTTTATTATTGAAAAGGACATTAATAAACTTAATTGGTTTTCTCAACTTTATCAATATTGTCCTTCAAATCATTTTGTAAGTTGTAGCTTACTTACATGTTACAAAGCTGATATTGAATGAAAAGGGTGAAAGCAAGCCTCTGACAATTGATCTCGACTAAGTTTCTAATGATACATATGATATGAATGGATTTTGCTATATTTTTATATGTTATTTCATTTGAATTCATTCCTATTTTTTGTGTTTAATTGCTC
>JAOTAY010000191.1:32870356-32895333 GCA_025629805.1 Erythroxylum baracoense | reverse complement strand
TAATTCTGCCCATTTCATAGTCTCTCACTACCAAAATCACCAAAACAAAACATGAACCTATCCACACTTCTCATGTATTGCTCGAAATGTTCTAAGAAAAGTTTCGGGGTCCAATATAAAAGGTCATAAATAAGTATCAACTAAGAAAGTAGATTGGAAGAATTGTACGATTTCATTATTATACAATATCGTTCATATCAACCTATTCCTTACGATTGCAATTAACTACCTATAGTTCCTTGAGTACAAGTTAAGGCAACAAACTATAGGCTAATCCGAAATGTAAAACATTTTAGCATGACAATTATCACCAAATTGAATAGGCCTATGACAACTAATAACTGCCTCATGTAGCTTATTTCTTCACTATATATAAGTGTAGCCCAAAGATTCCTAAAGAAGAAAAACAGGTATAAGTGTGTGCTCAAGTGTGAGTCTATGTGTGTATGCATATGAGTGCAAGATAGAGAGATAGAGAAAAAGTGATTTTGACTTATAACTTATCGATGGAGAAAGCATACTATGTAACATAATTTGTAGAAAGTGGAATGTAAATAGACACTGAAATGGCCATAATAGAGTTGGTATTTTGATGGCTATCGCATTTGTTAGAAACTTTTGAACTACCTGATGCTTAGATTTGCATGGAAGAAAGCATTGTTGAATTGCTTTCCAATCTGTATTATATTCCATCATACCCAATACCAGTAATCTACATCAAATCTTGAAAATTGATAAGTACATCTTAAATTTATAATAAAAAAGCTCCTAGCAGGCACTACAAACAAATATTTAAATAAAAGAGAAGTTAATGGTGAATTTTGTCTTTATTTGATCAACCACTTTGAGGTAAACTTATTTATCTTTCCCAAAGCAAGGTCAAAGATATGAAAATGCATTTACAGACTTCTAATTTCAATTACATGTTTTTTCAAGGACATGACAATGAAAGGGGTAACAAATCTTAAAGTGCCAAACTTTTTGGGATTTTTCTAATTTAGTGCCAAACCTTTTAAATTTTTTAATTACAAGACTAATCTTTTAGAGCCCTAAAAACTCAATTTAAAAATTTAGTTCTGTTAGTATTTTCCTGATGTGACTAACGGAACCACCTTTGGCCATGACTTGTAGGTATGCACAAGAAAAGTTAATGGATATGTAGGCTTCCATATGGTCTAATAACATAACCAATGGCCTTATCCATAACCCATACCCTATAAATATTAGTTTATGTGGATGACTACGTGTTCATCAATTTTTCTGTGGATGCCTAACAGTTGTAGCCAAAGGTGGTTCATCAGCCACATCAACAAAATACTAATAGAACATACAAAATAAAGATGATCAGTATCAATAACATAAATATAACCAAGAAGTGGTATCTATTTGGAGAATCTCTTACTCATCCTCTGCATCAGTAAAAAGAATACGTCTCACAATAGTTGCAGGAGGTGGCTTATGGGGAAATAGTGCTGGATTAAATAGTGGAATGAACTTCTAGGCTAACTTGCTAATATCTTTAGGAACTAAAGCAATTGATTGCTTCTTTGCTCGCTCAACAATGGAGGTAGCCAATGTCTTTTTAGTTTGTTATTCACCCAGTGTAGGTGCCCATGGTGTGTTAGTAAAGGAGACTGCTCCTCTTAGAAGGTCATTATTTGACTTAGCAAATGATGGACTATTAGGAAGATACAAGAGTGGTTGCTTTTCGTTCTACGCATCAAAGTTGGAATTCATATGTTGTCGATAATCTTGAATAGCTGCAAAACTGATTGTAACAATGATTAAAGCGAATAAACTAATAAATGAGCATACTACTAATGCACTAAACAAAAGCATTCCTCCATATTACGAACCATTATATGCATCATCTATATATTTTCTGCCTAAATTGAACAAAGTTACGTCCATAATGGACACTATTGGAGAACTTCCGATAGGTACCCATAAAGAACCAGTAGATTGTGATGAAACCATCTGCCTATTAGAGGCATGATTTTCCTTTCCTTTAGAAGAAGAAAAATCTTGAGAAGATAGCATCTGAGAGTTTTGAATTGGGGATGATGCAATAATGAATGTTGAGTTATTTAAGTTTGGGACTTCATTAGCCACTGATGGGCACAAGTTTGAAGGGATAAAGCAAATATTAGGGTATGTTAAGGTCTTCCATGTTGTAACTTCATCTCGTTTGCGAAGCATTTCAAAGATCAGTTCCTAAACTTGAGAGGCAATAAGTTGCTTAGAAGGATCAAAAATACAAAGAGAGAATACTTGAATAAGAAGTTGAACATGCTCACGTATCAAACAATGCAATTGGTCTATTTGTTGAGGAGTAAATCCATTTACTAAACAATCTTCTGTCGAGCACAACTAAGAGCTTGAAATAGTAACATTCCCATCAATAGCAGAAAAAGGAACAACTCCTCCATAAGGATAAATGGGTAATAGAGGACGCAATGGTCTCTTCAACTGTTCTAAAAACTTGCCTCTATATCAAGAAGATGTTTTCTGGCATCTCTTTTTCCTAGTCTCTGGTGTTCGATCAACTCTTTCACATTCCAATTTTTGACCCTTATCCCTCACAACATCATCAACATCACTCTTGAACAACTCTCAAGCTCTATCTCAAAGTTTGCATCATTATCTTCATCTTCATCATCCACATTTTCATTCCCTCTAATTGATGACCATCACCATCTCCAGCCTGTAAAACTGTGAGAAGAAACTGTCTATACTCCTCTTCATCATCAACATTATGAAGGTCATCTTCATTATCTGTTTCTTAAAAAAAAGTCTCAAGTTTGTCAAGCATAAAATTTGCAGGTGAATAGCGTGGCCTAGTTCGCTTGCAAATGGCATCATCATTGTCACCATCGTTCACATTCTTTGTTGATCCATTTTCTCTCTCATCATCAAGTGTTTGATTTTTCACTTGGAACCTAAAGTCAGACTTGTTTTTCTTACATTTCCTCCCAGCCTTTCTGGGCATCCTAATTTAGCTTCCATTCTCAGTATTTCGCATGATGACTTCCTCTCCATACCCAAAATTCCCAACAGAATAATTCCATACTTCATTTGGCTTGGAAGAACTACTCTCGAAAACCTCAACTTCGGAGCTCAAACTAGATGAAGCTTTAGGGGAGGGGGTACCCTTGAGAAAGGGATTAAAATCTTGATCTTCCTCTTCATCCTCATACTGCTCCATATCTCTATCATACTTGCATACCTCAGAAGGAGATTCAACAATTTGGTTGATTACCCAGTTGGTTCATTCTTAAGCAAGCAATGAACATAAAGCAAAGTAAGCACCTTAGCCACTGACATTCAGAAACTACATCAATGGGATAAAACAACAATTAATTCTATTAAGTGTTTGCATTTGTTGTTATATAACAAAGTGTCATATAGGAAGCAATTAATGATCAGATCAAAATCAACCTGGATAGAAAAATAACTCACAGTCCCAATAATAATGCTCTTCTACACCATTTTTTACCAAAAACTGAAGAAATATAATGTAAATTGGTATATTCTAACCTTTGGAAGAATTAGATGAAAGGTTGATTTAGGTTGGATCTGCAAAGGGTTAATTTGGAGATGTTGGAGATGAAGAAAAAGAGAAAAAACCTATAGCACAACAATAAGTGGTGAAATTAATAATTAAAAAAATAACATCCATGTTGTATAGTGCAATTTCTATTATTAGAAGCTTCGAACACAATTTTTTCACAAATAGTAAATGGCCATTAGCCCTAGAACTGAGGGTGAGATAACTAACCAATTGATTTGATGAGCAAAGAATTGAAGCTATCAATTTTAGTCAATAAAGACAAAAGAATGTAAGGATTGATATGTTATAATTCATACGACTGCAACAACCAAAAAGGACAACCAAAAGATAGATTAATTTTTCATTGTCTTTTGTTTTGAAAAAAATCAATTTATCTAAAAGACTATTTCAATCAATTAACCATATGCAAGCCAAATATATCTCAAACCAACTCTTTTACCCGTAGTCAACATAGAATGTAGAAATTCCTTAAGTACCTGTCAACTTCTGATATTTTATGGATTATTACCTAAAGAGAATTGATATTTTTGAAAGTGGGATATTAAAATATAAATCACACTACCACTCGCATGCACTAGAGACAGTTAGAAGCTAACATCACAACAATTCCTTCTCAAGATAAACATTATTCCCACTGCAACAAAACTGTTTTGCAGTCGAATGTCTAAACCAACAAGGTTACGGATCAACCTCTTAAGCTAAAAATGCTAACCTAGAGCAGTCAACCAATCCAATCCAAATATAATCGTCAACTTAATAATGCCTTAGCAGAAGCCCAAATAGCTAACTCACTAAAGTTCATAACATATTATACCATCCTCGAGACAAAGCTTAATAAACAGTAAACAGAAACAACGATTGCGAGCAGCTCCTCCCGTGATGTTAAACCATAATGATCAGTAGGTTAAGGAAAATGCACCAAACCTAGTAACATAAAAATTAACAAACCCCACATTTATCAACAAAAAAACTAAAGGAAAAATCCAATCTTGTAACAAAGGAAATATAAATCCCGAAACCGAGTAGCAAAATTGAGCCACAACACGCAACAAGCAGGGGAAAGCTCACAGATCATATTAGGATGAGCAAATCCCAGTAATAACAACAAGAGCTAGAACCTCACATGGAGTCAAAAAAGAACAATACAAACGTAGCAAATGAAAAGATGAAATAACGAACAAACGCCAAGGCTTAGAGTTTTTTCAGGCATTAACTAATAGAATTTTAACTTTTCCATTAAAGACTTTATTTTGAATATTTTTAAAATATTATGATTGAATTTTCATAAAAGATATTAATAAAAATAAAATTTAAAATAAAGGATTAAAATTATAAAAAATTAATTACCTAATTTAAAATTTTAAAAAGATTTTTGATGATTTAAAATATATTATCCTAATATTTTAACCAAATAGTCGCATATCTACGAAGGAAGGGATCAGATCTCCTATTCCGACTATGGTGTTCCTATAATATTTTATTAAATCTCATCCATATATTTACATAGACCCTACGTAAATATATAGATGAGGTTTAATGAAATATAATTGAAATACTGTAAGTAAAATAGAAGATTTAATGTGATAAAGAGATCAGATCTTTTGTTCCGGTTATGATATTCTTATCATATTTTATTAAATTTCATTCATATATTTATGTAACCCTACATAAATATATGAATGAAATTTAATAAAATATGATTAAAATATCGTAAATGGAATGGATGATTTGATGTGATGAAAGGATTTGTTTTAATTATGTAAATCTTATATAATTATACATATCATATTTTGTATGAATATATAGATAAAATTTAATAAAATATAATTAAAATATTAAAACTTAAAAGTGATAACGAAAATATTTGGGTACCTTTCTTTAGTAATACTTACAGAGAAGTCTTTAATCAGCACCCTAACCCACTGTTACCAAACACGGCCCATTCGGTCTTCGTGCACCGAAGAACATTCCAGAACCCCCTTACCAGCCGGCCTCTTTCGAAACACCAGAACCCTCTGGTCCCTCACTTTCCTTCCCTATAATACCCTTCACTTGGCTTCGTAATCTCCATTCTGTATAGCAAAATTTCCCCAAGAGACACTCGAGCCCTTCTCCTTAACCTCTTTAATCAATGGCCGACGACGCTAAGGCCAGAGGGAACACTGCCTTTTCCTCCGGCGACTACTCGGCCGCCGTCAAACACTTTACGGAAGCTATCTCCCTGACCCCCGACAACCACGTCCTTTATTCAAACCGATCAGCTGCCCATGCCTCTCTCAAGAACTATGCCGATGCCCTCGCCGACGCTAAAAAGACGGTGGGACTCAAGCCGGATTGGTCCAAAGGATACTCTCGGCTCGGCGCTGCTCACTTCGGCCTTCACCAAGTCAACGAAGCGATAGCCGCCTACAAGAAGGGCCTTGAGCTTGACCCTAACAATGAGGCTCTCAAGTCTGGTCTAGCCGACGCTCAAGCGGCGGCTTCCAGGGCAAGAGCGACTTCTTCACCAAATCCATTTGGCGACGCGTTTTCTGGGCCGGAAATGTGGACGAAACTGACCGCCGATCCGTCGACGAGGGGTTTTTTACAGCAGCCGGACTTTGTGAAAATGATGCAGGAGATTCAGAATAATCCGAGTAATTTGAATCTGTACTTGAAGGATCAAAGAGTAATGCAAGCTTTGGGAGTGTTGTTGAACTTGAAATTCAGAGCACCTAATGGTGGTGATGATGTCGACGTGCCGGACGCTGAACCGTCAACGGAGAGAAAGGCGGAGCCGGTGAAGGCTTCAAAGCCGGAGCATGCTCCAGAGCCGATGGTGGAGGAGAAGGAAGAGGAGAAGGAGTCGAGAGACAGAAAACTGCAAGCGGCTAAAGAGAAAGAGCTGGGGAATGCAGCATATAAGAAGAAGGATTTTGAGACTGCGATTGCGCATTATACCAAGGCATTGGAGCTTGATGATGAGGACATTTCGTTTTTGACCAATCGCGCTGCTGTTTACTTGGAGATGGGCAAGGTAAGAATCAGTGCGTGTGTGGGGTTTTTTTTTTGGGGTTTGGATAATATGGATTATGGAATAATAAAACTGTTACCTTCCTTTAAATTGCTAGTATTGAGTTGAGCGGATGATCCAAAATGATACTTTTCTATGATAACATGATAATGGTTGAAACGATTCGTCACACTTGTATCGTGACTGCATTTGAAGCATTTTGTTGAATTTTGCTGATGGTTTCTTTATCTTTGGTTGATCATTATTAAAATTTTGGTTTTGACCATGACTATGACATTTGCTCATAAGATGCTGTTGTACTAAAACGGAGAAAGATTACAGCTTGGTGAGAGTTAGGACTGTATGTTTTATCTGCAATGATGATGATCGTGATGACGGCATAGGTGCAACATGAGTGAAGTTTGGGACTTGAGATTTTAGTATGGTACTTGAGTCCAATGGAACAATGAAAAATTAGAGATTGGAAAGTTTAGCTCTTTTGAGTATTTCAATTGCATTGTTGATTGTAAGGGAAGTTTTCTCTTCTCTCTCCCTCTACTCGTCGCCCTGCTTCTTCTCCTCAACATTTTTTTCTTAAATTGCTAACACTATATTTTTAGTTGTGAAACTTCACTTTTGTGTACCATGCTATTCATAAGAATAAACCCTGGAGTTTTGTTATAGGATAGGGTTAGTTAGGTAGTATATAGAGTTCAAATGATAGGCAATTCTATTTCGGAAGTTGCTAATGGATGGAGGTTAGGTATGTGTTTTGTGTGTACATGACTAATAGTTTAATTATCGAACTTCATAAACTGGATTTGCGTCCGGGTGTTGTGGTCTTTGTGCTGCTGACCCACAGCTACAGCTGAAACTCTAGGTTTGTGTCTTGTTTGTTAGTGATGGCATATTGTTCAGTATATGAGTTTAACCCTGGGTTTCTGTAGTGATTCCTTTTTGTCCCGTGTTTATGTGGTTACTTGAGTTCTCAATTTGCTTTCGAATTAACTAAATTAATGCTGCCAGTTTACAATAAACACAATAACACATGTTAGACATAGGTTGTTTCTGCAATTAAGCTTAATTTTTTCATTCTTTTTTTGATATCTTTCTGATTACTTGTTGCATTTTGCAGTATGAAGAATGCATTTATGATTGTGACAAAGCTGTTGAAAGGGGACGAGAACTTAGGTCCGACTTCAAAATGATAGCGAGAGCTTTGACAAGGAAGGGAACTGCCTTGGTGAAAATGGCAAAATGCTCAAATGATTATGAGCCTGCCATTGAGACATTTCAGAAAGCTCTAACTGAGCACCGCAATCCAGACACATTGAAGAAGCTTAATGAGGCTGAGAAGGAAAAAAACGAACTTGAGCAACAAGAATATTTTGATCCAAAGGTGGCTGATGAGGAGCGAGAAAAAGGTATTCTTTTTGTGTTCTGCATTTGTTGTAAGATCATTCCTTTTGACACACATACTGGTTCCTTGTTCTGTATGAATACTTTACGATCATTAAAGTATACTCCTTCATGTAAATTAAAAGCATAACGGGTATATCTCATTCTTTGTCTCCCTGTACAATGCTTTGCAGGTAACGAATACTTCAAGCAGCAAAAATATCCAGAGGCTGTGAAGCATTATACAGAATCTTTGAGAAGAAACCCTAAAGATCCGAAAGTAAGAATTATTTACTAAACTTTTCTTTCAGAGCTTTAGTAGTGAGTTCCTTGTGTAAAGTCGTTGGTTTCAGGCGTACAGTAATAGAGCTGCTTGTTACACCAAGCTTGGGGCCTTACCTGAAGGATTAAAGGATGCAGAAAAATGCATTGAGCTTGATCCAACCTTTACAAAGGGATACACAAGGAAAGGTGCAATTAAATTTTTCATGAAAGAGTATGACAAAGCGATGGAAACCTACCAGGAAGGTCTGAAGCATGAGCCTCAGAACCAGGAATTGCTAGATGGCGTGAGAAGGTAAAATCAGATCTGGTGTATAAAATGTCAATCAAGTGCCTGCTGAGAAATATCCCTGAATTGTGCTATTAATAATGCTGTAGATGTGTGGAGCAACTTAACAAGGCAAGTCGCGGTGATTTAACACCTGAGGAGCTCAAAGAGAGACAGGTTAGACTTGTGTAGTTTCTATTTTATCTTTCCAAACTGGGAACTTTTGAGAATAGAATGGGTCACAAGCTTCTTCCATATGCAGGCCAAGGGAATGCAAGACCCAGAAATTCAAAATATTCTCTCAGATCCTGTAATGAGACAGGTGAGGAACCATGGAGTTGTGTTTTGATCTGTTAAGGGGTGGCTTTAAAAGCACAATTTAATGTATCTTGTTGCTGAGTTCTGCAGGTTCTGGTTGACTTCCAAGAGAATCCTAAGGCAGCTCAGGAGCACATGAAGAATCCCATGGTGATGAATAAGATCCAGAAGCTTATTAATGCAGGAATCGTGCAAGTAAGATAGATGATGGAGGTCAATAACCAGTTCCATTAACCTGCTGTCAGCCTACTCATTAATGAATTATATTCAAGTGTGAATTTGAGTTACAAGGAACTGATATACTTTTGTGTATTGAAAAATTTTGAGACTGCGCAAACTTTCCATGTCTGCCTATCTCTGCCCTTCTCTCATGTGGGCCACTGGACTGCTTTTTCTTGGATACGAAATCGTTAATGTTAAGTTTCGAGCATTTTTGTTAACTTTTCCGGAAAGAGTTCCATCCGTTAATTGAAGTTTTATATTCTGACATATTTTGTCTGACATTTCTAATTTTTGGTTGCTAATTGGTAGAAACTTGTGGCCAGCTACCTGCTGTAAGGAAAGAAAAAAAGTAATATATTTATGGGTTGAGCATGAAAATCTTTTAAATATAGGGGTTTTATCTTGATCATAAATTGGGGTGGGCTAGGATAGTAGTAAATTGAATATTTTCAACTTGCTAAATTTTATCAAGTGAAAATGACCCTTTGCCTGTCAATCAGGGTTTTTTGCTATATAGATATTGTCTTACATTTCTTCTGGTCTTTAAGGGAGAATCCATGCAAATTAAAAGGTATTTCGTTTGAGCTCTGCTGGATAATTGGGAGTGGTATTTGTGATACACTGCAATTTCAAAAATGCCCAGACAAATATATCCTCAACGGGCTATGAAATTGCTACCATCTTGGCGAGCCATAGCCTGGGAACCTGGTCAACCGTAGTTTCTGCAAGCGTGAGTAGTAGGCAAGTGAGTGTCGGAAATTTACAATTGAAATTATACCATATTGGAAAGAGCCATAAAGAAGTGTTTTATATACTAATATAGGATTTATAATTCAAGAGGGAGTACTTCACCAATTGCAAGAGTGGTGATTTTGGAACTGTAAAGATGGCAATTAGAATTCTATTAGCATCGTCAACATGGGTAACATTTGAGTCTCAACTGACATTTGAGTGCATATTGACTTTGCGATACATTCTAGACTTGCGTCTCAATTTGTTGTCTATATGAATATGCTTGATCAAGAGGGATAGCAACAAACTTTTGGAGATTGTAAGTGGAAGTTGTTTAATGAAGCATCGACGGTTGCTCACGGTGGGTTATATTGCATCTTATATAAGACAAGTTTGAAGGTGTATGTCAGAGAATTATATGCAGTTCAAGTAAATACTTCACCGAATTTGTGACATCGGATATAGAGACGCGTTAGCAGGAAAGAGATCAAGTTATTAGCAAAGACTATTGTTTCTCTAAACTGTGATTATTATATGGCTGGAATGCAACATTGAGTTACTTTCCAATTTTGAAGGTCAACTAGTGAGAAGAAGTCTTTGAAAAGGTACCCTAGTTCAAAATTTCTCCTAGAGGGAGCTAGAGAATTTTCAAGAAATGTAGTTGCTCAAGGATAAAAATTATTGGCTGAAGGTAATGTAAGAGGAGATGAACTTAATGAAGAATAACAAGACCTATGAATTAGTGATTTTTTGTTTCCAAAAGTAAGAAAACATTGAAGAATAGATAGGTTTTCAAGATCTAGAAAGATGGTGACAAGCTAATGAAGCATAGGATAAGTTGGTGGTAAAGGATTACAATCAAAACAAGGGTATCAATGATGAGATTTTATGATAAATGGTCAAGATGACGTCAAAACATACTGTATTAGGCTTAGTTGCTGGTTTAGATTTTGAATTCGAGCAGTTGAATGTTAAGACTACTTTCTTACATAGTGATTTAAATGAGGAAATTTACACAGAGCAATTGGAACGTTTTAAAGTCAAAGGAAATAGGACGTTGTTTAGAAGTTAAAAGAGGGTCTTTATGGGCTTAAACAGGCAACAAGGTAATGGTACAAGAAGTTTGATTTGTTTATGACGAGCGGGTATAAGCAAATGTTAAATGATCCTTGTGTATATTTTAAAAAAAACTCTGGTGGTAATTTCATTATCTTTCTTTTGTATGTAGAAGATATGTTTGATAGGACATATATTGGCATGATTTATAGGTTGAAGGACGACTTGTCCAAGTTCTTTAACATGAAAAATTTGGGTCTTATAAAATAGATTTTGGATATGGAGATCATTCATGACGAGAAAACCGAAAAACTATGGTTATCATAAGAGAGGTATATTGAATGAGTGATGGAAAGTTTCAATATAAAGCATATCAAGCCAATTAGATGCCATTAGTAGCTCATTTCAAGTTGAGCAAGTAAGCATGTCCTACCACTAAAAAGCAGAAAGGTGGTATATCCTCGATTCCATTTTCCTTAATGTATGCTATAATGTGCACTATACTAGATATCGCACAAAGTGTTGGAATGGTGAGTAGATTTTTATCTATTTTAGGAAAGGTATATCGGGAATCAGTAGAGTGGATTTTCAAATATTTGCAAGGCAATTCTAGATTGTGTTTGTGTTTTGGAAGTGGTGAGCCAATTCTAGAAGGTTACACATATGTAAATATTGTTGGTAATCTCAATAGCAAAGGATGTTTGTTTTTTTTGGTTACGTGTTAAGAAACCTTGGTTTATTTAGTGTCCCAAGTTTTTGTTTGCAAACAAGTCACAAAAGAAAATATATCTTAAGAATAATTTTTTTGCACTAGACATATAAGGTAACAACAAGAGATATTGGTAAATTTATCATAATGGCGTTTCTATCAGATATAAGAATCATCCATTCCATGTCAAGACTTATAGTCTAGAATGCAGTTCCTAAACTTATATGCATTAGAGGTCCATTCATTCCCATTTGTTAGCCCTTTGACCATAGAAAAATAAAAGAAGAAATGCATTAAAGTTTAATATAAGCTAGCCATGTAAAGAGGACCTGATCTACTCCAATTGTCAAATCACAATAAAATTTATTCACCATAAAATAAAAGAAGAAGTGCATTAAAGTTTAGTATAAGTTAGCCTTGTAAAGACAACCTGATTTACTCCAATTGTCAAATCACAATGAACTTTATTCACCATTCCTAATTCCACAAGCAATGTTCATATTAAACAAGTCCTTAATCTTGAGTAATTGAGATATAAACCAAGAATGAGTGACTTTAATTTTGATTTTCTATATACTTTTACCCTCAAGAAAATAGGTGTTATTTACTGAGCGTAAATAGTCTCTTCGTTTTTCAAAATTTTCCAAATTCTACTAACTATAAGAGTTTTGTTTGATATTAACAATGAAATAATACCTAGTTCTTAACTTTTCTTAATTTACATATAATACTCTATTGATAACATATTTGAACCAAACTATATGCTTCTTTTGACTTTAAGAAAATGGCTTTTAAAAAACTTATTAAATGAAGAAAGAGCTTTAGCATCTTTCTTTCCATATTTTTGAGTACTTTGGATGAAACTCCAATTATTTTATAACACTTCTCTATAAAATTTTATGTCTTGAAAAGGAAAAATAGTTTTCAATTTGGTGAAAATGAATGGAAAGATCAGTACACACATTATTGTTATCTGTGGACACTCTATTAGTGCTTTCATATTAGATGATAAGATAATAGTTTTCTTAAGGTTCTCTCTTTAGCAATGCACAAAGAGGTAAAATTTTAAAAATCGAAAAAAAGACCTTTTATTAGTATGTTATGATAAAAAAGCACCTAGAGTATAACTAAGTTTGAGATGAGAAAATTAAGGAAATAAAAGGAATTAACACAAGACAAATTTGAAAAAGGAGAGTATATATTTAGGAGAAATTTGTTTCAACCTCTCTAAAACACTTTACTCTCTCGTTATTTTTGTTTACAAAAGAATAAACTAATACAATAGAAATTAGAGTATATCAAAGCTAAAAACAGGTTGGTAAAGCATATAAAACTATCCTATATAGATAGTAGTGAATTGTGTTTCTACACAATTCCACTGCCATATACTAGAAATTGTTTTACAGCTTTTCATAAATGTGTTATGGCTATATTAAGATCTAATGACAAAAGCCAAAACTAATTTCCTTTATCAAAGGTTTAATAAAAATAAAGGTGGCTTTACCACAAATATTGATCGCACTTATCGTCACCTTTTCTTTTATTCATACAACTTATATATTTGCTAGACAAATAAAGGATTAATACCATATGAATTTATTATTATTGATAGACTTTGTTAGCATATCTATCAGGTTGTCTTAGTATGAAATTTCTAAACATCCATACTTCCTTCTTCCACTTTTTCTCTAAAAAATTGATATTAAACTCGAATGTTTTTTATCCCCAGATGAAATAATGGATTCTTTTTTAAATATTAAACGCTCTGGCTATCACAAAATAGAGCCATCTTTTTTTATTTGTGTCTAAGCTCCTCTCCTAACATTTACAACTAAATTGCCTCTTTACTAACTTATGTATATGCAATATATTCTGCCTCTATTGTACAAGTAGCCACAATAGATTACAATTATGAGGCCCAGTTTAGAACTCCTTTAATAAAAGTAAACACATAACTTGTGGTAGATTTGCTTTTGTCAAAATCACTTACATAATTTGAATCAACATAGCCTCTGATAATAAAATCTAATCCTCCAAAACATAATGCAGTATTTGAAGTATCTTTAATATGTTTCATGATCCTCTTTATAATACTCCAAATCTCATTACTAGTATTTTTCATGTATGACTAACCACTCTCACTGTATATGAAATATCTAGTCTTACGCAAATCATAATAAACATTAGGCTACCCACTGTTGTTACATATGATACTTGAGATATTTCCATCTTCTCTATTTCTTTTCCAGAACTCATACTTGAAGATAACTTGAAATTTATAAGAAGAGGGGTAGAAATTGGCTTACAATCTTATATATTGAAACGTTGTAAGATTTTCTTCAAATAATTCTTTTGAGAAAGCTAAATCTTCTTATTATTTTTTTCTTGGTAAATTTGCATCCCTAGAATGTTATTTATTAGTCCAAAGTCCTTTTATCTCAATCTCCTTAGCCAAATTTGTTGCAACTCTTTAATATGATCTTTGTTAGGGCCTACTACCAACATGTCATCAATATACAAAAGCAAGATAATGAAATCAATTTCACTAAATCTCTTATAAACAAGAATCTGAATTGAGTATGTTATATCAAAGGCTCATGATGAAGGATACTAGCATCTAAATGCTTGTTTGAGACCATATAAAGATTTGTTTATCTTGTCAACCAAGTTTTTTTTCTTTTTTTTCAAACCTTTCTAGTTAGAGCATATACATTTATTCTCTAAGTTCTTTATGAAGAAACATGGTTTTAACATCTAACTGCTTTAAATTTCTTACATTGTTTCTATCAAGAGACAAATTTCTTTGCCTTTTAATAGCCTCAAGGAAATTTAATGGTTCTCCATCCTTTATTTGTAAACAATATGCAACATTACCTCCTATAATGTATTTTGAGTGTCAAGCTAGTTATCTCCTTTCCCAAGCTAACCATCGAACCTCTGGAGTTGAGAATTCAGCTTTTTTTTTATTCCTCATGCTCTAGTATAGTTTCTAAAGACTTTGCATCTTCTTGTTCTTGTCATTCTTTAACTTAAATTATAGTAGTCTTTAGTTTCTCCTTTGAAGTGTTACTTTTTCTTTTTCTTGTAACTTATCTTCCACAATTGTGAAATCTTTGCTAATTATTACCTTATAAACTGTGGAATCCTATAAGCAATAGCCCTTGATTCCATTAACATATCCTAAAAAAGTGCATTTCTTAGATTTTAGATCTAACTTTGAAATTGTTTGGGAACTATACATCAAATATGCAAAACATCCAAATATATGGAGGGATAAATAATTAGTGAGATTAACAGTCCACATCCTCATTGATATCTTGAACCCAATTACAATTGATGGAGACTGACTTATCACATAATAAATAATTTTTACTATTTATTTCTAAAATGATTTAGTTAGACCTGTAGTCTTCAACATTGCTCTTTTATCTTTTGGCAATGTTTTGTTCATTCGCTTTGCTACTGCATTTTTCTAAGGAGTGTACAATACTGTAAACTTCCTCTTGATGCCTTTTGTTTACAAAATATACCAAACTTATCACTAAAATATTTACCTCCATTATCTGACCATAGTCACTTGATTCTTTTCCTAGTTTCAAGTTATACCTGTGCTTTGAAATTCTTGAAAACTAAAAGCATGTCTTCTTTTTCTTTTATTAGATACTCGCAACATCTCTTAGAGTAATCATTGATGAAAGATACAAAATATTTCACACCTCTTAATGATGAAACCGGTGCTTGCTAAACATAAAAATAGATCAAATCTAGAATAACACTGTCTCTAAAAGTGGAATTATTGAATTTTAATATATATTGCTTATTAGTAACATAAGGCTTAAAAAAGGGTAATGATTATTTTTTGACCCTGAAAGAAGTTTTTTGTTCTATAAGAATTTTAAATCCTTGTTTTAATAGATGGCCAAGTTGAAGGTTCCACATCATTGTTGATTCTTTTGTCGAACTTGCTAATGCAATAGATACTTCTCCTTCTTTTAGAGTCTCTCCTTTGAGCCTGTACATACTAAAAGCTACCTTTTCTTATTTCATCACCACAACTATGCCTTTGAATATTTTCATGATCCAATTTTTAACTTAGATTTTACACTCAATATCTTCAATTTTTTCCTAAAGATGCTATATTTTTTTCAAGCCCTTCATATATCTCACCTCTTGGATGGTCGAATCGTACAATCCCACTTTTTTAGGTTAATAGTATTGATACCAAAAATCTCTAAGGCATAATCATTACCCATAAATACAGATCCTTCTTAGAGTGTTAAACCATTATCTTCGAGAGGCCATGTGCTGAATGACCTTTGAATCCAAAAGCCAGACATCAGTAAAATGATTTATATCTTCTGTTGTTTCCTCGCTAAAAAGGATTTCACTATCATCTGAGGTACTCGTAACATTACCTTTGTGGGTTGTATTTTCTCTACATTCTTCTTATTCCAACACTCCTTGGTGTGCCTTTTCTTACCATAATGGTAACATTTGATATTCTTTCTACTTTTTCATTTTCACTTATCATGATTTTGACTCCAACTAAAACCACATTTTGCTGATATTTATCTAGTAATATATAACACTTCTGCTTGTTCAAAATTTGACAATTTATCTTCCTTATTCTTGCGCTTTTGTTCTTCTGCTAAAACATCGACTGTTAAGTTATTATTTTGCACTTATTTGATATATAAATCTCTCTTATATGTTGAAATTATTGTTCAAAATTTATGAATTTGTGTCTTAATTGTTTTCAGACGATTTCCAACACTTAGGAGATGAAATTGAGATAAAAAGATGCAAAAGAAACAAAGAAATCCAAATTTTCATATTGGTAGAAAATTCATGACTAGAGGTCACCACGTGCAAGGATGGGAACAAATTCTGCAGATTTTGTTTTTAAGTTCAAATTCGAAATTTTCATAAATCTTTAAAGATCATATTGTTATCTTATCAACGGGATCTGCAACTTGAAGTGGGGATAAGGATTATCTGCCAAAAATCACAAGAAAGGAAGGGAAGAAATAAAAAAATAGCATAAAAGAAAAGAAAACGTGTACTGTTCACATAAGTCTTAGTTTTAGATTTTTGGTTTTTACGTTTTCTCTTCTGCAGGGAGTTTGTGTCAGATTTTTCTTATTTTAGACTAAAATTTTCATATTTTTCATAAAGGACCAGGGATGGAGACTTTGTGCTTTCCTATTTCTTTGATTTTCACTTTCTCTATGAGTAGCTAAATTCCTTTTCTTAGTTGAGGGGAACCGTGTTATCATCTATTATGTGTGAGATGTTTTAATAAAATTTGTTTTGTTGATGAACATTGAGTGTCTTCCGAATTATTTTTCTAATTGAATTGATTAATTTCTAGGTATGCAACTAGGAATTGATTCGTTCAACAACTAGATTAATAAAATATGAAGTTCAGTTTTATTAATCACAAGTAGCAATTAGGATTACCTTCTTTACATTAGAGTTGGAAATCCTAAGAAGACGTTCAGCTAGATTAATTACATGTCGTACATGTATTATCTTGTTCATTGGTTTCATAATTCTTAATGCTACCAATCAATTGAACTTACAATCGTATCTAGGTTATTGGTTGATAAGAATGTGTAGAATACATGTTTCTATTCATTTACACTTACGACAAAACATCCCCCAATAAATGTTTATTGATGAATTAAATTTTATATCAAGGATCCATTTTAGTGTGATAACATCGGTGACCCGAAACTAAAGTTTGTCTATTAATTTTCATATCTAATTACTTTTGTCAATTTTTGATTTTTTTTATTTCTACATTCTTAATTTTAAGTGAATTAAAACCCCCCCTTCGTTACTTTATTTTAGTTTGAACTCGTAAACTCTTTACCGTTAAAATTCCTTGTGGGAACGATACTCACTTTCCACTACTACATTAATTTGTATTAACAAAAGTTGGTTTCTTTTTAATTTGGTTGCAGGCGGCATCAGTACTAAATTTTGGCACCGTTGTCGAGGAATTTTTGATGGTATATGTACGTTACGCGTTCAAATCTATCTGAAAATTTGCAGTACAATTCTGAAATTGAGAAAACAGTAAAAGCACTATAGAAACAAACGAAACAACAGCAACTAGTGCAAAAAATGGAACGGATGGCAGCAAACTACACCCTTCACGAACTAGCCGCGCCCATGAACTCTCAACAGCTCCACTGCATTAATTTTCCAAATTTAAGTGATAATAATACTTTTGAATTAAAATCTAGACTGATTCATTTATTACCTATTTTCAAGGTCTACTGGGAGAAGATCTGTACAAACACTTGAAGGAATTCAATGTAGTTTGCATGGGAATGAAGTCGACGAATGTGACGGAAGAGCAGATTAAGCTAAGAGCCTTCCTATTTTCTCTCAAGGATGATGCCCAAGATTGGCCGTACTATTCAGCCAAAGAAAACGTGCAAACATGGGCTGAAATGAAGAGGCTTTTCTTCGAGAAATATTTTCCAACATCGAGAGCAACCAATATTCGAAAGGAAATTTATAGGATTCGGTAACATACGGGAGAAATACTTTACGAATATTGGGAAAGATTTAAAAAACTTTATGCTAGTTGTCCCCATCACCAAATAACTGACCAATTGCTAATTCAATACTTTTATGAAGTTCTTTCGCTCGCAGATAAGAGTATGATCGATGCTGCAAGCGGTGGCGCCTTAGTTGACAAAATGCCGACAGCCGCAAAGGAATTAATCGCGAAGATGGCTTCCAATACCCAACAATTCGGCATACATACTAGGCATGGAACAAAAGCCGTGAATGAGGTGAACGCGGCCACGTTGGAGAAAAGATTGGATGACCTTACTTCTTTGGTGCGACAAATCGTGGTTACGAAGAAAGAAGAAGCAAAGGTATGTGGAATATGTTCAATGTTAGGACATTCTACTGATGCATGTTCGGTTTTGTAGGATGAAAACACAAAACATGTGAACGTCGTGAGAGGTTTTGTTAGACCGAGTCAAAGGAAATACGACCCATATTCTAACACCTACAATCCGGGATGGCGCGATCACTCAAATTTGCATTATGGAAATCCTCAAGGGCAACAAGCAACCATGAATTTTCAGCAGTATAGACAACCGTATATGCCTTGGCAAAATCAAAATACAACATCTAATTCCGAAGGTAAGTCTTCTTTGGAAGATATAGTGCAGACTTTAGCTACTAACACTTTGACGTTTCAACGAAGTACTGAAGCAAGTATCTGAAATATTGACAATCAACAACGAAACATCAAAAATCAAATAAGCCAAATGGCAACTGCCATAAATCGATTGGAACCGTGAACCTCTGGAAATTTTCTAGCACAACCGGAGATTAATCCTAAACAAAGTGCGAAGGCTATCATGCTGCAGAGTGGTAAGGAATTGCAGGACTCACTTCCGAAGAATTCCAAAAGAGAAGTAGAAGAAGAAATCACACAAAAGGCACCCTCACAACCAGAGATGATGCAAAACAAGCTGAAGAATATGGTGATTCCGCCCCCTTTGCCGAGTCAATTTGCCAAAGCAAATAAGGAAGAGCAAGAGAAGGAAATTTGGGAGACTTTCTGAATAGTTCAGGTAAATATTCCTCTTCTTGATGCAATTAAACAGATTCCATGATATGCCAAATTCCTTAAGGAGCTTTTCACTTCAAAGAGGAAATTAAAATTTGATGAGAAAGTGCAATTAGGGGAGAACGTTTAAGCAATTTTACAAAAGAAAAAGCTTCCACCCAAATGTCAAGACCTAGGTATGTTTACTATCCCATGTCAAATTGGTGATTTGCGGATTGAAAGAGTCATGTTAGATTTAGGTGCGTCCATAAATGTCATGCCATATGATGTGTATAAATATTTAAATGTTGGACCTCTTAAAGAAACTAACATAGTGATTCAATTAGCGGATCGCTCAAATGCTTACCCGAAAGGTGTGTGAGTAGACATTTTGGTTCAAGTAGAAAATATGCTTTTTTTGGCTGATTTTTATATTTTACAGATGGGCACTGATGATACATCTTCTTCCACTCCGATTTTATTCAGAAGGTCGTTCTTGAAAACGACTAGAACAAAAATAGATGTTCATGATGGATCTTTAATAATAGAATTTGATGGTGAATTAATTAAGTTCAATATTTACAATACCATGAGAATTTCGGATGATGAACAACCTATTGTTTCTGTGGATTTTATTGACATATGGGTGCAGGATAATTTGATTTAGGAGGATAAAGATGAGTTTGGCATTATCTTGGAAGAAGAAAACGCACCATGGTGGAAGGATGGCCAAGAAACGTTGTTGTCCAACAATCAAGTGGAGACATCTGCGTGTGGGGAGACCACCGAACCATTACTCCAGTAGCTGACGTGCGTGGAGATGTCCAGGAGCAATGCCATCATTAATCAACCCACCAACATTGGAGTTGAAGAGCTTGCCTAGTCATTTGAAGTACATCTTTTTAGGTGAGAAAAATACATTGCCTCTTATTATTTCTAATCAACTTTCGGATGTGTAAGAAAGCCAGCTGGTTAACGTATTAAAAGAAAATAAAGAAGCTTTTGGTTGGATAGTGGCTGATTTGAAAGGTATTAGTCTCATTATTTGCATGCACCGAATTTTGATGGAAGATGAAGTGAAGGAAGTGAGGCAACCTTAACGTTGTCTAAATCCACCCATGATGGAAGTGGTGAAGAAAGAAATTTTGAAGCTTCTTGATGCTGGTATTATTTATCCAATTTCGGATAGAAATTGGGTAAGTCCGGTGCAGGTAGTTCCAAAGAAAACTGGTGTGATTGTGATTGAAAATAACAATGGTGAGTTAATACCAACTCGTGTTCAAAATAGTTGGAAGGTATGCATAGATTATAGGAAGCTTAATTCAGTTACTAGAAAAGATCATTTTTCGATTCTATTTATTGATCAAATGTTAGAAAGACTTGCAGGTAAATCCAACTATTGTTGTTTAGATGGCTACTTAGGATACCACCAGATTTTGGTAGCACCCAAGGATCAAGAGAAGACAACCTTTACCTGTCCATTCAGTATCTTTGCTTACTGAAGAATGCCATTTGGATTGTGTAATGCGCTTGCGACATTTCAACAATGTATGGTAAGTATTTTCTCTAATCTTGTGGAAAATTGCATGGAAATTTTTGTGGATGATTTCACGGTCTATGGAGAGTCGTTTGAAACATGCATTGTCAATCTTAAAAAAGTGCTTAAAAGTTGCATTGAAACTAATTTGGATTTAAATTATGAAAAATGTCATTTCATAGTTGATCAAGGCATAATTTGGGTCATACTGTTTCTTCGAAAGGGATTGAAGTCGATAGGGCTAAGATAGATGTTATTCGTTCTTTATCTTGCCCCGCGACTGTGTGAGAAGTTTGTTCTTTTCTTGGCCACGTAGAATTCTATCGGCGATTTATCAAGAATTTCTCCAAAATTGCACAACTTATGTGTAAACTACTCCAAAAAGACGTGAAGTTTGATTTCGACGAGCTGTGTAAAAGTGCATTTGATTAACTCAAGGAGCGATTGACTACAGCATCGATTATTCATCCACCAAAATGGGACATGCCCTTCGAGTTGATGTGTGATGCTTCAGATTATATAGTTGGCGTCGTGTTGGGCCAAAAAGTGGCCAAAGTACCTCATGTTATCTACTATGCATCCATGACAGTTAATGATGCCCAGAAAAAATTTTATACGACGGAAAAGGAGTTTTTATCGGTCATCTTTAGATTAGAGAAGTTTCGGTCATACTTGATGGGGAAAAAGGTGGTCATCTGTTCAAATCATACAGCTCTGAAATATTTGGTGAACAAGAAAGAAGCCAAGTCGAGATTGATTCAATGGATTTTATTGCTTCAAGAATTTGATTTGGAAATTCGTGACAAGAAAGGAGCTGAAAATTTGGTGGCCGATCATCTAAGTAGGATCAATCTGAGTACCACATCTAATGTTCTTTAAGACAAATTTTCAGATAAAAACCTCTTCGTAATTCAACAGATAATTCCATAGTATGTGGATATAGTAAACTATTTGGTGACTAAGTCTTTACCTAGCAATCTATCTAGAGCTAAAAAAGATAAAATTAAGCAAGAGGCTAAATATTACATTTGGGATGAACCTCATATATGGAATTTTGTTCTGATCAGATTGTTAGGAGATGTGATATAGATGATGAAATTCCTTCTATTTTACATTTTTTTCATTCATCTGTGTGTGGGGTACATTTTGGTCCAAAAAGGACTGCCCGAAAAATTATTGAATGTGGACTGTTTTGGCCTAAGTTATTTTATGACTCTTACATGTTTTGCAAGTCTTACGATCGTTGTCAAAGAACAGGTAACTTGGGACCGAGGAATCAAATGCCAGTCACGAATATCCTGGTATATGAGATTTTTTATGTGTGGGGAATATACTTTATGGGTCCTTTTCCTTCTTTCTTTGGTAAGAACTACATTTTGCTAACTGTGGACTATGTTTCGATATTGGTAGAAGCTAAGGCCACTTTATCTGACAATGCTAAAACTGTTATAGATTTTGTTAAATCTAACATTTTTGTTAGATTCGGAATGCCTCGCGCTATCATTAGCGATCGAGGAACCCATTCTATAACAAGATTTTTGAAGCTTTAATGAAGAAATGTAGTATCACACGCCGAGTCTCTACAACTTATCATCTGCAAACAAGTGGACAAGCTGAAGTGTCTAATAGGGAGATCGAATCCATACTGGAAAAAGTGGTGAATCTGAATAGAAAGGATTGGAGCTTACGATTGCACGATGCTTTATGGGCGTACCAGACTGCGTACAAAACTCCAATAGGCATGTCACCTTACAGGTTAGTTTTCGGTAAGCCTTATCATTTACCTGTGGAAATAGAGCATAGAGCCTATTGGGTTGTGAAACAGTTGAACATGGATCAGGGGGACGTTAGTAGCAATAGGAAATTGCAACTACAAGAGTTAGAGGAGATTCGTAAAGAAGCGTATGAAAATGCGAAAATTTATAAGGATAAAACTAAAACTTTTCATGATAAAATCATTTCTAGGAAACAATTTTCAATTGGACAAAAAGTTCTTCTTTATCATTCAAAGCTTAAGTTATTTCCTAGGAAATTACGATCTCGTTAGCTTGGACCGTTTATTGTTACTATCGTTTTTCCTCATAGAGCAGTAGAAATTCAGAGTTTAGATACCTCTAAGGTATTTAAAGTTAACGGACACCGCCTGAAGTCATATTATGAAAACTTTTTGGCCGAACAAGTGGAAGAAATAGAGATGGTATCCCTAACCTATTTCCAATCAGGTAAGTAGAAGAACATGTCCAGCTAAAGACTTTAAAGAAGCACATTTGGGAAAACTCGTAAAATTTTCAAGTTTATCTATATTTTTATTTTTCAGCAGCTTTTATTTTTATTATTATTAGGTTTACTTCATTTTAGTTAGATTTTTAATTTTCAGAAATTTATCATTCTCAATTATGCAATTTTAATTCTTTTATTTAAAAAAAGAACAAAAATGAAAAAAAATTTTTGGGCGGCGCCATTTTCAGTAAATGATCACCATTCCCAATTCACTTTCACTCCCCTTCATGATTTTCCTTCCACTATTAAAAAATTTTTATACTCTTCTTACTGCAACTTCACCCACTCTTCTTTACTGCAGATACTTCGATTCCCCAAACAATGTCGTGTTCTTCCTATCAATTACAGATTTGGGTACTCCTTCAAATTGCCATCATGCCAAGGATGAAAAGTGATGCAAGAAGAGTGGCACATCCCATTACAAATGTAGCAGCCACCAAACTCCCATTGCACACGACAATCTCACCCACGACAGTAGCAACCTCCACATCCACCAACATCATGAATTCGACATTTCCAAATAGAGAAACTTCCTTTCTCTTTCTTTTATATTTTGCTTCTTTCATTTTATGTCCTAACATTGAGGACAATGTTGGTCTAGGTGTGGGTGAAGGAATTGGATTATATATGTGCGTGTGTGCCTTTGTTTTCGATTTTTGTGTGTGATTTTTTTTTAGTTCTTGTATGTTGGTTATGTATGTTAAGCCTTCAAACTTTATCATACTAGGTTGGATGAGATTGAATGTATGCATGAAATTAAATTGGGCTATGTGAGTTTAAAGTGAATCATGCAGATTGATTGCAATAACCGATCTTATAAACTTAGTCAAAATTTTAACATTTGAGTGATGAGGTAATTATGGAATTAAGGTGAATTCTTGAAGTAAACCTGAGAGCGAATTTGAGCCTAAATGACATCATCTATTTGTCATTCTATTTCTTTGAATTGTATGACGCTCCTCTAATTAGGTTTGCCTTCAGAACTTGCATTGAACCGGATTGAATTTGTTTGATTACATGGTTTCTAGAAATGATTAGGCCTTCTTTGTTTTTACACCCTTTAGCTTAAAAATAACCCACCTAGTTATTTTCCCTTTGCAAACACTTTTGAGACTTTAACCTTTTGTTTTTCATTTAATCACCTTACATTAAAACCCAAAAACCCCATTAGCCTTACCCTATCACAAGTTGAATGAAGTATTGAGTAAGCATTTGATTTTGGGACTTTGGTTCTGTATTGTATTCTGAGATATTTTTATAGGTATTTCTACTCATGTGTTTATTAAATTATGCTACTAGTAATTTCTCTTTTTTTTATTGCTCTTCCTTGTTCTTAGCCAAGTGAAAAAAAAGAGAAAAAAGAAAAAAAGGAAAAAGAAAAAATAAAAAATAAAAAAGAAGAAAAAAGAAAAAGAATAAAGCATAATAGCATTAGTTAGTAATGAATAGTTACAGTCCTTTGTATTCATGTGTTTGTCTCAGAATTTGAATGTGAGTGTTCCTTTTACTTGGTACTTTGTGAATGCTTGTGATTAACCCTTTTCTATCTTTTTACCTTACCTCTGAACCTAGCCCCATTACAATCCATAATAAAGTCCTTATGATCTATGAACTAATGTAATTCGAATGAATGATAACTGGTGAATTTGTAAGCCTGTGGTAGTGCAATATGTTAGAGGGAGATTTGAGAGAAACACTTGACCTTAAACACTTAAGCGTATGAGAGAAATCGGTGAGAAGAATTCACTTTGGTTTCGTACTTGCTTTTTGAACAAAGATGTCTTATTTTGACTGTGTTTATTTGTATCGGTGAAAAGTGACTATGATGTATGTGCAATCTAAGTCTTGCTGGCCCAAGTTACAGAATGCGTGCACTTAATCTTATGAAGGATGAATTGATAGAGTTTAGTGGTTTGGCATGTTTACTCGAGGGCGAGCAAATATTTGGTGTGGGGGAATTTGTTAAGTTGTCATTTTGCACTTATTTGATATATAAATCTCTCTCATATGTTGAAATTATTATTCAAAAT
>JAOTAY010000191.1:32854607-32870256 GCA_025629805.1 Erythroxylum baracoense | reverse complement strand
GCTCCCTTATCTTAGGATATATGTCGGAATGACCTACGGGCGTCCCGGTGCGTACCCTAGGGTAATGGGGTGTTACACATTAGCTTCAAGATGGCCTGAAACTTATCATCGACTTTGTATTTGGCACATTTATCAAAATGCTGCAATCCATTTGTGTAGTGTTTTTTCTTAGTTTAACAATTTTTCGTGGGATTTCAGCTCATGCATATATGACTTTGAAGATGAAGAAGAAGATTTTTCCAATGCATGGAATAAGATGCTGCAAAATATGAACTTCAAGATAATAATTGGTTGAAACGTATGTGTCATATAAAGGAAAAATGGGCTTTGGTTTATAGACGTCAAGTGTTTCGTGCAGATATGACCACCACCCAACGAAGTGAGAGCAAGAATAGCATTGTAAAAAGGTACGTGAGTTATCAACATAACTTTTTACAATTTTTTGATGACTTCCAGAAGCTTATTGATGATCGTAGATTTGATGAGTTAAAAGCTGATTTTATAAGTAATGTAAGCACTCCGGTATTGTCAACACCTGTTAAAATTTTAAAGCATATAACTACTGTCTACATGCAAGAAGTTTTTAAATGTTTTCAAAATCAATGGAATCATTTTCATGATTCTAGTTTTCGTCTTTATGGTGAAGATGGTACAGCTAAAAAATATGAGATCACTCTTATAGGGAAGAGCTACTCTAATATGGTCACTTATGATTCATCAAATGATGAAGTCCATTGTAGTTGTCGAAAGCTTGAGTTTGCTGGCATTTTATGTTCCTATGTTTTGGAGGTTTTTAACTTGAAAAATATGTTGAGAATACCGAGTAACTATATTTTGAAAAGATGGACACATAAAGCAAAAACATAGTACGTTGATAGTAAAAGCTCCACTATCAATGAAAGTGAATTGGATCCTAAAATGTTGTCAAGTATAAGGTATAAAAAATTGTGTGCATTAAGCATGCGATTGGTTACAAGAGCAGTAGAAAGGAGAGATACTTATAAAATTATGAAAGATCGGCTTCTCAACATGTTGAAGATGGTTGATGAGATATTGCACGGTGAAGAAATAGTTGATGAAGAGAACCTAATATCACAAGATGAAGAGTTAACCCAACGATCAAATACTGAAATGAACCTGATCAATCGACCTGACATTAATTTTGGTGAAAGGAATAATATTAGAGCTGTCAAAATAAAGACAAAACTACATCAAGTAAGAGATTGAAGGGTGGATTAGAGAAAAGTTCAAGGAAAAGAAAGAATGTAAAAAAATGTAAGACTTCAGCAAATATGGTAGATTCGACACCTATACCCCTTTCTAATACTTAGGTTATAATTTCTAATTTTATGTTTTCAAACCTTTAATGTATATAATTTACATTATGATAATTTTAAGTATTTTTTTGTTTAACTATTCTATTCAGGATTTTGAAGAAAATTCCCAACATACCTGCATTATGTCCACAATACAACATCCTATATTACATTAAGATCAGGTTAGCTTTCAGTAATTAATAATGTCGCATGTGTTGTTTTACTTGTTTTCAACAAATTTTCCTTTTTTTATGACAAATAGCAAATGCAACCACTTTTTGTTTCGATGGATTTTACAAGTATGGTTTACAATTATGGAGACTCTAGACCACATTCTCAGGTTCTATTTCTAATATTGTCTTTTGGGCATATGTTACTGATCGTTTAGTGATTTCAATTTTGTGTTTATGGATCACTTGGTTATGACATATACCAAATGCAGCCAGTTGGTGTTTGTATGGATAACACAAGTATGTTTACACTTATCATCATTCTGGAAAAAATTCTCAGATATTATGCGTAATATTTTCTTTTTGTAATATGTTACTAATCTTTTAATGATTTATCATTTTAGGCCATTGATGCAAAAACAAGTAAACAAAGCATTAATGCTATTATCCCACCTTCAATGCGCATTACTGATTTACTTGTGATAATTTGAAGAAAGTTTTTATCTTAATTTCAATTTTTATTAATAACTGCATTTCATGTTAATGTTACATTTTATTAATAATTGTATTAATTAATTAAAATTCATTTTGATTGATAGACACAACAAACATTTGGTTTTGAAAATTTGGGAGAACCAAACAATTTGGGAGTTGGTATTTGCAATGATAACTTTAGTTGTTCTCTTCCATGCATTAATGAAAAGTTTTGTATTTGTAAAAGAGGAGTCAAATTCTGATGCAAATTTAGCTCAAACCGCAAATCTTGTTGTTTGCAGGAAGGTCATTCATTTACTGCAATGTAATTCATTTAGTGCAGAATGTTAAGAAAACAACATTCTTATATGTTATTGTGTTTATTATTATTTTAAGATTTTTTTAGCTTAATTTTCAGTCACGACTGTGACTTATGCATGACTATGCAAGTTAACTTGCATGGACCTCATGTACGGTCGTACATGAGGTCACGTCGTGAATTGCACGGTTGTGCAGGTGAGTTGTGCTATGGTTAAATTTAACACTGTACCCACAAATTAATCTACCATATTCACAAATTAATCCACCGTATTCACAAATTAATCCAATTAATATTCATCTAACTTCCACCCGATTTTACTAAATTCATATTTATTCAAATGACAACCAATTTCACCATATGAAAACAACTACAATCAAACTGAATTCAACACAACATTTTCCTGCTTTTACTCAAACAAAACAAATAATACTAGAATATGAAAAAAATAATGTAAACAATAAATTTCCCAACATTTTCCTCTATTTTTGTTAAGTTGTCATTTTGCACTTATTTAATATATAAATCTCTCTCATATGTCGAAATTATTATTCAAAATTTATAGATTTGTGTCTTAATTGTTTTCAAATGATTTCCAGCACTTGGGAGATGAAATTGAGTTTAAAAGATGTTAAAGAAACAAAGAAATCCAAAATTCTAGATTGGCTGCAAATTCATGACTAGACATGGCCACGTGCAAGGATGGAAACAGATTCTGCAGATTTTATTTTCAAGTTCAAATTCAAAATTTTCACAAATCTTTAAAAATCATATTGCTATCTTATCAATGGGATCTGCAACTTGAAGTGAGGATAAGGATTATCTGCTAAAGATCACAAAGAGGCAAGGGAAGAAATCAAAAAATAGCATAAAAGAAAAAAAGTGTACTATTCACGTCAGTCTTAGTTTTAGTTTTCTGGTTTTTATGTTTTCTCTTCTGCAGGGAGTTTATGTCAAGTTTTTCTTGTTTTAGACTAGAATTTTCGTATTTTTCATAAAGGACCAAGGATGGAGACTTTTGATTTTCACTTTCGCTATGAGTAGCTAAATTTCTTTTCTTGGTTGAGGGGAATCGCGTTATCATCTATTATGTGTGAGATGTTTTAATAAAATTTGTTTTGTTGACAAACATTGAGTGTTTTCCGAATTATTTTTCTAATTGAATTGATTGATTTCTCGGTGTGCAACTAGGGATTGATTCATTTAACAGCTAGATTAATAAAATATGACGGTTAGTTTTATTAATCACAAGTAGCAATTAGGATTACTTTCTTTACGTTAGAGTTAGAAATTTTAAGAAGAAATTTAGCTAGATTAATCGCATGTCGTACATGTATTATCTTGTTCATTGGTTTCTTAAGTTTTAATGCTATCAATCAATTGAACTTACGATCGTATCTAGGTTATTGGTTGATAAAAATGTGTAGAATACATGTTTCTATTCATTTACACTTACGAAAAAACATCCCCCAATGAATGTTTATTGATGAATTGAATTTTATATCAAGGATCCATTTTAGTGTGATAACATCAGTGACTCGAAACCAAGGCTTGTCTATTAATTTTCAGATCTGATTACTTTTATCAATTTTTATTTTTATTGTTTCTACATTCTTAATTTTAAATGAATTGAAATCCCCCTTTGTTACTTTATTTTAGTTTGAACTCGTAAACTCTTTACCATTAAAACTCCTCATAGGAACGATACCTACTTTCCACTACTACATTAATTTGTATTAATGAAAGTTGTTTTTTTTTAATTTGGTTGCAGGCGACAGCATTACCAGCGACAATAAATCTTTAAGGACTAAATATTCTAAAAGAATCTTATTAGTCAAATTGAAGATGATTTAACTATACGAATTTGGTAAACTTTGAAGTAGAAGTTCTACATGTTCATTTACATCTATTTGTAGCTTGACTATGAAAGCTTAAAACATAGAGTATTGAGAATATTGATATGATTTGTCACTAAAACAAATTTTGACATTCAAAGAGTGTAGAGTCTTTTATTTAAAAAGAATCTTTTGTGAAGTGACTTGGACTTGTACAGGTTTATTAGTGCATCCTAAATATTCTTTGAAGTGTTTTTCTCCTTTAAACTTGACAAGATCCATCAACTAGACCTAAATGTAGATTGATCATAGCCTTATCATTCATTTTCTTCCATTTTTTGTCGTCTATGATCTTTATTGGTCTTTCTCCAATGGCCTCCAAATAATCTTCTTGTGTTAAGATTGCCTTCATCTTCATCTTTCATAATTATTCCCATTGAACTTCTCTATTGAAGCTATTTTTTCACTAACTAGATCTAACTGTTGTATGAATAACAATGCTAAAGTCAAGCTCTGATACCATTCTTTGGATGTTGTGATATGAAGCACCTAAAATATAACTAAATTTGAAATGAGAAAATAAGGACAAAGGAAAGTATATATTTATAATAAACATATCTCAATCTCTCTAATACACCTCATTCTCTCTTTAATTTTGTTTACAAAAGGATACACAAATAGAATAGAAACTAGAATATATCAAAGCTAAAAACAAGTTAGTGAAAGCATATATAACCATCATAAATATATGCCAATTAAGACGGTGAATTGTGTTTTAATTTCACAGCCACAATTTAAAAGCAATTTTATAGTTTTTTTTAGTTATGCTACAACTATACTAAGATTTAATGATGAAAGTCATAATTAAGTTCCATAGTCAAAGCTTTAATAAAAATAAAGGTGGTTTTACCACCAATACTTTCAACAAACAAGTTGTAGGCACAAAATATAAAACTGAAGAATAAGTTGGTTTATTGAATAAGAACAGTCTTAAATACATCGTGAAATACAAAAACATGCATAAACTCTAGGTACTAACAAATACTTGAGATTTAACTTTTACAAACTTAAGACTATGACTAGTACCAACCATTGATAAGAGAAAATAATAATATTTGGAAACCAATAGTAGGAATAAAATTACTAATTTCCATACTAGTCATTGTAAAATCGTACTCTTGATCAACTTCTCACTATATCTTCTATTACTTGTTCAATGCTATGATGAATAGAAATAGTAGTAAAGAAGTCTTTTTCTTGATGAGGTTCCACAAGAAAATTTTCATACTTCAATTATCATTTAGAATTTCCCCATTTTTCTATTAATAGCTTAAGGTTGTAAATGGGCTCAGAACTCAGGAGTTTCTAAAGCGACCTGAGTTAAATTTTGTAACTTTCAATGTAAATTTGTATTTCTAGCATGTTTATATGGTAGCTAATTATTGCTTTGTACTAAAACAAATATATATATTTCAGTATAATGCAACTTGAAAGAAAAATTATTGATTTCATTTGTGACTAATATAACCTTTTTAATATATGACTTCTTGTAAAAAAAAAGTGCAATGCATGTATTACTCATTAACCATGTCGTTTGGGTTTCTAATGCCAGCCATATTAGTATATGCATTTATTGTAAATATGAAGATATAAATATCCTTGCTCGCAAAAGTATTTCAATTTCTTATAGTTGGATATTCCGCATCAAAGATCATATGTAACAGCTAGTTCCGTCCAAGAAAATTAACTATATCATAGTAATAGTGAATTGTCCTTTTTTATTATTAAAAAGGTCATATTAATTAAAAACATTGTCATCTCTTTATAATGAGTAGTTTCTTCAATTAAATTAAAGGCTATTTAAACTAGGTTTTTACTTTCAGATCTAGTTATTATGGATAGCAGTTTGTCCATTTTGCATCTTCCAAAGGATTGAATTTCCATGCAAATGCTATATAAGTTTATATTATAACAGCTATCAAGAAAAAGCTCTAATATATGTTTTTGTTTTCGTATTTACTACTTTGATCATAATACTTTAACTATGTTACATTTGTCTATATTTGATAGAATGACTTAAAATTTTGACCTGTTAGGCCTATGAGAAGTGTGTATTAATAATATATTCCTTTAGTCTTAATTAAAAAGACCTATCTTAAACTAAGAATTAATTCTTTTATTCTATTTTATCACATTAACCCAGTTTAATCAATGTTCTTCTTCTTATTATTATTATTATTTAATCTCCTTTTAGCTATCTGATTATGAGGAATGTCCTATTTTACTGCCCAATGACTTAACTCTTGTATTCGTTAGATATTGCTTCCGAGGACTGACATCTCTTGGAGAACAAAAGGTCAGCTTTATATCAGCCCTCTATTTTGTCAATTTTAACTAGTGAAGATGATATAGAAGGCCTCAATTCTTCATTTCTTCATTTTTTTACTACTATATCCTACTTAGAGAGTTTTAATCATGGTAATTTATAGCCTATAATCCAAATTCTTGTAGAGCTTTTAGTTCTGTTATTAGAGAGAATTCTTCTAGTGTAATCAAACTTTGCATCTAGATTTGTCCCAAATGTTCTTCTTTTCTACTACAAGTCTTTATTTAGATCAATTTTAGATGAGTAATGTTTTGTATACTAGGATGTTTTAGCTTTTAGAGATATGATTTAACTAGTTCTGTCTTTGATTCACTGTAACTGTGGTTAAGGTTGAATATAGTAGCAACTCAAGTAACAACTAAAAAGTCAATGATTAAAAATCTAAAATGATTTGATCAATCAATCGTGAAAATCTTAAACTCACAAATTTTCTAGTTTGATTTGCTTTAACAATCTTTGTTATTAAAAATTAGCCGATTTATTCGTTATTCGATTAATTTTTGTAAACTAACTGGTTTTTGTAAACCAACTGGTTTTTGTAAACCAAAATAAATCAGTTAGTTTTCATTTAACAATCCCCTTCTTCAAATAAACTTCAAGTTCTTCAATGAACAAGAATAATCTCCTTCTTCAATTTTATTTCAAATTCTTCAATTTTATTCACTATTTATTATATATCGATTTTATAATAGTTTAATAATAGTTGAGTCTTTTAAATCTTAAATCTTTTATCTTACTACTTTAATTTTCAGTCCGATTTTTAAAATATTAATAAAATTATGCCTTCAGCAACTATAAAAGAGAACTAACTTTACTTTTAGTGGGAATTATTTAAAGAATGCAATTAATATTTGAAGACAATGCATATCTCATGTCTAATAAAGTTGGCTAGGTGGAGGAAGATAAGGAAAAGGAGATTATGACACCTACCTACACCTCCAAATTCCTTAACAAGATTGCAAATTTAAGAAAAAAATTTAAAGTGAGGAGGTACCTTTCTTAGTATAAACTTTCTTGATGCCAAGGTATTTTGGTCAAAGGGCAAAGACTACTAATGTAGATGTCTAACTAAGAGATAGATGTCTTAACAGAAAGCTTTCATTGTGTGTTGAGGCTTCATTCGATTCTTGTCATCAATATGATCTTGAGACCACCCTTAGGCTTGGTTTATGCTATTTGGATTCAAATTGTAAAGATTGATCATCAAATCGAAGTAAGATGAACTACTTGAGCAAAATTTCTACTAAAACCTATAATTGGAAGAAGTTCTTGTTTCTTTTCTACATTATCAACAAATTAATTGACCATAATCTTTCTCTACTAACTAGGATGGTGTTCATAGGTAAGGAACATTTGTTGGATGTAGGCATAACAAACAATAAAACATATATGTAATTATTGGTTGTATTATTTTTCTCTTTTATATACTCTAGTTTACTTTGTCTTTAACCTATCATAATATTGACCATTGTATACTTGCTAAAGAAATTAAGGGATTTGCTGACAGGGCTTCTACTTTAAAGCACAAAATAAGAAATAGTGGATAGTAGTTCTCACTAATCTAAAACTAAAATATGAGTTTAAACCACACAAATATTTTGATTCTCACTTATGAAATTAATCAGAAAAATAATTTAAATATTATGTTACTATTCATTAATAAATAAAAAGAGAACCACCAGAGCAAAATTACAATCCATTTGAACAACCCAAATCACATAAAAAAAACAACCTTTTCCTATAAACCCAAATTGTAGAAATTCTTATTCCAACCTTATCCTAAATTCCCGAATCTCTTAATCCAACCACATTTACTTATATCATAGTAGACATAAGAGTTTTGAGTGAGAGGGCTGTATGTAATCATAATAACACTATTAGTGGGTTATCTGGTATTGCAACAATATAAGATAGTTATTATAGGATGATATGGTCCTTAATTGTCTAAACATGTTGAAGTTACCAATCATATTGTCCTAAAAAATATATGGGAATAAATATTAATACATAATACAAATTAATTTTTAAATATTTATTTAACTTTTCTTAAATTAGGTTTTAGAAGCTTAGCACTTGGTGAAAATTTTGCATATTACTATATGTAATTAAATGATACTTAGCTTTCTAAGAAATTAAGCTGTAAAAATATTAATTTATAGAAGTACAATGAGCTATGTGAATATTCAAAAGTAACAATGTAAGTAAAGAAGACTAAACAATAAATTAGTTAGACAAAATAATAAATTACTGAAGTTGTTCTTATTGTAGTTTTTCTACACTTGCATCAAAACTATGAAATAAGAAAGGAAATTGCTCCTTTAACCCCCATGACGTTTTTTTTATTCTTCTAATCCTATGTTTCTACTGAATTATAATCATAACAACAATGAAACAATGTGGCATATGAAGCTGATAAAGTGTAGACAAAAGCCCCTGCTGAGTCTTGCAACATATTCAACCCCTAACAACTCTATGTTTTATCGTTAAAGCTAACTCTCCATTTTTTTTATTTGCATTTGAAATACTTAGAAAAATAAATAAGAAAGCATTAGAATGGATTGTAATAATATAAACAAGTCTGAAGAATAATCCTTGTTTGCTTCATGTAGATCCATTCTTACCTATACATTAATATGCCATAAAAAATAATGATTAGATGCTAAACTTGCAATCATGTGCTTTAATAATGTGTTTATATATTCTTTGATAATGTGTAGTGGTTATATACCAACTATTTACATACTTTGTTATGTGTTTTTGCTGGTGCATGGTTATATCCTAACTACTTACATTTTTATATGCTTTATAGGATGGTGGTTAATGTGAAAGGCAACATATGGCCATTTACTAGTGGGTAATTTACACAAGGAAGCATTGTTCAATATAATCGTCCTAACTAGGAGATATTTAACAATGCGGAGTTGGTCTACTTTGGTCTTAGAGAAGTTTGTGAAAAAGTGGCATAATTGGGCTATAAGAATATAATATGTGCATGGTATTTGATTCCAAGTATGAGTTTGATGTTTTGATGAAATTTGATTCCAATCAAAATGCCTTAAATTTGATTAAGTTGTTGAGGTACATATTATTGTAGATTTGTACTTTCCAGTAATTGTACTACGAATATTGATGTGGTACAAAAATCAGTATAAGCAAGTGGAAAATTCTAGTGATGTTGTAGATGAAAATGAAACTTACAAGAATGAAGATATTTGGAACTTAGATAATTTGAGTGACATTACTAAAGACATAGATCAAAGATTTAAGATATGGAAAAAGAAAGGTTGTCAGAATGGGAAAGCCAATCATCAATATTTTAGAGGCAATTAGGACTATGGAAATGAGGAGGCATTCAAAATTAAAGGAACAAGAAAATAAATGTATAGACAACATTTTAGCAAAAATAATAAAGAAACTAAACAAGAATAAACTAAATGCAAGAAATGGAGGTTCATTTGGAATGGGAACATAGCATATGAAGTTAATAATGAAAATGAAACACAGATAGTGCACTTAAGAAGGGATAAAAACATGCAACTGTAAGGTATGGAAACTTTATAGGTACCCATGTACCTAGGCTATTATTTCTACGCTAGGCAACAATCTAAGTCATATGTAGATGATTGTTACAAGAATGACAAGTTCTTTGAAGGAAGTTAGAACCTGTTATAGTAAATTAAGGGTCTAAAGTTCTAGATACAGAATAATTATAAAGAAATATATCCACCAAAAGAAAGAATAATGCATGGTGACTAAAGAATATTAAAAGGAAACATAAACATAATCTAAGAAATTTAGAATTACAGAAGGGCTAATTCCAATTATGAAGGAAATGTGGAATATTTTGGACATAATACAAGGAGTCATAAATCCATTTACTAACATAAAATTGAGGTTTGAAATTGTTTAATAATATATGTTAATAATTTTATGTATGTCCAATTATTTCCTCCGTTTTATTAATATTAATCTTATTTATGCACACCAATACAACTAGCTACTTATATGGTACAGTCACCATTCAACCTCCTTCAAAAGCATTACTAGATCTAACCAATAATCTTAACATTTAGACTCGTCATCATTGCCTAGAATGAAGATGAGTTTTAGGTTAGTTTATCCTAATACTTACTAGCTTTTATTTCAACCAAGAAGCCTAAGGTGGAAAGGCATACCACATTACATCATGATAGTTCCAGGAGCAAGCTACTCAATGTGGAACTTCTGAAAGTTCCAAACAACCATCATAATATGCCAACATAGATATCAGTTCTCAATAAGGTGCAAATGAATCTTAAAGCTTATCATTCTTTTTTTAAAAGCTGAAATGCTAATGGAAAAGTGTACATACAGCTCAAGTAAGGGTTGATTTATAGTCTTTTGAATTGGATGATGATTTGTGCTTCAGGAGCTCAATTGCTAATAGTCTTATGTCATTTTTTGTACATACATAGCTGAATTTTATGGTGTTGTAATTACCTAAAAGGGAGAAAAAGAAGATATCCAACTAAATCAATCATAAATTATTAATTTATAAAATCAAGGGAACGCAAATTTATATTTGAATTTTTAAATTTTAGTTTTTATCTGTCAAAATTACTAATTAACTTATTAACTCAAATTGGGATCAATAAAATATAATATAGTTGAACTTATTAATTTATTGATACTAATATTATATAATTGAAATTGTTAATTTTTTTAGTATTAATTTATAATTCACAGAGATTTTAATTTACTAAGCTCTTATTTTTGTTAAAGTTAGTAATTATGGATACTAATACTATACCTCTCTGAACAGTTTTTATGATGGTATTATCCCCGGATTTAATTTTGTTTTTGTCAAACTTTTGCTCCATTGCTTTCCGCAATGCTCAGATTAAAGCATGGTCTTCTTCAAACTTTTCATTGCTATTCAACAAGATCAAATTTGGTTTATTTAAGTGTGAGTATCAATTTGACAAAACTATAATGATTCCTCAGTTCCGGGAATGTTAAGCAGCAACTTCTTGCTCCTTTGAAGCAAGCTGGTTCTGAATATGTTGAGGGACAATGTCGAACTTGGCTAATTGCATGGTGTAGGATGCTCTGCCTTTTGTCATTCCTCGGAGTGTACTTACGTACTGAAACATCTCTGCCAGTGGAACAAGAGCATCTACCACCTGTAATAAATGAAACCCACTTGTTTAATTTGAAGCAAAGAAAACAGACTGATGGTTTTAATAATTAGAATCACTTCTTTCCTTATTATATCAGTTACAGTCTCCTGAATCAAGATGAACATAGAATAAGAACATGGCAAGAAAGAAACAATTGCTCTGACATAGACATACCTTGAGACCACCAGGTTTGTCACCAAATCTGTTAATTTGACCTCTCCTTGAGTTGAGATCACCAATTACATCTCCCAAATGTTCTTCGGGAGTGATAACTTCAACTTTCATAATAGGTTCTAGCATCCTCGGGCCAGCTTTCTTCATCCCCTCGCGGAAAGCTCCTCTTGCTGCTAACTGAAATGCCAAGACACTGGAATCAACTTCATGGTAAGAACCATCTACGAGAACAGCACGCACATCGACGACAGGAAAGCCTGCCAGCACCCCATTACTCATGCATTCTTCCAGTCCTTTCATCACACCTGGGATATATTCTTTTGGCACAGCACCTCCCTTGATTTCACTTTTGAACTCGTATCCACTACCAGCCTCCATTGGCTCAAATCTCACTGTGATATCAGCAAACTGTCCTTGTCCTCCAGACTGTTTCTTGTGCACATATTTCACTTCTGACAATTTAGAAATGCTTTCACGGTAGTTTACTTGAGGTGCACCAACATTAGCTTCTACCTATTATAAAGAAGAAAGTAAATTTAACTGAAAAGCTAAGTGCCATCTTACACCTTTTAAATTTGTAAACATTAGAAAAACATGAACATCAGTTTTTGAAAGCAACCTTTACAGGAACAATAAACGTGTCAACCATCATAAGACGTGAATCAGAAGAAACAGATGTGAAATGAAAATACATGTGAAGCAAGTAGGCTCCTACATAATGGCTATATATGTCAAGGTGCATGAATATAATTCCAGCAGAATGTTGACATCAAAAATTGAAGTTGTTAAAATCACACAAGTGAAGAACCATGCGATACTTAAGAGACAAAACAAATTAGTCGCAGAAGGGACAGAAAGAGACCTTAAATTCTCTCTTGAGCCGATCAACAATTATCTCAAGATGTAATTCACCCATTCCTTCAATTACAGTCTGGTTAATTTCTTCATCTCTTGAGAAGTGGAAAGAAGGGTCCTCCTGTGCAAGTTTAATCAAACCAGTTGCCATTTTGTCCACATCAGCTTTTGTCTTGGGTTCTATTGCAACCTTAATAACAGGATCAGGAAAGTCCATTCGTTCAAGAACAATAGGATTATCAGGGTCACAGAGTGTTTCACCCGTTATGGTATCTTTTAGGCCTGCAAGAGCAACAATATCACCGGCTAAAGCTACCTTAACATCCTCCCTACTGTTAGCATGCATTTCTAGAAGTCTTCCAATTCTCTCTTTCTTCCCTTTGTTTGCATTAAGCACATAACTTCCAGCTTTTAGCATGCCTGCATACACTCTAACAAATGTAAGTGATCCAACAAATGGATCAGTCATAATCTTGAAAGCCAATCCCGCAAATGGTTCATCATCACTTGCAGCCCTTTCAATCATCACCTCCGGATTTTCAGGATCAGTTCCCTTCATGGCTGGTAATTCAAGAGGTGATGGCAGGTAATCGACAACAGCATCAAGCAGTGGCTGAACACCCTTATTTTTAAAAGCAGAGCCACACAGAACTGGAACAAAGCTGCCTGAAATGGTTCCTTTCCTAATTAGTTTCTTGATGGTTTCTTCATCAGGCTCATCTCCTTCAAGATACTTCTCCATGGCATCATCATCCAATTCAACTATGGTCTCTATCAACTGAGATCGGTAGTCTAGAGATAACTCCTTTAGATCATCTGGGATATCATCATATAAAAACTTTGCACCTAATTCTTCTCCTGACCAAAGTATAGCTTCCATCTTCACAAGATCAATAACACCTTGAAAATTATCTTCAGAACCAACTGGAATCTGAATAACGAGTGGTTTGGCACCTAAGTTAGTTACTATCATGTCTCGTGTTCGAAAGAAATTTGCTCCTAGGCGATCCATCTTATTGACAAAGCAAATTCTGGGTACCCCATATTTATCAGCTTGCCTCCACACAGTTTCAGACTGTGGTTCCACGCCCGCAACACTGTCAAACAAGCATATAGCACCATCCAGTACCCTGAGAGCCCGTTCTACTTCAAGAGTGAAATCAACATGACCAGGAGTATCAATAATATTAATGCGGTGATTGTTCCAAAATGTAGTGGTAGCAGCAGATGTGATGGTAATCCCTCTTTCTTGCTCTTGCTCCATCCAGTCCATTGTTGCTGTTCCCTCATGCACCTCCCCTATTTTATAGTTTCTTCCTGTATAATATAGAACCCGTTCTGTTGTAGTTGTTTTCCCTGCGTCTATGTGAGCCATAATGCCAATGTTGCGGTAATCCTTCAATGGCACTGCACGCTTTGTCTCTGGTAAAAGAATGAACATGGCCATGTTAAAGAAACGCAAATAAAGAAGTTCCTAGCATCAGTAAGGTCACATGCTTACAAAGGATGGACATCAAGCTAGAACTTGGTACGTGCTATCAATGTTTCCATGAATCTAAAAATAATGCATTGAAGTATTTCTGTCTACAGACAACAGGTTCCAGTTGTGTAATCACTAAGCAAAATTTTGTTATAATTAAAGTAGAAAATAAAGTAGCATGTGGAATGGCTATGGCTGGAGTGCCTTTTCTTAACTAATATAGAAAAATGAAAAGACATCGAACAGGAAAATACAAATGCGTCAGTGATGCCTATTATGTGGCAGGACTACAGTCATGTTGTCACAATAAGATTGCATCAAAGCTGCTTAATTTCCGAATTTATACCTTCAAACTTTACCACATGAAAAAGAGATTCAAACTTCTTTCACCCAAAGAATAAAAGATTCGAACTTCAAAGTGTTACATACACCGGAGACCAAAAACCAGGAACGGTCACAATTGTATTAAACAGAAATTGTATTAAACAGAAATTATAAACAAATCTCCACAACTGAGTACAAAACAGCCAATATACATCAATCGGCATAATTGGGCACACCAAAAATCACCACTCCTCCCAATCAAAATTTCAAAGACAGAAATAATTAAAACGTGTGCAAGTTTGTGCCAAAGGTGTGCATGTATGCTTGAGAGAAAAAGAGAGAGATACCATCAGCGGCCATGGCAAAGACAGAAAAGTTTCTTCTGCTCTGGTGTCGTTGGCGTGAAATAGGCAACTTGGAAAAGTGTGAACCAACACGAAGGCTTCCGAAGAAGTGAGAAAGAGGAGAAGAAATTGGAGAAGCTCGAGGAGGGAGGCCCAGAAAGTGAAAAGGAGTAGAGAGAGAATTACGTCCCTTTCGAGAGCCATTGAAGCTGCAGAGTGGAGATGAACCAGACTGTGTCAACCTCACAGTCTCTGCCGCCATGTTCTCCTAGTTCTAAGTTCAGTTTTGGTGGGTGGTCGTTGGGATAACTAAAGAGAGCTTCTCTGATACGGCTATCTTCACTTGGGTTGCGTAGCTCTTGACCTCAAATACACATGTTCCGTTGGAAACACCCGCACCATCCATCCTTTAAGACTCTTATTTAAAACTGATGTTTACCAAACTAATAATTATTATGTAGTCCAATCCTTTGAATTATGGGCATTAATTCATGTATAAATAACAATTCACGTATTAATAATATATGAAAATAGACACTCGCGGTAGAGGGCTCTTTGATCATTAACCAAGATCTAGAGTCCAAGTTTTGGGTATGAATTCGTCTTAAATTTTTGTAAGGGAGGACTTTGTCACCTAAGGCTATGATTGGTTGAGGGGTTGAGGACGGAAGGGGATGGAACGTAAAACGCTTCCATCATTTGGTTGAAAGTTTCATAATGGAATGGAATGGAATGTGATGGAAGCGGAGGGTTTCATGTTACGTTCCATTCCATCCTAAACAGTGAAAATAAGAAACCTCCGATTCGGAGGGT
>JAOTAY010000191.1:32824645-32841057 GCA_025629805.1 Erythroxylum baracoense | reverse complement strand
AGGCAGAGGATAGAAGTTCCAAAACTTCTCAAAATTCTTGCAGATCTTCGGTGAAAGGCAATGGCTGGAGGTATCCCATATGTTTTATACGTTTCCGTGTTCTATATATATGCATGTTTTGACGTGTTTTTAAGCATGTATTCATGCATGAAGTTGCTGTTCTATTATGGCGTACATTTACAGGATAAACTAAAATCTGAATTGGGTTAGTCTAGTTTCATTTCAGAGAGCAATTATTTTAGTGATAAAACTTCCTCAGATAACGGAGGTGTTGGTTGTTTACGTAAAGCACCACTAGAGCTAACCAGACCCCCAGGTCCAGTTGCGCGAATGCTTTGAAGCTGTAGATGAAAGAACTTATGAAAAGATCAGGTCCTAATCCTCAAGATTTACCAACGTGGATTTCATCGAATTAAGGACTACAGATTCTTCATAAAGTTCCTTTTGAAAGAGTCTAGCTGTTGAATGTTAACCCCCACTTTGTGATTGTTGACACTTTTATGGTTTGTAGAGATGACGAATTAGTGAAGATAAGACAAATGATAGTTGGATCAGGCTTTTTTGAATAGACACAACCGTGTAAGGTGTTACACCTCTATGTTTTTTACTTAAGTTGTTACATGCCCATATTCTTTACTTGCACAATCGTGTGAATAAACCGTCTAAGTCTTTGAAATCGTGTTTTGAAGATCGTGAGTGAACGGTAAAAATATACATGGTCACACACACACCTGTTTTCATAACATACACGGCCGTGTGTTACGACCATGTTCATAACATACACGATCATGTGTGATAATTGTGTAATTCTCTATAACTGTGTATATCTATGATATAGGCAATGTTGGAAGAGACATAGTCACTTACAAGGCCATGAATACGACCATGTATGGTGTAGAAAAACCTATTTCAAAATATAAAAGAGAAAAAAATTGTAGGTTTAATTATAGGATGCAACCAAAAATATTAAAAAATTAAGGAAAAACAAAGAGAGAGGAAGTAGAAAAGTATTCTAATCCTTTTTCTGATTTTTTTAAGGTTGATTTGAGAGTTTGTTAATTGATATATCTAACTTTGTTTTCAATCCTAAAACTTGGTGAGATAACTTGTAGTTGTGGGGTGATATAACATTTCGAGCAAGGATTAATTGCTCGGGATTAAACTTCGTAAATTCTTGTTTGAAATTAGTGGATTTTCTTCTAAATTCTTGTTTCAACCATGTCTCTAAAAAAAGAATCCTTTTGAGCACTGAGAAAAGCTAGATGGCCTCGATAAAAGGAAGATTGCCCATAACAAAGCCTTTCTAATTAAAAGGTTAGCAAACTTGAAGCTGAAAGTTGGGAAATCTATATTAGAGCATATGAGTGATTTTCATGATATAATCAATAAGCTTACTACAATAAAGATCATTTATGATGACGAGCTTCAAGTCTTGTTCCTATTGAGTTTGCTACCTGATAGTTGGAAGACACTGATGGTGACAATTAGCAATTTAGCTCCTGAAAGTGTGCTCTTTTTAGATGTAATAAAGAGAGTATGTTCAATGAGGAAATCAAAAGAAAGAGATGGGAGTTGATAATGTGCAGGCTTTCGTGGAAAAAAGTAGGGGAAGGAGTAAGAGCAAAGGTTCCAAAGGTCGTGATAAGTCTAAGAACAGATCGAAATCTAAAAATGATAAAAAGGTGAAGACATGCCACTATTGTGACAAGTTAAGACACATTAAAAGGTTTTGCTATAAGTGAAAGAGGGATCAAAGATCATCAGAATAATGGAGATGATAAGAATACAGCTATAACTGCTAGAAGCATGGATGATGAGGTGTCCCTAGTTTATGTGATAAGTGAATGTCACCATGTCAGTGATTCGGGTTTTGAGCGATTGATTAACATGGGAGCTTCGTATCATTGTATTCTAAAAGTAGAGAATAACTACATGAGTGGAGACTTTAGGAGTGTAAAGATGGAAAATCAAAGTTTTAATTAGATTATTGGTATGAGTGATATTCAAGTTCAAACAAACTTTAGATACTTGTTGACCTTGAGAGATGTATGACACAACTTTGATTTATGAATAAATTTGTTATCGAAAAATGTATTAGATCAAGAAGGATTCATGTAAAATTTTAAGGATGTGAAGTGAAAATTGTCTAAAAGAGTAATAGATGTTGCTCAAGGAGAGTTACGTTGCACATTGTACAAGACATACTTAAAGGTGTTTAGTGGTGGAGAAATATACATAGTTTAAGAGGAAACTTCTCCAAATATCGATGATTGGAGCACATAAGTGAGAACAAATTAAAGTTGATGGCTAATAGATCCTTTATCCTAATTAAGTGCACTCTATTGCTTAATCCTTGTGATCATTGCTTGGCAAGAAAGCAAAATAGAATATCTTTCAAGAGAAGATCTATAAGGAAGTGGAGATATTAAAGCTAGCGCATTTAGATGTTTGTGGCCTAATTAAAGAGGAGTCAATAAAAGGTAACAAATATTTTATTACAGTTATTGATAATGCTCTTAGGAAGACTTGGTACATATGTTGAAAGCGACGTGTCAAGTTTTTGAAACTTTCCAGAAGATTCATGTCATGGTAAAAAAGGAAACTGAAGTGTCTATAAACAGATAATGGAGACGGGTATACTTCCAACGTGTTTGAACCTTAATAAACGTGACATGGAATTAGACATGAGAATATTGAACCTAGTACTCCACAACATAATGGTACTGTTGAAAGGATGAACAAAATAATTGTGGAGAAGGTTCGTTGCATGCTCAGAATGTCTAAGTTACTGGAGACATTTTGGGGTAAGGCAATCAGAATTGCAGTCTATTTGTCAACCAACCTCCTTTAATTCTCTTGAATTTTAATATTATTGAGAAAGCGTAGACAGTTAAAGATCTCATATATCATCATGTAAGAGTATATGGCCACAAGGTATTTAAACATGTATTTAAGGATAAAAGACGGAAACTTGATTTAAAAGTAATACCTTGAATTTTTGTTGGCTATGATGATGATCAGTTCAACTTCAGACTCTATGACTTTGAGAAGTATAAAGTGGTCAAGAATAGGGATGTGGAATTTTAGGAACACAAGAGAGTTCTGAAAGGAGATAAGGTTACACACAATAGCTCATCTTATGGTATTGTTAATTCTTCTCTAATATCTATCACTATTGAGCAGTCTACAGGTGAAGGAGATGAAATGTTTGACTAAACACACATTGAAAGTGATTAAGTATAACTTGGTAATGATGAGTTACATGAACCACACCTGGACAAGAGATCTCTAGCTAGAAGCTATGCAGGAAGAGACGAACTCTCTAAAGAAGAATGATATATATGAGCCTGTAAAGCTTTTAAAAGGAAAAAAAGGCACTAAAAAATAAATTGGTGTTCAAAATCAAGAAAAATGGTGACAAGTAAGTGAAGTATAAGGCAAGGCTAGTGGTAAAAGGGATCAAGAAAAAGAAGTGTATAACTTTTGATGAATTCTTCTCATTAATGGTTAAAATGACCTCAATTCGAGCAATAATAGGTTTGATCACCTATTTGGATCTTGAACTCAAGTAGTTGGGTTTTAAAATAGCTTTCTTGTATAGAGATTTAGAATAGGAGATATATATCGAGTAGCCAAAAGGTTTTAAAACTAAATCCAAGGAGAATCTGTCTACAAATTGAAAAAAAGCTTATATAGGTTAAAACAAACTCCAAGGTAGTGGTATCAGAACTTTGACTCCTTTATTTTAGGGCTAAAGGTGTAATTTAGGGCCAAAAGTTGTTGGGTTTGATCAATTTAGGGTCAAACATTATAATCTGCTCGATTAAGGTCTAAACATTATCGAGTCTGCTTAATGTTAGGCTATTTTGGTCAGAAATTTGGTAGTGTCACACACGCACGATTAACTCTGAGTGAGGTGTCTTATGTGGCATTTTTGTGACCTATTTTTTTGAAAACTTCCTTATTTTCAATGTTATATTGGCTTTACCACAATCCAGAACTTTCACCAGGAGGAAATCATAACTAAACCACCATAATCAAGGATCCACTTTTTACTTATGGGAAATCCATGTCGTCACCATCTTCTATTCCTTGTCCCAGTAGTCTCAGGCATAGTTTTTACATAATAATCAGAATAATTTATAATAGAAACTAGAAAAGGACAACATAATATACTAATACAAATTGTTCCCTTCAAATTAATTAGCATAGTGAACTGGTTTGTGTATGCTTGTCATGAACTAAACGAATATGGTATACGGTTGATGCTTACGAGTTTGTGTTTTGCTCTATTTTATATGATGTGTGGCTATTACACTAGTATACTAGAAATCAATTCCTTAGTATATTAGGAAATCGAATGAAAAATATTACTTGATATATTACAAAATATCACCATTTTAAAAGCCCGGAGATCTATTTCTTTACCGTTAGATGGTGATGAACAAAGATTGCATGTATCTAGTTGAATGTTATGATCTTCTTACGGTTTATCTGTGTCGATACTACATTCATGCATTAACAACTATGAATTGTATGTAACAGGATAGGTTAGTATATATATGTTAAAGCTACCTAAACTATTTCCTCTATATGCATATTAACTCTTTGTGTTTTTCTTTTATTTTATGGACAGAAATGGCTCTTTATTACATACTCATGCCATACACTGTAATGCATCTACAACCACATTAATAAAAATATCGTAACACCTGCAGTTAATAGTAAATATTTCTCACCTTATCCTACACATCTTTATATATGTATATATAACTATAGCTTAGTAGTTATACTAGAGACTAGATTTCTTACAAATTAATAGTTTTGGAACATAAGATAATATGATTTTGAACTTAATTATCAAGACGTGTGAGGAGGAAGAAGAACGGGAAGTTCGTTTTAAGGTATTGGCATGGGATTGACAACGATCTTCTCGTCACGAATTAGCTTCTAAAACTTGAATCTTTTCACCAAGTTGTGCATGAACACTAATATTTCGAGTCTGGCATATTCCTTTCTAAGACACATCTGAGGTCCTCCACCAAATGAGATATATGTGTATGGTACAGGTCCATTTATTTCAAATCAAGTCAGATTGAACTTTTCTGGTTCAGCTATGTACTTTAGACTTCTATGTGTTGAACTTGCACTCCAATACAGCTATATGCATACGAGACATCACGTGTAAATTGATCTATTCTTATCAAACTGTTAATTATTTAGACTTTAGATTTAGTGAATTACGATTATCTTCCAGCCCTTTGGAATTGAGAAACCATTGAAAATGAAGTCGTTGATGACTTCTCTAAAAGCACCCTAAAGAGGAGAAGCAAGTCTCATGACTTTAAATGCTACGTCCCACGAGTGCTTCACCTTCTGTATGTCATTCCAGTTCAACAAATTTCCTTATGCTTTTGTTTCTGCTATCTCCACTTATTCTATACATATAACAAAAAGTCAAAAACAGTTGCACTGTAACTATTCAAATCAAAATGACAAGAATTAATAATAATGAGTAATACCCTTATAAACAAGCTCATAAATGTGGGGAGTTCCGTAAGAGACTTGACAATAAAGGTATAGGCAGCACTGACAATGTCATGTCCACTAGTCAATAGTCCTAGGATCTTGTCTGCGATGTCGCTCTCATTCATGTACTTTCTGTACTTAAAACTTCTCGTCAATATGTGGGACAATACGTTCTATGTAGCTGATGCCTTTCCTTTTATCATATCGATCTTTCTTCATTTAGTAACGACAAGAAGATTGTTCCTTATAAATTTTAAAGTGTTAATGGCCCAACGAAATGGAGTTCCAAGTAAATCAATGAGGGCTGAATAATTCTTAAAGCCAGAGGATAAAAATGGTCATATAGTTTAGCAATGTGATTTGGGTCTTCGAGGCTGATAAACAATCGACATGCCAAACGAAACGTATAGTTCTTTGCAATATAGAAGACGACATCTTTGCCTTTGTTTTCCTATTCGGAGGCAAATTGTCTGCGTGCTATAGCATCCACAACACCGATATATCGCTGAAGAGCCTTAGGTTTTAAGAACTCAGGAAGCATTTTATACATCTTTATGGCTTTTTCTTTAGATGAGGTCTGAAGAGAAGATGGAAAGGCCTTATTGACGGAGTCAGGTCACCTTGAAACAACAAGTCTATTCTTATTAGAGAACAAGAACTTGTTGCCTGCTGCATCGCAGACAACCACAGTCGGCTAGTCGAGAACATTGATTTTAAAAACCTTCGACGAATATTTAGAAATTTGATCAATCACAAACTTCTCAAGATGGTCGTTCTATCCAACGGACAAGAACGCAATGCTCTCTCCTAAGTGGGGCATATCAAGTTTGTTTGGAGGATGATTGGCATGGCTACATTGAGACTGGTGTGGTAGGAGGGGCTAATTGTATAGCTGCAAAATTAATGAAGCTGTTGGTGAATCTATTCCACTTACATGTAATATTAAATATGAAAAAAGTTTGAGTTGACAATATGAATCACAAAGATCTACAAATATTCATAGGAAAACAAAATACATATACTTGGTCGACAAATCCTAACATTCACGTGGTTAAAATAGAAATGACACCAACTCCAAGCAAACAAATCCTAACATTAATTGTTTCCTTCAATCATATCTCTTCTCTTCAACATCCAACATCCTTTCCAAATTAATTAAATCTATCTACTACCCTTTATAATGCTTAATTACCAATGAGATAAACAGTTAAAAAAAGATTATAGCTCTTACATTATATTCAACAAAATGAAGTCAAAGTAAGAGGAGAGTTAGCAATTACTCACGGTTCGATAAGACATTATTACATAATAAAATACTAAATTTTAACAAGGTTCTAGTTACTGATATATAGCTTAGCTTTGACTATAAAGATGGTGCAGTCTTAACTAGCCCTGCATCTTCTTCTAGTACAACGTATGTATCCTTTGGTGACATTTTTTCTTTTTCTTTTCCCATCCCTCAAAGGAAAAGAAGGCCATTAGATATCTACCAGCAAATCTAGATATATAACTTTAAAGCATTTCTTGTTTTTTTGGGTGTAGAAACTAATATATATAACACCAGCAAGCATTTTCTAGTTTTAACAATCAACAATTATTTCCTTTGCTTTTGTTGATTCTTTCTAGAAATATACAATGTTCATGTTTATTACCTAATACTGTTATATAAGTAGTTAACATATTAATATTAGTGTAAACTAGCAAAAGGATCTTTTTTTCCATTCTTGGTTCTTCTCTTCTTCTTCTTTCATATCTCTTTACTCTTCTTTTCTTTCCTCTAATCCATAACTTACATGCATGATGGTATATTTTAATGAATATCAGGTTTAAATTAAAGAAGGTATCAGAAAATAGGTCACAAAAATGCCACGTAAAATATCTCACTCAGACTTAACGGCACGTGTGTAACACTGCCAAATTTCCATCCAAAATAGCCTAATATTAAGCAGACTCGATAACATTTAGTCCTTAATTGAGTAAATTGTAATGTTTGGTCCTAAATTGATCAAACCTAACAACTTTTAGCCCCAAATTGGGCATTGAGCCTTTATGTCATACTATAGTTACAAATGAGCTTATACCAGTTTGCGTGTGTATTTTAAGAAGTTCACGAGTGAGAACTTCATCATTCCTTTTCTACATGTTAATGATATGTTGATTATGGGTCAAGATGTTAGAAGAATCTAAAAATTGAAGGAGCATTTGTCTAAATCTTTTGATATGAAAGATTTGGCACCTCTAAAGTAGATTTTAGGCATGGAAATAACTCATAATAGGAAGAGTAGGAAACTATGGTTGTCACAAGAAAGATATATTGAATAAGTGTTATAAAGGTTTAGTATAAAGCATGTAAAGCCATTTAGCATGCCACTGACACTGCACTAAGCGTGTATGTCCCTCAATAGAAAAGGAGAAAGATAGTATATCTTTTGTTCCATACTTATCTGTAGCAGGGTCTTTGATGTATGTAATAGTGTATACAAGGCCAGATATTACACAAATTGTTGAGTTAGTAAGTAGATACTTGTCTAATCTAGGGAAGGTTCACTAGGAAGCTTATGAGAAACTTGAGAGGTATGTCAAAGTGGAGTTTGTGTTTTGGTATAGATGAAAATACGATTGGAGATCTTGATGGAAGAAAATTCAGTTCATGTTTTTTGTTCAAGTTTATAGGGGGAACCATTTTATAATAATCCAAGCTACAAAAGTATGTAGATTTTTAAAATTAATGATGAAAAAAATTAAAAATTGATTTGGTATGGATATAATAAATTGTTTTCAATAAATGTTTTAATTAAGTCAGTTGAAGTTCACTAAAGAAAATGACAAGTCAGTTGAAGTTCACTGAAGAAAATGACACATTATCAGTCTAGGTACTTATTGGATCTATGATGGAGAGATTCAAAGTTACTATAAATAGTTTTTAGGTCCTCTACACCTATTTAAGTTTCATAAATATTCTATTTTCTCTTACTTGTTAAGGGATATGTTCGTTAAGAAAGATAAAAAAAAATCTTACTGATCTTGTTTTAAACAACTTTTATAAAAGACATTCGAAAGTTTCAATAATTTATTCAAAAGTTATCGATCTTATTAAAGAGTTCCACTTGCTTACTCAAATAGGAAATAGATAACAAAATAGGTAAATTTTCTTATTATGTATGTTCATATAAGTTCATGATTAATCCTAGGTTGAGCAATAAAGCTTATATTATATTTAATACGTGGCATCAGAGTGATTACATGATGGTATTAATTAGACAAAGTTTTTTTAGTTTCTTCATAAGAAAATTGAAGAAATTAATATGATTTTGCTTCAATATATAGTCTAATTATTGCATGGATTCGTTTACATTTGAAAATTGTATGGAAAAGCGCCAATAAATCATTTTATAGTGATAAATTTTTGGATTTAAGAGACAATTGCTAAAAACAACCACTAAAAATCTCCTGCTAAATGAATAATAGAGGCACAAGTCTTTAGTGTGCAGGAAAAGTCATAGGCAACGCTCCCATTGTCTAGTGCACGATCCCCACATGTATGAAAAAGGGAACATGTAAGAGGGACATGTGGAATGTGTCATGCATACATAGGGTATATGATTGGAGAACATTTTTTGGGTCTAGATGCATCTAATGTGAATTGTACACACCCTACAAATTTGTATAGTGAATGAGACTATGGCAAATGTAACACTCATTCACAAGTATGTTGACTTCAATGTACCACATGATAAAGCAGCTAAGAATTTTAAAAAGTTATTTTGGATCTTCTTCTAAGTCCTGCAAATGTATAAAGTTAAAATTTTAAATTTTTTGACATTATTACATCATTAATAATTAAGCTTTAACTAAAAATATTTAAATAAAATAAATCCATAATCAAGTGAATTTTCATGTAATTGAATTAAAATAAAGGACATAAATGTTGTTTTATTATTTCATGTGTTTATCTATTATTGAACAATATATGATGTATCACATTTTAGGTATATCTATGTTTTGAAAATTCTTAAATAAAGGTTATTGATAATATTTTTTTCTTAACACTGGTATGTGACAAAGAGCAAGTGAATCAAGATTTTACATTATATAGTAGTAAGTTTGTTAGAGGTTTATACATGTGAAGGAAAACGTGAAGATAACAAATAAGTGTATTCTTTATGATTATGAATTTATTTGAATGCCAATAAGAACATAGTCACTATAATGACTTTTTAAGTTAGTATTTGGACCTTTTGCTTGCATATTAAGGGACGTCTCTATTTTTTCTCGTGTGCATTAACCATATACAAAATTTTAAAATGTGCATAAATTTATTTGGAAGGATAGGCATCACTTAAGTGATTTATATAATGATAAATGGTCGAATCATATAAAATAATAATGTGTAATCTAAACTGCTTTTATACGGAGTTCTTATCCTTATGCATTATATATTTTTCTCATAAGTATTTCATGATATATTAGATAAGGTGCTCATTATAAATACTGTTTATAGCTTTTAGTATTGTTGTTATCATATATTTTTGTACTGATTATAGACATTATCTATTTCATGATCACCTTTTTTTGTAAATAATAACAAAGTTATCATTGAAACCCTAACTAGTTTCAAGTGGAATTTATTTTGTAATTCATGGATATTAACATGGCTATGGTCAAGAAAAGTCAAGATATTCCTATACTGTTAGTGTAAAAGAAGAAAATACAACATAAATAACTTAAGAAAGATAAATTAGAATATGCTATTTGATCATTAAGAGGTTTATACTTGACCATCTGCTCAGTGAACTATGAAAGACAACCATAGTAAAGGACTATCTCAATAACGCTTCTCAAAGGTTTAAAATTTCTTCCAATGCTAAGATAAGAACTATATTATATGAGATATAATTAAGTCGAGAGAGTGAAAATATATATCATTAAGATGGTCCATTTATATAGTAAACTTAAAACCCTAAACATAGTCATTTGTGATGCTTGTATTATTTACTAAGCTCTAAATACACTTCCCTCAGACTTTGGCATCCTTGGTACTACTTAAAACTCATAAGATGAAGTTTGTGACATTAATTTACTTATTATTTATTTTGTAGCATAAGAAGAAAAACTAAAGAACATGTCACTAATCCAAAATGTAACACTAAACCCAAGAAACCTAATGGCAAGGCTTCTAAAAATCCTCCACTCGATGAATAAGGTCATAATAATATTGTAATGGGACCTATAGGTATCATAAAGAATATGATATGATTTTTTTGTAAGAAAAGAGGTCTAAAAATATAATTATGTAAATTATAAGACCCAAAAAGAAAAAAATGAATTATCATCTAATTCTTTGACTTTGTTCATTCATGAATCAAATGTTGTTGCCATGTCAGGTTTTTGGTAGCTAGATAGTAAAATTTTTAATTATGTTATTTCGATAACGTAAGGATTCAAATCAAAGAGATAACCAACAAAGGATGATTTAAAACTGATGGTTGGCAATAATGAAGAAATGAATGTAGATTTTGTAAGACTTATTTGTTTTAACCTTGACAGTGATTTTAAATTTGCTTTGTATGATAAGTTACAGACAACACCTTTTAGAAAAAAAATTGATCTTTATATCTATTTTGAAAAAAGAAAGCTATAATTTTGTAATAAAAAAACTATAATGCACAATTATCTTTTGAAACAAAATATATTGGCACTACATTTTTATAATACAATTTATATAAAATGTGCTTAACTCTTAATGAAATATATGCCTCTTTATATATTGTCAAAAAGATGTTAGTAGAAAACCTTTGATAAAGAAAAAATCACTTATGTTGTGGCATAAAAGATTAGGTCACATCTTTAAAGAAAAAGTTAAAAGACTGATAAAGGAAGACATTCTTCCATCTATTGATTTTGGTAATTTATAGACACATATTGGTTGTTGCAAAGGTAAGTTGACAAAAATAAAAAGGTCAATTTGTAGTTTGGAATTTTTTAGAAATTATTCATACTCATTTCTTATGTCCTTATTCACCCACCATCTCTTATTGCATAATTTTTCTAAATTGTATTAACGATTATTCTCACTATGAATATGTGTTCTTGATTAAAGAAAAGTTTAGTGTTCTTGATATATTTAAAATTTCTAAGATTGAAGTTGAGAACTGTATGGAAAATTCAATCAATATTGCCAAATTTGATTGTGGAGGTGAGTATTATAAAAAATATGGAATTTTTAAACAAGAAAAAGGGTTGTATGCCAAATTCTTGAAATTATAAAATAGTAGCACAATTTATCATATTAGGTAGTCTTGAACAGAATGGCGTGGAGAAAAGATAAAGTTAAATATTAAAAGATGTGATGAGGAGCATACAAAGTATGACTAACCTTCTAGCTTACCTTTGGATAAGGCTATTAAGTAGTTTTGTATATTCTAAATAGAGTAACAAACAAATTATTACCTAAAATACCTTTTAACATATAGAAAGGTTCAAAAACTTGTTTGGTTTATCTCTGAATTTTGAGTTGCCCCTTAAGGTATGCCTATACAATGCTTATGAAAATAGAATGCATTATGTTTCTACTTATTGTTATTTTCTACTTTAGCTAAAGAGGATCAAGAATTATAGAATTACAAATAATTAAGTTTCTTGAATATGATGTGTCTAATGAGGTTAGTCCTTCTCATATTTCAGAGGATAGTAGAGTTACTAGTATTATAGTTTCATATCTTTCTCTGGTCCAGATAGGATAAGTGGATTTTGTGCCTAATGCCACTTCATTACAGGACTAGAAACCAATACAAACACATATGAGGTTCGTATGGCATAGGATTATGTCAAACAAGTTCAATGAGGAAGACTAAGCTAAGAAAATCTATTATATCATCTAATTATATAGTTTATATTGGTGAGAATTATTATAATATTAGATATATTGTTAATCTTTAGTTAATTTCATATCTTGTTTTTTATCTTTAAGCAAATTTATAGTGAGATGCAATGAAAAATGAAATGCAGTCCATCAAGCATAATTGGGTTTACAAACTTGTTGATTTACCTCAAATTTGTAAATCAAGTTAAGGTTGAGTGGTTAAAGCCAAAATGGTTGCTAAAGATTTTACTTAGAGAGAATGTGAGATTCCTATATCAGTTGGAGAGGGGAAAGAAGTACTCCTTATAAGGGTATGGATACCTCTCCCCCATAGACGTATTTTCCCAAGAGTGGGAAGAGTAAAACCGTGAGGGCTTGGCTGGACCAAAGCCCAAAGAAGACAATATCTGTGGGCGGGTAGTCTAGGGTTGTTATAGAGAAGGAGTAGAGTTTAATGTCACTTTCTCTTGTCTATCTTCCAAATATGTATTTAGAGTGATTATGAAATTATTGATTATGAAAATAAATTGATGATAAGGTAATCATCTCATTTAAATTTATGGAAAATAAAGTTGAAGAATACCTGTAATATAAGGTTAGGAGGGCAAAGATCATTTTTCTACATTCGTATGTATATGATGTGTTACTTGCATCAAATGACTTAGTCATAATGCAAAAGATTAATAGTTATTGTCTAAATATATTGACAAAAAGGATTTTGGTGTAGCATCCTTCATCATTGGTATTAGAATTCATAAAGAAATATCTCAAAACTTATTATATCTCTCTTAAAGAGCATATATTGAGCATATGGTGCAAAGGTTTAGTATTAAAAAGTTGTAAATCCTATGCAACACCGATCTTTCGTGGATAGAAAGATTATTTTTGACATTGTGACTAAAGAATGAAGTTGAGAGATAGACTATGAAGCATGTTCTATATTCTAGTGCAAATGGCAACATGATGTATGTTTAAATCGCTACTACATCAGAGACTACATTTGTTAATAGAGTCTTTATCTAACCTAAGTATTGACTACTAACTTACTGTTAAATGAGTTGTAAGGTACCTTGAAGGGATAGAGGATTATTTATTAACATATAGGAAAGTTAAGGAATTAGATAAAATTGGGTATATAAATACAACACTAAAATAAGGAGGTTTTAGACGCTTATGCCTAAACACATCTAATAATTGTCTTAAATAATCTAAGAATTAGTGAAATGTTTAGACATTTATTTTAAGACAGCAAAATTTTTCTAAAAAATATACTAAAAAGTTTCTAAAACTTCCAAAAATATCTTCCTTACTTAAAAGCTTATAAAGAAGACGCCATAGATATATCATAATTCAAGTGCTTTTAGAAATTTAAACTCAGGACAAGGAAAAATAAATATTTCCTATCAACCCAATTAGTTTTTAATTTTAATTTAAATAAAAGAAATTGTAGTTTTAATGCTAATGAGTTAATAAGTCCAACTATAATTTTAAATCTCAATTAATAAATGGAAATAAAATTTTAACAAAGAAAAATTAAACTTGTGAGAAAATATTTTTATTAAAAATTTGTTAAGTTCTCTCTTTCTCTCTTATCTACCCTTTTCGGACCATGCATTTAAGTAAGCATATATTAAAAATAAGACAGAAAAAAGTATATTTTAGTTTTCATTTTTAAAATTTGGGCCTACAACATGCACTTGGACATTAGGTATAAATTTAAATTAGTGAAAAGTTCATTTGATCTAAACTCATTAAATATAATGGTTTTAATAAGTTTTATTTTATTTTAAAATATATTTTCAATATGAAAATAAATAAATAGATAATTTATTACATGTTAGTTCACAAAAATTGGGCCAAGCCAAAGCAAGCATTTTTTTCCTTTACTAAATTTGAAAATGATTTCTTCGACTTAGGCCATTAAATATAAAAATTCTAATTCAAACAATTCCAGCATGCTCCTGAGGCAGACGTTCATCGATTTAGGAATGTTGTAAAAAATAATTAACCGTAGGCAAAATGAGATCGAGAGTTGCTCTCCTCTTTTTTGTATCTTCACATATTTCCTTCGACAAACATAGAGCCAAAGCCTGGCTTGCTCTTCATACTTTGCACGATTCAGATCCATATATATTATATCTTAAATGTACTGCTTTTCAGATACGAGAGAAACCTTAACAATCCTTCCTCTTTCCTTTTTGATTATTCTGATTTTCCGTTTAAAATGGTGCTTCACATTCTAGGTTTACTCATTAGAGTTTTCGTTTGTGACTACTTGTTATTAGTTTCTATTTGATAAGTTTCTACTTTCAGATATCTTCCTAATCCCTTTCGCTATGGATCATAGAGTTAATTTCCTTTTCATTTTTGTTTTTCATGTGTAATGAATTTTTATCTTCTTTGCGTTTTGGTTTCAAGATCAACTACTTTTGGGCCTTCGTGATTGCAGATTACCATAATTGGCTCCACTAACTGTACATTTTTTTTAATTATCGACTTTATGCTCTATATTTTTTCCATGTTTGTACAAGTATTTAGAAAGCTGTGAAGCTGCTTTTCTTATTTTCTTACTTTAATTTATTGATAGGTGTTGATGTGATGTTTTTTTTCCTTTCTTTGTCATTGTTACATGTTGAGTCATAGATTTTCGATTTTTCTGTTCAAAAATTCATAAACAAATCTTGTTGTTTCTTTCTTTTTGTCCTGTATTTTCTACATTACATTCTTTTTGCTTTGCTGTTGTTCTGCTGTGAAATCCAATATTACTCTACATTATTGTTGTTCTGCTGTGAAATCTAGTCTGAGATATCTTCAAAATCTTGCTTTAAGTTTCTTTTTCCTTAATTCTTTCTCTATGTTGCTTTAAGAACTTTGGTGCTTTAAAGGTTGTAGTTGCTGATGCAGATGAACAGAAGAATAGCTTGTTGGCAGTAACTGAGGCCACACCAAAAGAAAAAGGGTCCAAGCCTCTTTCTGGAAGCAAAGATGTGCAAAACATCCTCAAAAAATGGGGCAACTTTGCATTTAGCCAAGCAAGATTAATTTTGATCAATCTTTTGATGGCTGCAATGGTAAATGCCTATGAATTTGATGTTTCTTTTTAATATTCGGAGTGTATTTGGGGGCAAGATGGTGTTCTTCAAAGGTAGTGGCAAGGATCATCATATCCACGACTCAGTTGCTCCATCCAGTTTACTCTTGCTTTATTGATAAGTATATTTTTAATAAGTAAGTTGTTGAAATATAATCTTGCTATATATGTTCTTCTCATCCCAAATTAGCACTTACAAATGATTAGAATATTGTGGAGTTGTGTTCGAAATTTGGAAAGAAAATAGGTTGTAGCTGCATGTTCTGTACGATATATGGTGATAAAAACATTTAAAGATTTAGATTGCACGTCACACGCAAAACTCGAATTGTATATAGTGTTAATGTTCCTACCTGTTAGAAGGCCAAGGCCTACTTGAACATAGTCAGTGCATGATCAATAGGTTCCAAAAGTATTGCAGTATTCACTAAATCATATAATCGTATTCTTCTTCTTGCAGTGCCTTTCCTTCTGTATTCATCTTGAAGATGGAGAAAATATGCAGAGTACGGGTGATTGTCAATGCGGTTTGAAATTTTCAAAGCTAAACTGTTTCCAGGAAAATGGTTGAGAGAGGAATTACAGAAGGAATTTGGCGGGTTAGCTTATCAATAAAGAGTTATAAGTTTCAAGACTTAGCTACAGAAAATGTACATGTATTCATCTACTTGCTATGGCAATTACTATCAACACCTAAAAATGAATGACATGCAAATTGTAACATTATTCGATTCTCCTTTCTAGTCATTTTGTGTTGCTCTTATTAGTAGCTTTCTATGATTAATAGTCTCAATTGATTTTGCCACTCACAAGGTAAAGTATGTAAATAGTGTGCTTTCTTCGATGGAAATGAACTCTAGAATGAATCTATTTTAGCTAATTTGTGCTATTATATACATATAAATCTGTGTAATATAATATTTATTAACA
>JAOTAY010000191.1:32808301-32820622 GCA_025629805.1 Erythroxylum baracoense | reverse complement strand
AATATATCATCCATATGCAATAATAGGAAGATAACTTTGCTCCCCTTGACCTCATAGTACAAGCATCTTTTTAACTTTATTTTCTACGGAGCCAAAAGAGGTCAAACCTTATCAAATGTAAGGCATCACTTTCAGAAGGCTTAATGTAAATCACATATTGATCTGCATAACACGCAAACTATGTCAGTTCTATCTGGATCTTGAAATCCTCCAGGTTGTACCATAGAGACCACTTTATAAAGGTCTTTATTTAGGAAAACAATTTTGACAACCATCTGATGTCACTCTATATCATCATAAGCTACAATTATCATAATCACTTAAAATGTATCCTTCGAGAATACGAAAGAAAAAGTAACATCACAATCAACATTTCTCCCCGAGTGAACTATCAAGCAATTAAGCTAGCCCATAAGTCGCTGAACTTTATCATGAAAAATCAACTAGCTCCCAGACTTTACTATGCTTCACGACTTGCATCTCATCAGTCATTGCAACTCACCACAATTCCGCATTGGTTTTAGAAATATCTTTTGTAAAAGTAACTGGATTCATAACATGTCTAATATCATAGTCATGTTCACCTAATAGACTACGTAATTAGATGGGATAGCAGGTCATCTCACTCTGGTGGATTTTTGCAACTACATTAAATCTTGTACCCCCAAGAACCTCTATGTGTACAAGTATGGGTTCTTGTTCCTGTACAGGCATGGTATAAAGACCTAGATCTACCGGATCTAACTGTATAATTGGCGAGTATATAATAACTGTAGTGTCCACCTTGTTATCATCTGACCATCATCATAGACATTGTATTCCAGAAACTTAGCTGTTTGTGATTCCACTATTATATTCCCTCTTTTTCTATAGTAAGATATGTAGCCTTTAGAGTGGTTAGGATATCTTACTAGATAGCAATTTATAAGGATTATACCAACTTAGTAGGGTAGCCTTATATACAAATGTGTGTAAAGCTGGGTTTTCGCACTTCTAGATAATTAGGTAGATTAGTCTTGTTCTGCATTGACTTTTTCAAGTCCTTTAGGGTGCAGTTATGCCTTTCAGCAATACACCATTCTGCTTAAGACTATCCAGTATAGTGAATCAAGTCACTATCCCAATCGATTTTATATATCTAGCAAACGAACCTTTTCAAGTCCTAAAAACACCATTTTGCCATGATATTCTCCTCCACAGTCAAACTTGACACTCTGAATGGATTTTCCTAATTGATTCTTAACCTTCAGTCTTTAAGGAAGAACACATATATGTAATGGGAATAATCATCAACAAATGTCATAATACATTTGGAATTGCACAATGCAACTGTATAAGGTCTACTGATATCTTTATGTATCAGACTCAACAAGTCATAAGCATGAGTTGACCTCTTTTCCTTATTACTCAACTTACCCCTGTAATAGTCAACACATGTTCCCATATCATCATAATCTAGAATTGAGAGAATGATTTCCCTAATCAATCTCTTAACCCTAGCTCTGGAAATGTGGCTTAAACTTTTATGCCACACTATGTATGACTTTTTATTCATCAGGTTCCTTCATTTCATGACTTGTTCAGCAAGATATGAAAAAGCTTATATCTAATTCGGGTTAAAACATATTCTATACAAACTGTATGACAAAAAAGTTGTATCATTATGTTTTGCATTAAACACAACTGTATAACAGAAACATTAAATACAAAACGTCAACCTTCTTTGTCTAAAATGGATTCGAAGATCACATATAAAATGTGTCGTCTAAAAACCAAAATGAACCTTGCAACACGGTTCAGTACATATATCCCCTATAGATATTTCATCCACTTCTTCATTGCTACCAACCATTAATTCCTTCTTCTTTTTATTTGGCTTTGCCCTGGATATGAATCATTGCACTGTGGAATCACCTTGATCAGATACTCCACTATATAGTCACCAAGTATTTAATGCAACTATCGCAAATCAGGTTCATAAATTGACAAGCCAAGAAGTTATCTGATGATCACCGTCTTTCCTTATAGGCCTTATACTGCTGGTTACTTTATGTCATGCAGACCTTTACCAGCACTGGATTGACCTGCATCAGTATATGGAGAAGATTTAGTCTTTCTACTTTAGATCTTAATGGGTTTTATCTTTGCCTTCCCTTTAGTTGCTTCGAGGGCTGTAGGAGTAGCAAGCTTGAGTTTCTCCTCCTCAGCAACACAATGGAAAATCAAATCATTGAAGTCCCATTCCTCATCTTTCGATTAATATGTCTTCACCAGATTACTTAATTCTGGAGGGAGTGTATTCAGAGTCTAGCGAATTATGAAGACATCAGAAAGAGGAATGTTTAAAGTCTTCGGTCTACTGTGAAGATGTATCATTCTTAATATGTACTCCTTTACTTCCCCTTCTCCTGTATACCTTATAGAGAATAATTCTTTAATCAAGATACTTGTCTCAACACAAGGTGATACTGTGTGCCTCTGGGAGACATTACTAAGAAATTACTTTACTATGCCTGTGTCTGGAAGTCCACTTAGCAGATGTTCAGGAATGGATCTCTTAATGGTCATAAGACTTAATCTATTAGACCGATCTCAAGCTTTATAGGTTGCTTTGTGAGCTTTCGAGCTCATGGATGTAGGTGAAGGTGGCTTATCCTGCCTTATGGCCATATCAACCTCAGTTATTTCTATAGCATTCAGTACAACATTTATTCATTTCTTCATAATGAAACCAGTAAGGGTTTCAATGGTGACACTGATTTATTGACCGAAAAGGTGACTTTGCAGTAATAATCTTTAGATCAACACAAATGTAGGATAACAACAATACTCAAAGCCATTAAACAATATCTTTATTGAAAATCCGATCACACATATTATGAAAAACTTTTAAGCTGAATACATAATATATGCAATTAGATCTCCATAAAAAAGCGATCAGAGTACAAACCATCAACTCTCATGACACTACCACTTTTTGGTGAATAGATTATTTAAGTAACGACTTTCCTCCATCTAATGCCTTTATAAACATCTCAAAATGTTGTGTAAGGCCAACATTTTTGGGTAGAATAACCAAATATAAGATCAAAGACATCCCCTTACATGAAAGCAGAATAATTCAAAATATTGACTTCAAAGGTCACTTTGGTGACTACATTCTCATCAGCACTCAAAAAGTCCACAAATATGAGGGATACATCTTTATGTTATCCTCATATTCTTTATGGGCATAAGGTATGTAACAATGTAACTTCAATAAATACAAAAACCCGAATGCACAGTCTCATTGTCACATACTCGTTGCTGAATACATTCTCTGAAAACTTCATTTAAGACTTTCGTAAAAGAAAAATCTCAATAAAACGACTATCGTGCATTAGTGGACACTGAACCAATTGCTTGAGTGCCTCATGTATCTCCCTTATGGCAAGTTCATTGCACGAAAATTCACTCAAAAATGACTTCAGAATGTCTCAATTCCTTTTCCGAGTAACTATCATGCAATCCTAAACACTGACCATGAGACCCGAGACACGAAAACTTGAAGTATCTCCCTCATGTAATGTCCAAAATATGAAAATTCGAAATCAAATTCAGAACACCTTAATTCCTTTTACTGGAGTTAAACTTTAATTTATTACTAATGTAATAAATCCAGAAAATAGAAAAAATGACTTTATAAATTTCCCAGAGCTAAAAACTAACCCAAAACACCCCGGGGCACCCTTACAAGAAATCTGAAAATTTTGTGCCTTTTTTTAAAAGAAAGTTACTTTAGCAAACGTCCATACGGTTGCCGTCAGCATGGCATCAGTCGCGCCACGTCAGCTCCTCATCGTGTGTCAGACACGCGCCAGAGCTGACATGTCAAAGACACGCATCCAGCCCTTACTGGACCACGTGTCAGTGTGTACAACACACTCGTCATATGGTGAATTTCTTGTTGTCTGCTGTTCGCGACCACACGCGCCCGACAGTGAACGTGTCCTCGCTGGAAAAAGACTATTTTCGACGAGTTTTGGGTCCTTTTTTCACACTCCCGTGCTCGTTTTTAACTCGTTTCTCAAGGCTAAACACATGTATATTACTTTCATGCAATAGAAAGCAAGAAAAAATTAAGAAATGGAAGTTAACTCTCCGAAAATCTTATTGAGAGAAAAGTTGAAAAATCTCCTTTTTTAACCACCCGATCACGCTACTGTTCTAATACCACATGTAATACATGACGGTACCTTAGTTAGTATCCCAGATCAAACGTGAAAGGGAAAAAAGTGAAGAAATGCAGAATGTACCTAATTTTGATTCTGAAACTTCAAACGAGCTTTCCGAAGCCGAAACGAGCCAGAATCTACCGTCGTCTTCATGGGAATTATCGGGACACGATCTAGGTCTTTCTACAGTTTTCTTAATATGTAAGCTCTCTTAACGAGTTAGAGATTCTTTATGCTTACGATTGATATGAGCAACTGTAAGAGACCTTAATCTTTATATATAACTTCCATATCAGGCTTCCCATTACAAGGCCGACATAGATCAGATCTATACTAAAAGAGATCTATTTTCTACTCATACTTCAACCTGTTGATTTAGATCATTTATTGGATCACGTTATTATCTTTACCTGGATCAAATTATGTAACTTGACCGATAATTTATTTAAAAATTAAAATTACAATTAATAATTGTCCACTTAATAGAAAAATGAAAAAATATCCCTAGGGACAAAAATGTCTTAACACAAATATCACCTTACCAAAGAAATAACAAGAGAGTTTGTAGAGTAAAATAGATTTGGGTCAAATTGCAGTAGCCATTTGCTTATTAGTAGTGAAGGCGTTTACTTCAACCTCCCTCTGTTGTCTCACTTCCATAGATAAGCCCCGCGAATGTTCGTTCGTTCTGAATCTGAATTCGCTAATAAAACTAAACAAATTATTATCTTTCACTGCAATTTTTTCAGCTCTTCTAGATAGGAACCTTTCCATCGAGATAAAAGACAGCAGGTTGCAGGAATATTGCAGTTGCGGACTATTGTAAAATTGTTACTTACGCAAAGTTTGTAATAATCACTAAAACTATTTTACTATACAAGTTTTGGCATTTCTCTGATTGAAGCCTGAGTTTCGGTAAAGCACTACTGAAGAACAAGGTACATGATTAGTAAGTACACCCATGATACAAAGATGAACAGCCATTTTTGGTTCCAGACGATACCATACCTAGTTATATTACACTGGTAATTGCATCATACTAGCAAGCAAAACTAGGAGACGTGTGGCCTTTAAGGGTGTTCGCCAGATGAAGCTCTTTGGTGTCTAGAGGCAAATCGATTAACTAAAGCAAGCGCGTTGCTAGTGACTTGGGCAACTTTATTGACCCTACGCTTGATAGCAGATTTGACGTTACCATCCATGGCACGGCCATCGAACCCGTCAAGGCACGTATTGTCGTCAGTCAAAGCAGCACTAACCCAAGTCTGGACGTTGCTAATATGCCACCTCAGGTCCCCACCACCTCCCACATGACCAAGCTCTCCGATTGACTCACTCAGTCGATCAATGCTGTCACCCATGTTTTCTATGCAGTCTTTCACCGCCTGGTACTCTCTAGGTTTGATCCCACGAGCCTTGGTCAACTTGCTCACAAAGTTTGCAGCTGACTTGGCTCTGGCTAAGCTCACTGACAAGGCTGTCAAAGCTAGGTGTTGATCGTTCCTTTTAATGGCTTCAGCGTATCTTGAGAGGCACTGCACGCACAAGTTAGGATACAGAGTGACCTTGCATGAGGCTCGGATGAAGTCTGTGGGACTTGAGTTGCAGCTTGCGAGGTCAAACATGTAAATGACAAAGCAGAGAAAAGACCGGGAAATGAGAAGTCTTGCCATGCTGATTGATGGACATGAGAATGGAGGATGGGACTCCTGATTTATAAAAGTGAACAATAAAAGGTTGTTATCTAGAAGACGTCACATGCCCATACATTCTTTTCTCGTAATCTTAAATTTTCTTTTACTTTTTTGTGTTTTGTTTTTGGAAAAGGAAAAGGGTTTTACTTTTTGTCATCTCAAACAGTTGAAGATTTTTTTTTGGGGGGTAAAAGTTGAAGATATTTTTTATGAGTTTAAGTTAGAAGCATAAGTAATAGCCCAAAAAGGCAATGCGCTGTCCTTCAAAACTCACCAAATGGTCGAACAAAGGTCAAATTAAATTGCAGACACTGCTCCTTTTCTTCTTTCTCGTTGGTCTCGTCTCGCTCTTGTCTCGTCTCGTCTCGCCCCATCTCTCATCTCTTCTTGTTCTCTTCTTCGTTGGTCTCATCTCATCGTGCTTCATTTTGTCTTGTGTCTTTGTTGCCGCCTTCTTTAACGAATTTATAGTATATGTGTGCGTGCTCATCTGGTTTGTAACACTAATAATACCATATGTTCGTATATTATTTGTATTTGTTATGGGTTGTTTATGCTCTGTCTTCTAACTTTCGTCACGTCCTTTTTAAGCTTGATATGTTGTTATCTTGTTGGTATTAAGTCATGAGATGAATTCTCTTCATTTTATACTTCGTATGTACTTTTTGTCTCTGTTCCTTACTATGATCACATACCTTTGGTTGTTCTGGGGAAATGGTTGTCGTATTTCTCCATTTTCATCCACATTATCAATAAAAAGCTTGTAAAATTAAACTTTTTATTCAGTTACATGTACACAACACCATCATTATAAAAAATTATTGTATCCAACCTCCAACATGATGCATTTGCAGAATAGATATGGTTCAATTTGCTAGGGTCAACTAACTATAAAAGGTTTCATCTCTGTGTTTCTTTCTTGTACAAATCCTTTCTCCCTACGTATTCTTATGGTTTAGATTGAACAGTCAGCCCCAATTTCATACCACTGAGGACAAAGCTTTGATGATTCAGGTGTGTACTTTTTAAAAACATATTTATATATCCAATAAATAGACTACATCAATTTTAATAGGGGGCATGCCAACTGCTCATATCAGCACATACTAATTAAGGAGACTAGAAACAGTAACTAGCGAATGCTTATGTATTCACTGACACCTTAACCAGAGTTGCTTTGTTATCTTAGCAATAGGTTTCTGCAAGGCTGTTGTTGCTTTCCATGTTTATTCGAACTTGTTTGCAACTAGAAAATTATTGTTTAGTTCCAATATATGTAGTTCATTTAACTTATTGCTTTGCCAAATATTTTTGCAGTTATTCAAATAGAATTTACAGAATCTAGCCGTTGCAACTATAATAATGTTGATAAGGTGGTTTACTTTTATGGGTTGAAAGCTTATTTAAGGACTTTATGGAGCAATAATAATCTAGGGAGAAGATTTTTGGGATGCCCTAATTATCCAATTGGTAATTGCAAAATTTTCTAATGGTATGAGAAGCAATTTCCTAAAAGAACTGTCTATGTTATTCAAAAGTTAAGGAAAGATATTTTTGTACTAAAGAAGGAAGTTAAAATATGGAGAGGTGTAGATGAAAACAAAGGTACTTGATGAGAAATTAAAAATTATGAAGCAAGATATTAAAATGTTAATTAAAGATTAAAAAATTAATATTGATTTTATTCAACATAGTTGTAAGCTTTATTTCTATCTTGATTTCATTATTAATCTTTTATATCGTTAAAAAATAGATTTAGTTTGATTCATATATTTTTATGTATCATTGCCAAGTTGACTAGTATGGATGTAATTGTATAAAATTACTCAATCATTTAGATGAACTTAATTGAAGTAAAAGCATGTATAAATTTATTTCAAATATAGTTTCATCATTCATCTTTCTATTAAGGTTAGGATGCCGGAATCTATAAGCAATGAATCATATACAAAAAGTGCATGAATTTCAGGCAAATATCAATTGTCGACATATAAAATAAACACGTTCATTCACTTGTTTTATAGAATAAGCTAATCACAAAATAAACTACTTACTACATGAAATCTGGGTAAACATCAAATGCCAACATACAAAATAAACATGTCAATTCACTTGTTTTACAAAATAAGTCAAACATAAAGTAGAAATAAACATTTTTAAATGTTTAGTTTGTCAACTTGCTAGCCACTTCTCCTAATTGTTGTTCTCTTTTTAGTTATTATAACTTGTAATTATCTTGAAACAATGCTAGATGTATATTTGAACCTAAGACCTCTTGGTTCAAAAGATAACTTGAAAGATCTTAGATCTTTAAGTCTAAATTTCTTTTTGTTGCTTTTGTAGGATTATCAACTTGTGAAACAACATATGAATGTTATGTTTATTAATCAACTTGTGGACCCTTTTAATATTGACAATGAATATAAGTAATTAAGTACCTTTTAAACTCATATTTATACTTTGTTAACTAGATTTATATTTTTTATTATTGACATGATGCTTTTAATGCAAGTTTGTTGAACAAAATTTTTATCAAAAGAATAGCTATTTCATATAACCAAACTTTTATAAGAGAAAATTGACATGTTGCTTTAAATACAAGTTTACCCGTAAATGTGCTTCTTTTGACATTCATTTTGCTAATCCTTCTCGAATTGTTGGCCCCCTAATTGAATTATGCACTTTCATTAGTTCATTTTATCTCTCCTTCTTTTTCCTTTTTAGCCTTCCTAGCATCACCCTTTTATTTGGTGGATGAATATGCTTGTAATCATTTTCTGAGCATAAGTTTAGCCCCTTAATAGGCTGCAACACTTGATCATACACCTTTAGAAAGATGTTCTTTTTGTAGAAGTCGTCAATAAATGCCTTAGGTCTTTTCTAAAGTGATTGATTGCACTAATATTATATTTTCATGGATGACCATATAGATCCTATGCTTTGAAGTTACAACAATTGTCTTTTCTTAATCTAATAATATACTTCTCATCTCCTTCATTGACCTTATAGGCTTCATTCTCATTCTACACAATCCTCCTAGGAATTTCATCCTTATTTTATTATGCTTTTTGACAACTACATGAGCAATATTTAAAGGTCATTTATGTGTGACTACCCCTATTTTAGTATATCTCTTCATAATTATTTTCCTAGTAATGTCTATCATATTAGTCACTAGTCTATCCATTGCTAGCAATATCAATCCATTTTAAATCCTACTCATATGATTGTCTAATTGGACACTTTGACTTAAAGGATTGGTATGACCTAGCTCAAGTCACTTGTGGATATTTAAGCAAAGTAATAGTATATTCAAGACTAATTTTATCTAACTTCTTTAATTGCTCACTGAAATCTTCAATATATATTAATCATGATGCCATAATTGTCTTTTTAAATCTTTTCCACTCCAATATGTATGCCAATTATGATAAGTATGTATGACACATTTTCTATGGCACATATTAGGTAGTATAGTCTCAACAACTTTTATTAATTCTTGGATACATAAGTTAGTCAAAAGAAGTCTACATTAGAGGTATAGGAAATATATAATAAGAAAACATTATATCCAATAAAAAAAAAGCTTGTACCTTTTACATGTCAGATATTATAGTGATTCCATCTTTATTATCTAACTCTAAATCAGCTATAACAGTAATATGAACCAGCTCTATGAATAACTATTTTATACTTCCATAGCAACCTGTGCAATAGGATACATAGAGCATCCCACTCTAACCTATTTAGACTGACTTTTTTTTGTCTCAAATTAAATCATATAACTACTGTTTCATACTCAATATCCATTGTGATGTTTCATTGCTTGCTTAATATCTAACACTTCTATTATGCCTTCTAAGTGCCTTCATAAGCTCCTTTCCACTAGGCTACTTATCACTATAAAGGAAACTCTCATAATTAGATTTAATCTCTGATGGCTGATGGCCATTTAGAATTAGTACATCAAATAAAGAAACTCTACTAACTAAATTATCATTATTGACATCACACTTAAATCCTATATTCCTATCAGAACCTACATCAACTTCAAAGTCAACACCCCCATCATAGAGTTAAACAAGTAGATTAGGTCAAACAACCTCATCATAAAGTTAAACATCTCCATCAGGTTGAACATTCCTATCAGGCCCCCATCAACATTGAGTTGAACATTCCCATCATACACAACTTTTCTTATAACGAAAACTTCTAGAGCCAAAATCGGAATGCCAAGTTTATGTGTTGCATATAACTCAATTGTCCCATATATTTTTCAAAAATTGTATTAACCTAATGTAACTGCCATTAGATTCAATGAATCCTAAAGGCTCATTGAATCTAAACATGGATCCTTGAAATAGGCATTTTTAATTTGTTGGTACCCAAATTTGTTTCCTATATTGCAAATTTGCCTTTTAATAATAACAAAGTCAACTTTATCATAATAACATGATACCCCTCTCTTACAATTCAGCTCAGGTTCTAACTTGAAGTGGTTACTATAATATATTTTCAACCTTCTGTTTTCAGTCAATAAAGCCCTGAAAATGACAAGTGCATAAGAAAATATGGATTTAGGAATATATACATATATAGGCACATATTAGGAAACTATATGAACACTAATAGTGATGTAGGAGAATATATATACAAGAAGGATTATATAATGTAAAATTTTACCACTTCTTGTCTCTTATTTCTTCGTAATCATAGCATATATCCTTCTCCACCAAAAAGACATTCAAACACATACAAAAATAAAAACCATAATATTTTAGAAATTGTGTCATTAATAAGCTCTCAAAACATGCTCTATGCACACAGTATTGTTAAAAAAGTATATAAAAGAACCCTAAGAATAGATAAAATTTTGGTCAATTGTGGTAACAATTTAGTTAAAAGGTAGTTTATAGGAGATGATCAAGAAAACCCAAGAAACATAAATGGTTCACCTAATAAAAGGAAAGAGTATGTTCTGCATTAACTATTAGATGCATAGATGACATTATCGCGACCACTTCTAAAGATATTTTGTTAGGTGGCTTCGACTATAAGAGGACACTATCATTAATCCAAGCCAAGAATTATAAGAGAGACCAAATACTTGTGCAATTGTGCGATCCCACAATTCTCTTTTTTTTGGAAATTCTTGTTGGACTGGATATTTTTTATAGATAATTTTAGACGTATATTAGCATATAGATATACTATTAAATGTGTACACTAATAATGACAATGTTATAGATGTTAGTTTATGCTTTACAGCCAATCGCTTTGGTCGTAATTTAGTGAAAATTATTTAAAGGCATTCCTTATCTTATACATGTTTAGATGTATATGATAAATTCCATGGGATAATTGTACATTGCAAATAAAACTATAACGAGATTATAATTATGAGATTCATATTACATTTGTTTATTATCCCTAAATTGTTCCTAGTCATTGTTTTATTAAGATTGGACATTAATAGAACATAAAAAGACTAGGACATGTTATGTTTTTCCTTATGAAGGAAGTAGTCAATCTCATAGGCTAAAGTATGGAGATTCTTAAAGAAACGTGTGGGTACTTGTTAGAGAACAAGTTTACTGGACAGACCCGATATAAGAAATCCATTTGAAACATTACTTGTATATCTATGAAATTCTCATTGTGATGATTGTGTAAGTGATCTTTAACTTGAGGTTACCAAAGTTATCTTGTATAGGGATTACTATGTTTTTATACTACTTATGACCTATTTAATAATGAGTCAATCAATAGTTATTGGATATAGCATGAATTATATAGAGGTAGTTGTGTGGTCAAGATAGGATTTATCACCCTAAAGTAATTAGGGAGAATGTTTCATTATTCTCAATTAGTATTAATTTAGGAATTCCTTAACCAAGGTGGAATGACAACTTGTAAATAATTTACAAATATCATTAATTGAATCGATAACTAATGGCGAAGAACTAATATGATTGGACTTAAAAACAGTAGACATTAATTCCATGCTTTGTCTAATCAGAACATTATATGATGAAAGGATTGAATTATATAAAAAAATAATGCACGAAATGGTTAGTCAAAACTACTTTGACATTCCTAAATATTTAGATAGTCATGCTGTGTTACTAGACGCACATTTTGATCTATAATTATAAATTGTTTCATTGGAGATTTAAAGACAAATTAAAAGAAGTTTTAATTTATCTAATTCTAATTATGAATTAGAAATAGAAATTATAATCATTGCAAAAATATTTAGGAACCTAATAGGTCTTACATAAAGAATGAGTTGAATTGAGCAAAATTATTTTAATCAAGTTGGACTTGATTGTAAATTTTGAGAAACTTTATGATTAAATATGAGATATTTAATAAATAAGGATCAATATGAGATATTGAATCTAATTTAGGCA
>JAOTAY010000191.1:32767272-32779006 GCA_025629805.1 Erythroxylum baracoense | reverse complement strand
ACAGATGTGCCGACTGGCTTGCCAAATATGCGGGTCATTTTAATGTCGGAGTCACTTATTTTGCCACACCTCCTATATGGTGCCACATGATCCTTTTAGAGGATTTATCGGGAACCTGTCTTTCCCGACGTACTGTGTAATTTTGAATCTTTCCCCTTAAAAAAAAAGTAATGTCGTTTTTTTAGTTTCATTTAAAAAATAAATTAGGCCGGCCGGGCCAACCCACCAAGTTACAAGCCAACTTGGATTCGACGTATCATGAGTCGAACCGGGCCTGGGCCATCCCATTGCCATTCATAATCTTTCCAATTTCTTAGGGTTAATTTCCGTAAACGACTCTATTTTTATCACTGACCTCTTTTTCATAATTCTATTGTTTATTTTTATAATATTTTCCTTTTTCGTACTCTCATTCCATTCTCCCTTTCTGACTTTTTCTATTTTCTCACCTTCTTCATTCTTACTTGTGTTTCTTTCTTTTTTCCTTCTCGTATTCCAATCGATCACGATTTTCAATCTTGGACTTCATATTTACCATCTATACAATAAGTTAGTATAAAGTTAAACGATTTTTTCATTTTTCAACCCATTTAACTTGATTTGGGTCAGGTGGTTAGTAGCTGTTTGGACTTTTCTCCGGATGTACCCAAATAGAAAGCTCTTTTGGTCATTTTGATACTAAGTCAACTAGAATTTCTTGAAACTAGCTAAAGCCAGCGTCTGATTCAGGTTGATAGAGCTTCACAAAGAGGATTCAATGGGTATCCTAAGGAAGGCGAAGGACATAGCAATTCTAAAAAGAAGACGAAATTGCTTACTACCTTAAAGCAGCAATTCTAAAATACATGGCAAGATTGAAAAAATATAGCATGTGGTAATGACGCTAATGTGACAATCCCTAGGGAACTTTCTTTGTTTTGCTGTGATCTACAGTGGTTTCTAGCCAAGAAAAGGCATAATAACAATGAATGAGACTGAGAGAAACGTGGCTCTTACTTTTATTGCCCGACTGACTTTTCACTTTTCACATTCCATTAATCTTCTGTTTAAAGTTTTCCATTCTTAATCAACTTTGCGCTTATAAAATTGTGCTGGAGAATGAAAATGACGGCTTGCCTATATGTAGTCCGCTAGATCAAAGGCTAGAATGAGGGGGAAATTTTTGGTACTATTAGGTGCGTGGGCGTCTTTGAATTTAGTCTTTGCCTTGTAAAATCGCGGCTTCAATCATGTGTGAGATTTTCTTAATAATACGCTTAGCTCTCAAGTAAAATATAAATTCTACCTTCAATCAATCCCTTTCTCAAAAGTTTTTGAAGAAGAATGTTTCTTGAAAGGACCAAAATTTGGACGGAAATCATGGGAAACTATGTTACAGAGCGACGAGAACATTAATATCTGAGTTTGACAAGTCTCAATACAAGTAGGAGAAGAAAAAGGAATGCAGAACAAATCTATTGTTAAGCGTATCCAAACACAAAGGACTTGGTATAAATAAAGACCAATAAAAAGGTGGGTGTGAAAGGATGCTCTTTTCTTCCTCAATAACTACAAATGACAATAAGAATCAACAAAGAAATAGTGCGCACATATTAGTCAACAAGAACTAACGCTACAATTTCCCTCCAGGGTAGGGTATCTTAAAGAAAGACCAGTACATAAGCATCCAATTGTGGAGCATCTTCTTGTGTTCACACTTCGATGCATTCTTATTTTAAGTTTGTGTTGATAATAATAGTTTGTGCCAATTAATTTTCTAAAAGTTTGCACATCACATGTTGAGGTGGTATAATTTTCAATGAGTGCGGATTGAACACACCTTTACGCACGCCAGCTTAAGGGTATTAATCTTTACATATGGTAATTTCTTTTATACTTTTGTACATGCGATTTTAATTAGATAAGGTTATAACTTCAAGATATATTTTTTGAATGGTCTTCAGTTCATTGATATTGATGCTACGTAGAATCTGCCTCATGAGCCGCATGAAAAGAAAAAAGAGAGGCTTTTGTCTGGTAAAACCGTAAAAGTTTATGGGCAGTCCTAGTCTCGTGTTCTCTTGAACCATCTAACAGTGTGAAAGTGTATGCCCAATAAATATCCATCAATGTTTGACCAGTTGCCTTTCGAATTCACCCTTTTGGAAAGCAAAGACTCCTTTTGAATACCAATGGCAACAGCATAGAGAAATAATTAATGTAATGGCTTTATTATATGCCTTTCAAATTTCACTTCGACGACCTTGTCAAATAGACCACTCAAACAATTAAAACTCGCAAAGCCCTTTTAAGTGATGAATCAACCATAACTAATCATAATTACACTTCCAAATCAAATGATTTACTTTTAAATCTTTTCCAGAACTCCAATTACATGAAATGTTGGTGATATACTAACATATGTGCTTGTTTCAATGTTAATAAGCTTATTACGATTGACAATTGATGACTTGTTTTCACTCTTTGTGTAACATTACTCATGGGCAAACATGTGATTCGTAACAACTTACTTTCCAATCAATTCTTACCCAACTTAGTTATTAACGCTAGAATTATTTAGGAAGAATTAGGATTGAAATGAGTTTCTCTTTTGAATTTATGACCTATAAAATGGTAAAATCGGTGGTCAAAATTACAACTTTTCAACTTCTTAATAATAACAATAATAATCAAAGTTCAATTCACATTTCTCCAACTTTTTGTTGAGAACTTAAATAAAATTTTCTATATCCCATTAAAAAAACTCTACTCATGAATCAAGCATGCAAATAAATTAAACATATTTTTATACAAGAAATCATTGGAAGATATCCTCACTAGATTATTCTTTAATGAAATTGACCTCGTAAACCAACTTAGGTTTTCTCTCCCTCACTCAAAAAAAGCAATGACTTTCCTTCTTCCTATTATAGAATATCCTTTATATGCAAAGATCAATGACCACAATAGTGCCTTTTTTCATCAATCTCTTCAATTAGGATAGCACTCCAATAATGGCTACTAGCATCTATTTGTATAATGCTCCACCTTTTCAAAATTCTTTAAAACAAGTGGATTCTGACAGGCTTGCTTTAAATGTTGTAGAGGTCTAGTTTGATCTTTACTCAATGATAACGGATTCTTCCTCAGTAATTTTGATAAGGGAGATGTAAAACTAATCACGTGGGTGATGAAATCTCTTATGTAATTAACAATTCCAAAGAATTATTGAATTTGTTTAGTGTTGAGATTTTCATATGAGAAGTGCAATAGTTTACTGACTATGTGTAGACCAGGCTGATAAAATCTATCATGGAAGTTTATATCTAAAAATTATATTTGGATTGTCCCAATGTGACCTTTTTTGACTGAGAGTATAATCCCATGTTGTTTTGTAAGATCCAAAAAGATTAGAGTAGGGTCTTGTATTCTTCATAGGTTTTGGAGTAGAGAAGTGTGTCATCAATATAGACCAAGGTACTAGAAAGAATAGGCTCACAGATCTTTGTTATGGTCCATTAAAATAGTAAAAGGGCAACCTTGAGTCAAAATGGCATTACTGTCCATTGATATTGGTCATTAGGAATACAAAAGGTTGTCTTGTATCTTTCCTAAGGGTTAATTCCTAATTGCCAAATCCTGCTTTCAAATCAAACTTGGAGAAAATTGTCGCTTCTTTGAAAAAGAGGACTTGAGTACTAATTCTTGGCAGGGAAAACTTGTCATCTTGTAAGAAATCATTGAGAAGTTTGTAATAAATCACTAAACCCTTTTTTCCGCGCTTATGTTTAGATCTCTTATTCACATAAAAGGCTTGACAAGCCCAGTAAGATTTTGCCAAATCCTTGTTGAAGGAGAATCGCACATTATCCTTGGGTTAATTTTAGATCATCAAGGTGCATACCAGGATAAGTGACTTTGGTTAGATTGATATTCTCATTCTTTTTAAATGGTAAATGGATTTTAGGATTTTTTTTCATAGAGGATGAGGATGTGAGAACTGAGCATGGTTCTCATGACAGTATTCCAAAAATTGATCTCGTAGGGCTTTACATAGAGGTGGCACTTGTGTGAGTTCAAATACAATTCTAATATCGGTATAAGCACTAAATTTGACATGACATTTAATGCATGTAGGTAGGATTTGTAAGGGAGATGCCTTACAATAGATAACCATACCGATTAAAATATTTGGGCCATATAGATGGCTTCCAAAAACTTTAGTCCAAACCACACAATCAGTGAAGAAGCATATTCCTATTTTCTTTTTTGTGATAAGCCCAATCTTAAAAGAATTTCTATCAATGGCAGTGAAATATTGGTCATGAGATATTCATGCTTCAAGTGGTAAAATATTGAGCTTCATAATACTGTGACATGATTCAGTCTCCTTATATCCTATAGCCTTGATCGACTTATCATATTTGTCTTGTTGCTGTAGTTGGATATGGACATAAGGTTAAGGAATAGTGAAAGGCCTAGAGTCGACCTCAAACATTTTTGTTGTACCATGTAAAACTTGTCATCTTCAGTGTTGTTAGAGATTGAGGAATTGGAAGATTAATACTCATCTTTAGAAGAACCAATTGGAAGACCGAATTTTGTCTCTTCATCTTCACTGGACTGTTCTTCATGGAAATCGTCACTGTTTCCATTATCATGGATAGGCATAATAGCCTCAATGGAATTTAAAAGTTTGGCATCCCTTTTCGTCTTATTAGGATATTGACGAGCATAATGTCTTGACTTGCCACAGATAAAGCATCGATATGCCTTCTTTACTTGAGGATTTCTTCATTTGAAGAATTTGACAAATTGACGCTGTTTCTTTTGTCTGAAGGGCTTAGAATTTCCTTCATGAGAAATATGGGATTTGTGGTACTTCTTATAGAATTTTTTGTGATGATGCTTTCTTTTCGTGTGACTTTTACGGTCTTTTTTCTCCTTACACTTAATCTTCAAACGACGCTTTCTGTAAACCTTTTTTTACAAGGGACCACCTTTAATCATATTAATGAAAATCACAAATATGTTTATAAATTATAATCCTAAATCATATTTAGGATTAGAAAAGTTAAACTTCTTTAATTTATCTTTGATTCTCTAATTAAATAATTTACATTCATAGATAAAGATTACTGTGCAACAATACATTATGATCTTTCAAATATTTAAGAATATCAAATTAATTTTGAATAACCTTTCCATACATAATTTTTTATATAATATTTTTTTATATTTTAAAATGAAAAATAAAAATAATTATGATTTTCCTACATTTTGTTATTAATATTATTAGTATTCTTATTATTATTTTTCTACTTATTGCTACTATTGTAATCTTTTTTATTGTGATTATCATCATCTTCATCATCATCATCATTAATTAATTAATTATTTTATTTATATTTTTATAGGTTATTTAAAAACAGCCCCTTTGTTAATTAGGGGTAAAGCTGTATGCATTAAACCTCTTCTAATTGTATATTTAGCAGAAATTTTAATGCAACATTGTTGTTATTGTTTTTTAATTTTTAAATAAAAAAGTCCCCATGTCGCATAATTCAAGCCTTTCTTCTTGTATCGTGGTTCTTGTCTGGCGCTTTTCGCAGTTAAAAAGTGCAAACGGTAAGTTGCACTTTATAACACCTCAAACGCTCTTTTAGGTTTCCTTTACTCGTTATTTCACCATTTTCTACACTCTAAAAATGAAGGAAGCTGTTGTTATTATTATTATTATTATTTCTTTTTTTCTTTCTATATTTTTTATGTTTTATTTTATTCTTCTTTTTCTTATTATTTTTAAATGTTTCTATATTTGTTTATTTATATATTTTAATTATTTTTCATTTAAAAATATTTTTTTACTAATTAAATGTAAATTTGTAGATTACAGATCATATCCAAATTTCGAGTCTTAACTGAACTTTTATTATGTGTTATTTTAATTAATTCGAATTAAACATCATATATCCTTTTTTTTTTCCCCCAGACTACATCTTTTGGAAAATTTTGTTCTTCTTTCTAGTTTCCAGTTTATATAAATATTAAAATCCCGATATAAACGAAAGTCAAGTTCGAAGTCCGTGTACACGACGCGCATATCAGAAACGTGGGCTTTACAAACTCTCACCAACACGCAACCGAGCAGCTATTTTCATTATAAATTCACTTGTCTAGAAACTAAAGATAATCGGAGACATAGTAAACCACTCCGTCTAGCCGGCGACGTCTTGGCAAATATAAATCAACATCAAAAAAGAAGCCCCGAAAATGGTTTCTCTGAAGATGTCGCTTTCGGTGTTGGCTATTCTGTTTGTGTTATCAACAATCTCGACGTCGGCACAGGAGGTCCCGTCATGTGCACAGAAGCTGATTCCGTGTGCGGAGTACCTGAACGGAACAGCTAGGCCACCGTCCAGTTGCTGCGACCCTATCAAGGAAGCCGTAGAAAACGAACTTCCTTGCCTCTGCTCACTCTACAACACACCTGGTTTGCTCCAGGGTTTTGGAATCAACGTTACTCAGGCACTTGCGCTCACTCAGAGATGCGGTACCAAAGCTGATACCAGTGCCTGCTCTAAAGGTATTAGTTATTTTTTATTTAATTTTTTATCAGATCGGTGATTGCTAGGTTAAGGTTTGGTGCTTCCCTAGAAAATTGCTGAAATTTCCTTTTGGAATTGAGGTTTGTCATTCTGGTAGTTTATCTATCTAAAGGGAGGGCTATTTTATCTTGTTTAATTTAAGATTTAAGGTTTTTGGTAGATTATTCACGAGAGTTATCATTCCTCAAATTTGGTTGGAAGATTAGTATTATTATTATTAACCAAGTTTATGGGTATTTTAATTCTACAGCTTCAGCGCCATCTGGTAGCCCCCCACCACCCCCAGGTAAATTTCTCTTTCTGCTCTTCCATTTTCTGTAATCTGTATGATTTTCTTGCCTGATTTTATTTTGTTATACTGTTTTTTAAGTTTGAATCAGAGACTTTAGAGCTGTCGCTAAGTAAAACAACGTATACACTTGGTATTTTTATGGGTATTTGTTCTCGAATTTCGATGTCATTTGTTGGTTTTCAAAAACATGGACTTGGCCCTACTCCATTACTAAATTAAATGAACTATAATTGAATTTTGATGCCGTAAGGGACTTTATGGTAGGGGGGAACCATAATTGATTTGGAGGGTTTCGGTGCCACACCTATTTTTGACTCGGTGGCTACCAAGCACATGTATATTCATATGGTTGTCTCCTTTTTTCTTTCTTTCGGCAATGATTGAGCGTGAAGAGCAACATCAACGCTTGGACATGAAATGATTCCTGACGAGCTGCCGTAGGCACTGCATACTTTGTCCCTTTTTGTGTGTGTGTGTGTTAACTAACGAAAATCATGTAATTGAACATAATAATAGTCTTCCGGTAAAGGTGTATAAAAAAGTGTTTTTATTAATTCCCATAAAAAGTCTTAAAATATTTATACGGTCATCACTGCCTTTTCTACTAGTGGACCATGTAAATACTAACACTGTCATTGATGTGTTGAATGAAACCTTTGCAGCTGCGAGTAATGGGAGCAGGGTGAGCTGGACTGGTCTTTGGAGCATTGTTTTCTTGGTGTTTGTATCTTTGTTATTCTAGGTCGCGTACATTGCTGTTTGGAGGCAGAATGGGTCTTAGTTATATATATATATATATGATTCTTCAAATAATGATATGAGATAATTCGTCGGTTTGGGAGTTGTTAGTTGATTGATTTGGAGTAGCTTCTGCATGTGATTTTTTGTGTTATTCTGATGATTTACCCAATAGAGTTCCACTCTCATGAATGGATGCCACTTACCACCATGGTTGATTGATAAGAATAAGATAAGGATGCTTGCACGCATTATTCGATCGCGCAGTTTGTAACAGAAACAATTCTATACTTGCTTTCCCACATGCGAAATAAGGAAAAGATTACGATCCACCTTCTCAAGAGGAACAGAGCCGGACTTCTCTTCAACTGCGATGGAAGTGCCTATATAGGTATTAGTTACCGCTAAATAATGAATCAACTAGCATAAATTAAGGTGAAAGGTTCCAAGAATTCAATGAGAACTCAAACTAAGCATATAGATAGAGATATTAAAATCACTTAACCACTTTTTCTGTGACGTAGCATTTGGATCAAAAGCGCGGTTTTGGTTTATTCGTTTAGATGAATCAATAGTTAATAGGGAAGAACTAAGGGGGTGTTTGTTTGGGGGTTAAAAAAAAAGGAGTATGAGTATGGAATGAAAATTGATGTTTAGTATGAACCTATCATTGAAGACCTAAGAATTTCATTCTTTGGTTTTGGGCAATTTTTCATTTCTCTCGTAATCTAGAGAAATGGAATAGAGGAATGAGAGTAATTGGTATATTTGTAATTTTTTATATATAGAGGATAGATAAAAGATATAATTATGAGTCAAATAACTTCATAAGTAAAGCATTAATTTCAATAATCAAATTTATAGTGAAATAAATTAAATAATTAATTACACTATAATTAATTAAAATATTGTAATTAATTAATTAATTACAATATTATTATTATTTAATTACATTACATTATATTTAATTAAAATATTATTACTAATTAAAATATAACTATTCATTAATTAAATTATTAATTAATTAAAATATTATTATTCATTAATTAAAATATTGTAATTAATTAATTAATTACAATATAATTAATTAAAATATTATTATTATTTATTTAATTACATTATATTTAATCAAAATATTATTATTAATTAAAATATAACTATTCATTAATTAAAATATTATTATTAATTAATTATTAAAATATTGTAATTAATTAAAATATTGTAATTAATTAAAATATAATTCATTTATTAATTAAAATGTAATTCATTTTGTAATTAATTAATTAAATATTTTTTACAAACCAACCACTATCAATGGTAATGATAATCATTGTTTCATCTTAACCAACCATCATAATTATAATGATTATATCCATTCCCATTCCTCCCTATATTCATTCTCATTCCCATTTTCATTCCCTTCTATAAACCAAGCGCCCCCTAAGAGATCCATTTGAGGATATTATTAGGTCTGTGATAAGGGCTAAGACCAAAAGGATGCAAAGGGCTTTAAATAATTTAATGAAAGAAAACCATTCTCAAGCCTAAGTCCAAGCAAGTGCTCTTAATAAATCTTGAAGAAGTTAGGCCAACCTAACTTGAAAAATAAGGCCTATGGCCAAATTTACTATTAGTAGGTTTCCTTCTTTGTAAGGGAAAATTGACCAAATCTTATAAGGTCTCTTGTTTCCTAATAGATCTTGTTTTAGAAAAGTTAGTTTCCTAGTAAATCTTGTTTCCTAAAAGGTAATTTTATCCTTATTGTTATTCTTGTTGAATAATTAAAATGCATTGCACGATTTTCATGCTTTGTATGCAACTTATCTAATTGATTTTGCTTCATCAATTAGTCGCTTCTTTATTTGTTGTTCTTCTTTCAATCTTGTATGATTCAATTCATAATTTTCTTAAATTGTTTTATGCATGTTCTTGAGGGTTGGTATACAAATCTCTTGAAACAAATTTTATTCTTCCGCTGTTATTCACATCTTCTTTTAAGTTAAAGATCAAATGGTGAATCAAGAAAAGTCTTGGGTAAGCTTTTTTTATATTCCACAATTTCATATCAATATATTTGTAAAAAAATAAATAAATTTATTTCATTCATATCTACTTATAAAGAAATGCTAAAAGAAATTGGTCATCAAACATTTAACTTTATATCATCAACCCCTCTGAAAAATTAACATAACTGATATCTAAGAAATGATTTTATACCTATTTGTCTATTCTTCATTTTCCTTTTCTATAAAATCAACTAAAGGAATGTGCTAAAATAGGAATTACATTGAAAGAATAAAGACTATGACATTATTACGTTGTTTACATTAGTATTACTAGGCAATTTTATTCTTTTTACTTAACTTTATTTATTAGGAGATAGTGACAGCACCTTTGCATAGAGCCACATTACATGACTGTATGGTGCTTGTTGTATAGCAATTGAGTGGGTCATTACGTCCCTTAAAGGCCATATAATGTTTGAAGGTTCTATTGTTAGGTTTATTAATCGTCTCATCATCAGGTCCGTCAACTGATTCCAAGGAATTGTATTTTTACATTTATGGTGACAACACTATCTCATGCCTTAACAAAGGAGTGTGTTAGAGTTGCATCTTTTTGTTTCTTAATGACGAGTTGTCATCTAAGTAGAACTAGTTGCTTTATATTTTTAAGAAAATGATAATTTGTCATTTGACTAGAAGTAATTGCTTTTTGTTTAAAGTTAATGATGAGTTGTCATTTAACCAAAGGTAGTTGCTTTATTTTATAGAATATGTTATATTTTTAATAAAATTTTCATTATTTTTAGGAGTATTTTTGAATTTATTGTTAATTATAATATGTACAAATTGTAGCTCTTATTGAATGTAAATTATCTTAATTTTCAATCTGTTTGAGTATTTTAAGTTTGTAACTTTTATATTCTATAATTTCTTTTGCAAACATACTAACAAATTGGTATTGAATACCTTTTATTCTTGAGGGACTTATGTTGGTTGTGAATGAATTTGTAAGGAACGTTCCACTATAAAATAAACATTTAGCCTCTAAACTAAGATCAAATTAGTATGATATAAAATATTGCTCATTTTTTGGCATCATCACTTATTTTAGATTAAAAGCTATTAGGATCTTACTTGCATATGCTATTTTTCGTGATATAAAACAGTTTCAAATGGATGTGAAAAGTGCCTTTTTGAATGGTTTTATAGATGAAGAAGTTTATGTAAAACAACCCCTTGGTTTTGAAGACATTGATAAACCAGATTATGTGTATAAACTTCATAAAGCTTGTATGGATTGAAACAAGCACCTCGTGATTGGTATGATTGTCTTAGTTCTTTTTTGATTAAGAATGGCTTTATTAGAGATCAAGTTGATAAAACTTTATTTCGTAAATGTATTAAAAATGATTTTATTGTTATGCAAATATATGTAGATGATATCATTTTTGGTGTAACATCTAAAAAGTTATGTTCAAATTTTAAGATTCTTATGAAAAGTGAATTTGAAATGAGTATGATGGGTGAACTAAAGTTCTTTCTTGGTTTGCATATTAGATAGAATGAAGAAAAGGTCTTTATTCGTTAACAAAACTATATCAAAGAACTTTTTAGTCAAATATAAAATAGATAATGTTAATGTTGGATTGCCTATGGCCTAGGAATTCACAATACGTAGCGTAATGGACCATAGGACTCTTAACGCGGATTGATATTTGTTTCCAGATTTGTAGACATTGCAGCATGTGAATGTTCTCTACCAGTATCCATACGAGGATGAACAATCCAGGCTAGCACGTTCTAAAACACTTTATAATGCCGCACAATTTTTCTCTCAGAAAAAGAACGAGCGGTTAGTTCTAGGTGGCTAGGGTTTTTCGTATATCTTCTAGTGAGACATAAGTTCTCTATTTATAGAGAAACCCTAATCCTTATTCCTATTAGGAATAAGAATATCGCAATCTTAAACCCATTAGGATTATGGAAGTCTAATAAGTTTCGACTCATATTATAGCTCATATAATAAAAGCCCACCAACTTAATTCAATCTAACCTAATAAATATATCCACATATATTTATTCAGTGCCTAATAAATTAGGCCCAAGAGAAT
>JAOTAY010000191.1:32738803-32761241 GCA_025629805.1 Erythroxylum baracoense | reverse complement strand
ATTGGGTTACAAACAAGAAGCAGAATTGGCATCCGCTTCTTTCCTCAGTGTACAGTTTGGACTAAAGTTCTTGGAAGCACGTTACCAGGCCCTGATATTCTGATTGGCATGGATGTTTACTGCAAAGCCAAACATCTACAGATACTACCCACAGGCCTCAGGTATCGAAACCTTATAAGTCCATACAATGACGTAAAAAAAGTGTTTGAACTTTCACAGGTTCCTACATGTTACACTAGACTAAGAGATAAACTGTTGAGCTACTGTCCAGAGTCTCATGCACAGTTTACTCATCCGAATCCTCTGTGGAAAAACTTTGACTTTTTCATAAGTCTACCATTTAAAAAGAATGAGGATATCAATCCTACGAAAGCCACACATCCAAGAATGAATCCTGATGATTTGAAGCTAGCACATGATGAGTATGCTGTTCTACTGCAGCAAGGATTGATCAAGCCCACAAAGTTGGATTGGGCTTGCCAATCGTTCTATGTCAATAAGCGTTCAGAACAGAAGTGTGGAAAGAAACATCTAGTCATAGACTACAAGCCTCTGAATGCATTCCTGCAAGATGATAAGTTTCCTCTGCGTAAGATATCTACTCAGTTATTATTCCTCAAGGAAGCTGTTATCTTTTCAAAGTTTGATCTGAAAGCAGGATTTTGGCAATTGGGTATTCACCCTGAAGAACGATACAAGACTGCATTCTGCATTCCCAATGCTCAGTACCAATGGATTGTTAGGCCATTTGGACTTAAAGTCGCTCCATCACTATTTCAAAAGGCCATCACCAAGATCTATAAGCCTATCCTCGACAGTGCATTGATTTACATCGATGATATTTTACTGTTCTTAAAGACCCATGAGGAACATCAGGCCTTGTTACAAAAGGTTTTGGACCTTACACAACAATATGGTATTATGTTCTCGGCCTAGAAAAGTACTATTGGTACAACAAATATTGAATATCTTGGAATGCAATTCAAAGATAGATTCTACCAGCCAGGCCCACATATTGCAAAAGAATTATTGCAATTTCCAGATGAAAATCTCACAGTGAAACAAATTCAACAATTCCTCAGAATTGTCAATTACACTAGAGATTTTATCCCACATGTGGCGGCCTACACTTTATGCTTATCTAAGCTCTTATGTAAGAATCCACCTGCTTGGGGAAAAGAACAAACAACAGCTGTACGGCATCTTAAGGAAATTTGCAAGAATCCTCCACCGTTAAAAATTCCTGAAAAAGGCCAAAGAATCTTGCAATAGGTGCGCCTTAGTGGTATTGGTCCTTTATAGGCGGTGACACAAGGAAACTATGATCTTTTTCTGTTAACCCTCTTGGCTAACTCCAATTCTAACCCACCCACTAGTTGGTGACATTGACTAACCAAAGTCGGATTAGAAGTGTGTGTCACTACGTAGCTGTTCCAGTTATCGGAGTCTTATTGCTCTCAACGCCTTCCCCTTGGCTTACACGGGACTTAGTGCTCTCGCCTCTTAGGAACACTATTTCACTCACACACTCTTACTCATCATTCCCCGTTAATGCTTTTGACAAGCAAACAGGTAGCGGAATTAGAAGCAATAGTTCTGTAGACTGTCATAGATTTTCTGATACACAGGATCCTTTTTCAAGGCAAGTGTAGAGCATACTCATCCTGCAATCTTTGAACAAGGAAGGGTTATTTCAGATAGAGAAGAGAAGAGTTTAGAAGAGATATGCGAAGAAAGAATTCTTCATTTTTTGATAAGATGTACAATCAAACTTCTTTCTTACAACGAAATTCAAACCTTGCTCATATAGAGAAAGCTAAGGCTAAAAACGTAAACTATCCTAGAGACATAATAATGTAGCTTTATCAAAGCATACCTAACCTTATCTCTAAGGAATCTACTTTTACAAAAGCAGAAAATAATTCACCTAACTTTTACAAAAGTCAAAAAGTGAATAGTAAAAAGCAAACTACTTTTTAAAAAATGTAGGATAGAATCTTCAATAGTGAATTGAAGATATCACTTAGGTCCTATCATTATGCCTCTTCACAGTGTGATGGACAGATCAACACTTTCTGTCAATTCCATTTCTCTGTCAACTTGGGTGATAAGATCATCAATATTCGTGAGGGACCAATCTAACGGCCATGGAGTTGTGATAGAGTCTGATTCTTGGACTGGATCAATTTCTTAGACAGGCTCAGATGAACTTGTAGAGATTTCAAATCCAAGATGATTAAGATCACCGGCTTGAATATGTATCACATTGTTTTCAACAGAAGTCCATTGAGAAGGTGCTGGTGTATGGATAGGTTCAACGAGAGCTGTATCACCATAATAGGGTCCAAGAGATGTACACATGTCAGAGTAAGCAATATCATGTGTCTGGTTAAATTTGTCCAACAATGAATATAATTCAGCCAAGAGAGTTGTTTCATTATCTGACTAAGATGTTGTAACACGCCATTGTTGTATATGATTAAAGGTGCACAATTGTCCAGTAGTACTCATCACGTAGGGACGATGAAGAATATAGATCACAAATGTATCTCGATCATGTAAAGAATTTTCCCATAAATGATGATGAGTTAAGATATGAGACATTTCAACTCTCCATTTATCCAAAGGTTGAAACCATTCAAGAAATGTCCATAAGAGTGTTTAGACTCGGAAGGATCAGAAAGATGTCTGTATAAATGTAATGGTGATAAGGCAACAGAACAAGCATGCAAAGTTGTTAGAGCCCAAAGATGCCACAGAGTATTATTATCAATATCATCAAAGAGATGATATATCATTTTGTATGGCGAGGTTGGATCGAACAGACTAGGACTAGGAAGAATGTCATCTGTAAATAAGACAAGATGAAGGTAATAAAACAGACACTGTGGTAATAAAGGATAAAGGTCATTTACACAAGAAGGTGGTCTAGAAAACGAAGGAGGAAATTCTTTTCGATATCGAGCAAAGCGAGGAAACTCCATTAACCAAAACAAAGGAATAGGTAATTGGAGTGCAGAAGAAAAGAATAAGAGTGGTTTTGAAGGTCTAGAGAGATAATCTACAATAAGATTCTGGTGACCTTTTAAATGCTTGACGGTGAATTTATAGGAAGAAAACCACTCCTGCCAACGCAAAAGTTGATGACTGGGAATCTTTTTTCCAGCCTGTTCTAAGATCTTGGGAAAAGAGGTGTTATTCATTTCAATGATAAAGTGATAAGGAGTGAGGTGGATAGAGAACTTCTCAATACCTCTTTTTACTGCGAGAATCTCCTTGTATGAGATATGATAATGACATTCAGATGAACTGAAAGTGCCACTAGTATGTCCACAGTAATGTCGTTTATCATTGAGTTCTTCAAGAAGAACAGCACCCCAATATTCATCACTAACAGTGGATTGCAAGATTCTTTAGCCTTTTTCAGGAATTTTTAACGATGGAGGATTCTTACAAATTTCCTTAAGATGCCGCACAGTTGTTGTTTATTCTTTTCCCCAAGTAGGTGGATTCTTTCGTAAGAGCTTAGATAAGCATGAAGTGTAGGCTGCCACATGTGGGATAAAATCTCTGATGTAATTGACAATTCCGAGAAATTGTTGAATTTGTTTCACTGTGAGATTTTCATCTGAAAATTGCAATAATTCTTTTACAATATGTGGGCCTAGCTGGTAGAATCCATCTTTGAATTGCATTCCAAGATATTCAATATCTGTTGTACCAATAGTGCTTTTCTAGGCCGAGAGCATAATACCATACTATTGTGTAAGGTCCAAAAACTTTTGTAACAAGGCCTGATGTTCCTCATGGCTCTTTGAGAACAGTAAGATATCATCGATGTAAATATACTTCCTAATCAAAGGATAATTAAACTTGAATACCTTTGAATAGTCAGCTTCTTTTGGATACCGTTGATACATAGGTGTCGGATATGATGGCTGTAGAGTAGAAAACTCTGAAGTAGAAGAGCCATATATCTGATGAGATTGAGAAGCACACATGTCTGCTTCCATTTGATGTACAATCCTTTGTATCTCTTTAACTTTCAAGTCTAATTCTGGCCCCATGTATTGGGTAGAGATGTAATGTCTGAGTTCAGCATCAAGTTGCTGAATCTGAGCTTTGTAAGAATGATACATCTTTTGTATCTGTTCCGCAACAGAATTGACTTTACGATGCGTAACAATGTTTTGTTGACTAATTCCATCCAGCTTGGAATCAATCCTTCTCAAAACTTTGTTTTGTGCTACTGCATTAGATGTCTGCCAGTTCAAAACTTCATCACTAAGATTTGACATTAGCGTTCCTTGTGAAGTGATTCCTGACGTTCTGATATATGGGTTGAAAATAACCCTCTGTGATTCATCAGTACTCCTGGATAATTGAGGAAAGTTATCCTCATCTGGTAGTACCATCATACAAGGTACAGGAGTAGGAGTTGTAGCAAGAATTGCTGGCTGAAATCTACATAATCCACCAGTAGATCTGCAGGTATCTGACTTTATACTTGGAGATGACCGGAGCATCTCTCTAAGAGACTTTGGTCTGGATCTTTCTATCATGGATAGACCATTACGATCGTCTGGATCTAGATCCTCTTGGTAAGGATTATCACGAGAACGCAAGCATCGAGATTTGGGCTTGGATTTCTTCTTCCTTCTACGTTGATATCTTGGATCATCATCATTTGAGTCTGACTCTGGGTTGAGACAGATCTCACAGTCTGGTTCGCACATGGATGGGTGGACATCCCATACAAAGTGTCCACGATGATGAATTACATAGACTGGATCTCCATTGGATTTGAAATAATGGATAGGAGGACCGTCTTTACTTTCCGTATGAGAGAATACGGGTTGGATCTTAAGGTTTGTTGCCCTAGTTGATAGATCCGGTAGATCTTGAGGATTAATGGGCTGGATCATCAGGATTTAACCTGATGTAGATGGACCAGGCGTGTCATCGCTAGGTCTGGTGTAGATGGATTTGACTGAGCCATCTCTCACTGTCTTCAGAATCAGAGGAGTTATTGTATGAAAAGAATGTCGATGAGGCGCATGGAATACCTTATGATAATTGGTAATCCATTCTATTGGCATCAACTTTTCAAGCTCCTGTGCAGGTAACTGCTTCAGGATCTGAATGATAGTTGTCTGATTATTGGCAACATCAGCAACCATATAGAGAGCATCCGAAGTTGAGTTGGGAAAGTTTACTCCAACGTATGATTCTGCAGACGATAGATCATCTGGTGATGTAGAGTAGCCATGATGGCTGCAGGATCTTAATTTATGCCAGTGATCTGGATCTGAACTTGAAAGCGTTCAGATAACGTAGGATCATCCAACCTGATGTTGAAATCAGGTGCTATGGTCAATATTACACTCCTTTTATCAAGTGTTGTCAGCAAGGTACTAATAAGAGCATTTTGGTATGTTGTGTAGGCAGTGTCCAAGAGAGATATGCTAGCTGTGGCTGGAATACCTTTTCTTCCATGTAAGGTAAGAACAAGTCGTATAGCTCCAACATGAAGATGTGTATGATTTTGTTCCCTCCATAAGGTGATTAGCTCCTTAGGGATTTCAAGCTTTACGTATTGTTCTGCAGTTGTAGATCCGAGACCACACTGTTCCAATCTGGAACTTTAGATGATTTCTTTTACACGAGGTTTATTTGTAGATAACACACTCCTAATATTTCTCGTCCAAGAATGGTCACAAGAATATATACTGTAAGGGCTCAACAAAGGTAAAGAGGACTCATAAACATGGTTTTCTACAGGCACATGAGTAATTTCAACAAGATTTTCTATTTTGTTTGATAAAACACGCTTCACACTTCTAGGAAAACTAGCTAAAGACAAACTAGACGATAAATGTACTGGATCTTCAGAAATTTCCATGAATTCTTATGGTTCTCTCTTCTGCTTTTTTAACTTCTTTCTCTTTGAAATATTCCCCCTGGCAAAGATGCGAAGGTAGTTTCCAAGTACCTTACGAGCAGTAGTAAGATACTAAGCGAGAAGTAGAATTACTTCAAGGGGTACGCAGGTGTATTCGGAAAGACCGACTCTACCTGACCACTAAACAATGACTGTTTATGGCGCTGATACCACTTGGGGATCAGTAATCTCAATTACGGGTGATGCAACCGGCAGTTACTATTTATGGCTCTGATACCACTTTGGTATCAGTACTCTCAAGGTTTGTCCTTAAAGCAAACTTTAGCATTAAAGGTTTCTTTGTGGTCCCCACAACCACTGTTCCATGATTCCTCTTTTGTCGTGGTATGGTCTAATTATTAATCTTGTTTTTAACCATAAAACTTTTCATCGTGCAACCAAAGCAGCGGTGGCAGAGAGGAAGCATCCGGCGGCAAATGCAACTAGGCTACAGGCATCTTTCATATGCCACAGCGGTGGCAGAGAGGAAGAAGTCATGATGCCATTTGCTACGTCTTGCCGATATCTCTTAAGCCACGCCATATCTCCAGTGTTTTTTCCCATAGCATTTGTTTGGATAACGGAAACAAGAAGACTTTTTCAAATTTTGGGTGGGTTTCCTCTAATTTTTGGGTTTGTGTTATCTAGTTTTATAGGGTTAGTGTTCTGCAATCTTTGTTGTTTAGGTTTGTTTACTTCGCTTTTGTGTTTGTGGTTGTTATCATTTAAACTTGGAATTCAATCCAAATTAAATTTTGGGGTTTTGTAGATTTCTAAGGTCCAGACAACACAACACAGGATGTTTAAACAAGCTGCCACTCCAATAGATCAGCATTCAACAGGTTTTCTTCATGGATAAATATAGGAATGCAAGTTTCTACATGTCTGATGTTTCTGAACTTTATGTTTACGTACGTCCCTTTGATTAAAATCTAAAATTTCCTTTTAATTCTGACTCAACCACAATAGTTATTCTTATATGCCTAAAATTCCTATTGCTGTATTTGTTTCTGCCTTATACGTTGAAGATATGAACGTTAAGCAGATTTCGATAGCAACTTGGCAATAGGATGTGGATAGACAAACAAACAACAACAAAAACAACAAAAAATAATAATTCTTGCACGTAATTGTCAAATTATCTTTAAAGATTCATATAATTGAGATAAACAATACTTATCTTTTTGGTTTTAAACTAGTCATTATCACAATGTGAAGATGATTTACGGCAACGGCAAACTAACTTCTTGTACACGTGGATTAGAAATAGTTGACGCATGAAACTTTATAGTTTATGAGATGACGCGGAAGGCACCAGTTCTATCTTCAACTTCGATTGGCTTAGGTTGTCTAGCCATCTGCAGACCGTGCTTGCTTCTGAATAATTTGAGCTGTTTCACTAACGCAATTATTCGTAGACTTGGACCACTCCAGGCCCATGGTCCCAAGGGCAAGTTATCCATTGGAACTTTTTTTTTTAAGAAGAAAGTCGAACAGTAAAATTACACAACTAATTTAAGGAAACAAATTCCTGACAAATTTTCTAGTAGGATAAGGTGACACTCAATCGGTGAATGATGAAAATATACAACTCCCACAGCAAAATGTCTGGCATAGTTAGCTAGCGAGTCGGCACATCTGTTACTCTCTCGATACACATGTCGATAAACAACAGTTCAGTTCCGGGAGAACAGCTCATGTATACTCCGGACAAGAGGGTTAAGTCTCCGGAACCGCCGGTCGGACGAGGCTAGGAGATCGAACACCGTTTTAGAATCAACTTCCAGTTCCACCCGGCGGTGACCCAAGTTCCAAGCCAGTGTCAGCCCGGTATGAACGCTCCAAAGTTCCGCGGTCAGAGGCAAGCACCAGCTAATGTGTTGCAAGAAGCCCCCCAATCACTCTCGCGAACTATCACGTTGAAGTTATCCATTGGAACTTTTGTAATACTAAGCGGGGAAGACGAGCAGTGTAAATGTGACGAGGAGCTAACTTTTTTCTTTCAAGTTGAAAAGAGGGATTCGGACTCTTCCTTACCTGTTTGGAAAACAGGCCTGGAGCCAACTTAATTTAATTAAAATTTTTTTAAAAAAAAAATCAAATGTTAGATAAAGCTTCAAATTTAATTTGAATCCTTAATCCTATGGCTTGCGTCATCCGCAGCTAAACAATTTAAATGAGCTAGTTCCTTTGGCAAGAACAACTTGTTATGATAATTTGTACGGTTACCCAAAAATACTTCAAACAATTGGAACTAAAGAAGATGACAATTTTAATACTGCAAACAATTGGAGCTAATGAAGATGACAATTTTAATACTTGCAAACGTTTTACGAGTTTTACTTGTCGGTGATTCCTAAGACCTTAGAATTATTTTGACTCATCAGAGTAGGGAATTTACCAAATAATACTTACTTCACAAACTACCCTCTTAAAGCAAGCTAAAGTTTTATACAAGAGTAGCCTCTCTTATATTCACAAGCACTACAACCCTCGTATAATTTACAACGGTCGAAAAGGGGGAAAAAAAAAAAAGGAACTCTCAAGAGCCCCTCAAAAATATTAAAAACACAAAAAACAACAAACTCATAAGGAAGGCCCATGGTCAAAACAAAGTTAACCTTCTAACCAAAAAAAAAAAGAACTGGGAATTGAAGAAAAGAAGAGAGAGAGAGCTTGAGGCGGTGCTTCCATCATCTGCGTCTTTCTCTTAAGGCACTTGAGGCGGTGCTTCCATCATCTTAATCTTTCTCTTAAGGCATCAACTGATGGAAAACCAGCTCAGCAAATCCTCACCCACGCGCCTATGCGTGAGTTCCACGCGCTCATCAGAGACCAGCGGCGATCGGCAAAGTGGGCAATTAAAATTAAGATTATCGAGCCAACCATCAAAGCAATCCTTATGAAACACGTGGCGGCAATCAAGCCTCCTCACCTGCTCCCCGTCTCTTAGCGTGCACAAGCATACCACACAATCCGATCCCGTCCTGTCTTCACCACCCCCACCTTCTACGCAACAATACTTGTACGACAAAATCCGGTTCAGTTTGAGCTGCTCGGCGAGAACGATCACACCGGCCAAACCCGAACCCATAGAACTGAGTAGACCGTCGTCGACCGTTTGGATCGGGCCGAATCGGACAAATCTAACGGAGTGGGATAGAGTGAAGAGGAGAGAGCGAAGATAGGCTACACAGTTGGCGATTAAGGCGACAAGTAACAAAGGAATCGAATCAGACGATATGTCGTTTAGCTGGTTCTGCAAACCCATCATAGCAATAATGATAATAATAGTATTACTGAGATGATAAAAATCATGGAGAAGCTCCGACCTAGAAACGGCGCCGTTAAGAGGGAGGCGGTGGTGAGGCTTTGAGAGAAGCAAAAGTGATTGAAGATATGGATCGGTTGTTAGCGTTAGCGCTACAAGTTTTATAAGGATTAAGAAGCTAAGATAAAATAAAATAAAAATGTACTTTTCGAGAAAAAAGGAACAATTAAAGAAAAAGGTTTTTAATTAGTCAGGGGCAACGCACAAATGACAAGATAAAAGAGATGGGGGACCACATTAGCATGTGCGTTAATTAATGAAAACTAATTAAGTATAAAATGTTTATTCGTTTTCTTCCGAAGGGCAACGTCCTAGGGACCACTTTTGCCATGTAGTCGGTCTTTTTTCTGCTTTTGGTGTGCTCGTTCGTGCCTGGAGTAAACATATGATTAATGTTGGTCAATATTGTTCATTTTTAATCAATACCATATAGAGCTTGCGATACATGAAAAAATCATTCATTGATTCTGTCTTTTATGCCAAAATTCAGTTTTATGCAAATATTGATTCTAGTAAATAAAAATAATCCAATTTTTTATTTTTTAATGCTAACAAAATTTTGCACTTTTTAAATTAATTTTTTTCTCAAACAGGAAATATAATTACATCGTCTATGGTTGGGGATGTAGTATAAATTTGGAGCTCCTTTCTTCTATATGCAAATCTGGCTTCTACTGGAGTTTGAATGTAGGCTGCTTTTGTTTGTATATGCAAATGTTGTTAATTATATTCGCCAAGCAATGCCGTAGCCTCCTTTTCTTCTTTTTTTGGTTTTGATTTAAATGTTAAACGTCACCGTAATTAATAACTATAATTTTGTAGTTGCGGTTAGTTCTAACTCCAGTAGAAAAGGTTCTATTCAAAGATATCTGCTTATGGATGATCACATTTAAAATTTTTTAAAAAATAAATAATTATCTCTTCCTTGTAACCCAACAGTGAATATTTCACATCTAAATATTGGCCCTTCCTTTACAATGAAACATGAAAGCTCCACAGGCATCGCTAAACCATTTCTCACTTTTTCGCCCTTTCTTAATTAAAAATCTCCTTAGAGTACTAAACCAAGAAAAAAGGAAAGACGCATACAATGACCCAAGTCCCATCAAATATATGCATTGATAGAACCTCTCAAATTCAACAGACCCTCCAATTAGCTGCTTAAATGTCACAACTCCAATTTCCAAGTTGATATTTGATTCATCCACTTGGCTAACTCAAATTTTATATATATAAAAAAAACAAATTCATTGGTTTAATTGTTGTAATCAAACCATCGTGTTTCTCTCTTATTAGATTAAACAGATACCATTAACTTACATTCCTCTGGTTGGGAAGTGATTAAACTACTGCAACTTGACATTATTGACTGACCCACCCAATACCCATATGGCCATGGCACTCCTGATTTTGATCCAAGTAGCTGCATCCTAGTTGGAATGGATCAAGTTGATTTTAGAGAAAGCAGGTGCCCTAATCACAGTTGTGACCAAGATGTCCAACACACAATTTTATAATTATGAGGTTAATAGTAAACTCCTAACTAAACACAGAGAGAATTATTGGGACGGTGGGATTAAGACACATTTTATTATTGAGACAAGCTTCTGATTTGAGATTTGAGAGAGAGAGATTTTTGCGTGATCCTCGCTTAGTGAATATGTATACTTTATGCAAGAGGTTGATAAGAAAAAACACCTAACAAAAGCCCCGAAACGAATCATGACAACAGCACAAATATATTAAACTTTTGGGAGTGAACGCAACAAGAGGTTGAGATTGTCAGAGAGCAGCAAGTTGATGGTGAGTCTTTAGTATTGTGGGGGTGGTCATGGGTCATCCTTTAATCTTGACCGCCCATATGGATACGCGTATCCGCCGTCCACGTTTTTAAGTCCTCTTTAAGAATCTTCGTAGAAACCAAACCAAACCAACCAACACACCACTTTGTTCACACGATTCACTAAATTCTAACATTTTTCCTTTCTATCGTTTATAAATTACAATTGTTATTAACCAGCAAGCATTTAAATCTATTGAGATGAATACGTGTGTTAATTGTCCCTTAAGGTTGGTTAACTTACTTTGAAAAATGGTAATAATTAATTATAATCATATATGACAAGATAGATGTAATATGGGTACGTTTTGTGAGCCCCACAAAAAGCAGTCGGGTAACACAAGAAAAGCCTGATCATTGGGTGGTCAACCACCGTCCTAACTCCTAATTTCCTGCTTAACTGAGGAAAGCTTTGACACTAACACTAATTAAGGAAGTTTCTTGAAGAACAGCTAAGTGAGAAAGGAAACACAACATGATTATAAAATGGAACAGATGCCCAAAAGGGAAAGGCTCTCAGCCCATCCTATGGAAGAAAAGAAGCAAGAATATTGTCCTACATCACCAAAGTGGTCCTCAATCTCTTTAAAGAAACGATTTTTAGACAAATTCTCTATGGCATTTCTCTTCATACTTCTTTTCAACACTCCAATAATACAACAAGAATTTGCTTCTAAATTCTTAGAAGGGTCGGGAATGACTTTGATTGATTGTAATGGGATTGCGACGTGCTGATAGTAACTGCTTCGAAAATAAAAGTAAGTATTATTAGGCTACAAAACTGGTGATACTTTATATTATGCCTTTTAATTCTTTTTTTTTTTACAGATAAACTTTCAGACTATAAGTTTAAAGAAAAGAATTAGGTAAGAAGTCCCTGCTGCTTCTGAATTTCTAAATGGATCCATCACTGACGCATTATTTTAAATACATAACCAAAAGGTCTAGTGAGAGTTAAGTCTTTGTTAGGTAAACTGGAGGATAAGCGCCAAAGATTAATCAATCAGGATTTCATTATTAATAAAATCTTTTTTTTGGAAAAAAAAGAAAAATATGGAATTTTAAAGTGGATATTCATAAGCTATAAAACCATTGAGCTTACGGATTTAATGGGAACATAATTTCAAATCGTATAATCTGTCTCTTTACCACTACGATCTATTAACAATTTAATATTTTTTTAAATGAAAATGTATTATACAGATGCACTGATACTTGATGCTTTTTTGGGACTAGAAAACTTGCAACAAACGTAATCTGCTACTGTGTTCCGACTTTTGCTCCGTTCAATGGAGTAAGTCAAGAAATGGCTGGCTTCATCATTTGCGTAATTAATTGAGAAAACAGTAAAGAGAAGAATGGGAAATAGTGATAAAGAATGATACATAGAATCAAAAGCTTCTCTTCTTTCTTTCTTTTTTTTTTATTTTCATGATAATTTACAAATATAAATGAACAAATGATTCTCTAAACAGTTTAAAGCCTTGAATATATACGAACTATCATTATCTTCTTATTCATACAACTATATTTTGTGTGTTTTATCGTTGGCGTACAAGTATTCTCTGTGCCGTATATACCACATCATATATAACATTATCTGCTTCCCATTGTTTTCTACCGGTTGGAGAATCACTGCGATCGAATTATGGGCATAACAAAAAATTAAAATTTATAATTTTTCAATTTGAATTTTTTAAATGAATAATTTGAACATTTTAAATTATAAATAAAATGTTAAATCATACTTGATTTGAATTCAAGTAATTTTTTGGCTCTCAAATTGTTAAGCTTAAGTGAGCTACCAAATCATGGTATCCTCGTAGTAGAGAAAAATAGCTCAATCATTTTGAAAAAAAAAAGGACACGAGGGTTAACTTTCGTATGCTCTTTTTCCTATTTGTAGAAAAAGACATTATGATTTCTTTTTAATAAAAATTAAAAATTCTAATTAATTAAATCTAAATCTAATTCTAACTTTAACTCCAATTATAATTATAATTTAACTTTAATAAAGTTAAATATCTTATATTTGATTTCTGAAATCCCTCAAACTTTACAATTAAGTTTATCTTAAATTTAAATTAATTTTTAAAACTATTTTTTATTTGTGACTCATTATGTTCCTAATATGTTGACATTGACTATAAATTATAATTATAATTCATAATTATAATTAAACAACCTAAAAATTCTTTTAATTGATCTTTAATTCTCTAATTAAATAATTTATAATCATTAATCAAATTGACATTTAATAATATGTTATAACCACTCAAATATTAAGAATGTCAAAGTGTGTTTGAGTCTCATGAATAGTTATGATTTATAACTTAATCCTTTCATCATCCAATATTTAAATTGAATATAGAATATGAAATTAGTATCTACTCTTTTAAGTCCAATCATATTTTTTCTTATTAATAAATAACTTATTCATAATTAATAATATTTCAAATTTCAGTTAACTCTTATTAGAGATATCCTTAAATTATTAAAAACAAGAATAGTGTAATACCCTTCCTAATTATTTGAGTGATGAGTTATTTATTAATTTACTTAACTATCTCTATATAATTTATACTATATCCAGTACTATCGGCTAAATTACCCTATTTACAATAAGTTATAAGTAGCGTCAAGACATAATAATTTCTATATGAGATACTTTAGTAATATTAAGTCTAATAATCAATTATAAAATCATCATAACGAGAAAATCCACACAAACATAAGAAATATTTTGTTTTACTTTGTACCAATAAAAGGTGGAACCTAAAAAGTAACGTCACTAGCCATTTCAGACAGTGACCTCATTAAGTAATCGAGTGTACTCATGACAAGGTATTTACTCTCACGTCAAAAGGCTATATAACATTTTAAACAAGTTTTTAAATGCTCTTATGTTGTTTAAATTTAGTATATTGTTTTCTTAAGGGGTATAAATTTTTTTAATGATTTTATCTTCTTTTAATGTATGTTCATTTCGTACATTAAGTGGAATATTGAGAATTGAAAATTCGAAGGATTGAGAAGTGAATTGGAATGATTTATAATTTAATACAAGCAACTAAGTAATTAACAAATTAATGAACTTTGCAATTGTATAAATAATGGAGACTCTTGATTGATATCTTCAAAGTATTTAATGCTTTTTTGAAGTTGTTTCTTATTGAGATGAAAGTAGTGAAATTGATTTACTTGAAGACATGCAAATACTTAAATATGGGGAATATAACACAATAAATTCAAGCAAGCTTTTCTAAATTTAAGCTTTTCCATATAAATTAAGAAAAGGGGACATGTGATTTCTAGATTGCTCCAAAACAAAACACATAAAGGCATTCAATTAGGGGAGGTGCGGATGTTAAGGTTTTATTGACAGGTTAGCAATGGTGGCTCAATAGGCCATGGGTGGGCCATCCCGGCTTGGCCTGACCTTATACTTTTATAAAAAATTTGACAAAATGATATCTTTTTATGCCTTTTCGTCGAGCCTTGGGTTGCACTCGGGTTGGGGTTGGGTCAAGCAGTCGCAACCCATGACTTGGTCAATCTGATCCAAAATTGGGCCGAGCCGACCAGGCCGTATTTGCCATTCCTAATTGTTTTCTAGAAATAAAAGGGCAAAGGTGAATATTATTTCAAAAACAAGCAAAACCCTAATTAATAATTAACATTATTTAGATATACATATAAGGCAAGACATGCAGAATAATACCAAATACATGTAATTTTTGAATTAATAAAATTTATGCCTTAAGTTTGTCAAATCAATAACAATCAAGAAACTTTAATCAAGCTAAATAAGGGAGACTCTGATATTATTGATGAGAAATCAATTGTGATCAAATCATTAGTGCAGTGAAAAAAATTAATTTTACAATTTTTTGATTGAATAACTTAAAAACTATGAATTATAAATAAAGGTTGAATCGAACCTAATTCATATTCCTACAAATCCTTTTCTTCTCAAACTATTAATAACAAATTGTTCACATGTCTAACTTATAACAATATTTACAAAGTAGAGTAAAAGAACTCAAATATTTTTTAAAAAAAGACAAGAGTCCTTTATTCCTTTTTCCTATTTATAAAAAGACAATAGAATTTTTAATTAAAATTAAAATTTTAATTATAATTAAAGTCTAACACTAATTATAGTTACAATTTAATTTTAATAAATTCAATATCTCAAATTTGATCCCCAAAGTTTTTTAAACTTCATAATTAAGTTCAACTTAATTTAAATTAAATTTTCTCTTTTGAAGTACTCTTTATTTGTGACTCGTTGGTTTCCTAATATGTTGAAAATGATTATAAATTATATAATTTATAATTAAAATTAGATAAGTGAAAAATATTTCAAATTTGTCTTTGATTCTTTAATTAAACAATTTAAATCATAGGTCAAAATTGACATATAGCAACATGTCACGACTGCCCAAACATTAGGAATGTCATAATGATTTAAATCAACCTATCCATGCATGTATGATTATAATTTATTCCTTTCATCATCTAATATTCCAATTCGACAAAAGAGTATGAAATTAGTGTCTATTATTTTAAAATCAATCATGTTCATTTTTGCTAATTAGCAATTCATTTTTAGTTGATATTTGAAAATGTGCTTTTCAAATGTCAATTCACTATAGTTAGAAATTTTGTTAAATCACTACTAATTAAGAGCAGTGGAATATTCTCCATAATTACTTTAGAGTAACGAATATTTTATTGACTTACTCAACTATCTCCATATAGTTGATATTATACCTAAATATTACTGACTAAGCTACCTTAATTAGTGCAGGTCATAAATATCATCAAATCAAGTTTTTGAGATTGACAATCATCATTATTTTCTGAGTGAATTCCAAATTTCTTTTTATAGTTATTAGAATTCTAGTTATCTGAATAATGGGTCTGGGAGTCAAGACTCCTACTATAATCATTATATGTATGACACTCAACCAAAATATAGTTGTAATAATTACATCAATAGTTGTATTGACAATTATCACAAGTCTAAGGATCAATTATGCAATTATTAGAATAAGAAAATCCAAATACACATAATTAATATTATATTTGAAATCCTCATAATCGAGCTAGTTTAGTAAATTTAATTTCTAATAAGCATTGTACACTTGTTTAAGTATCTCCATACTTTAATTTATGAGATTAATTACATTTTTGATAAGAAAGAAATATAACATGTGTTAGTTTTACTGTTCCATTAACATCCCATCTTGATGAAACTACAACTAAGAACAATTTAGGAATAATATATAAATGCAAATTGAAGCTTATAATTATAATCTCATTATGATTTTAATTATATAATAATTATTTCAACAATTTTATCTTTACTATTAAAACATAAAATATAATTAACAAAAATATATAAAGATGTTGTCTTTAATTAATTATATCACAAAATCTATAACCAATCGGTTAGCTACAAGGTATACACTAACGTCTTCCTCTAAAATTCCCATTGTTCTTTTCTTCTATTCAATAGCTCCATTCACTTCATGATTTGAGTTACTAACACTACTTGAGACTGAAACTACTAAATGAAAACTTTTGAGGAACCAAAATGTTTAATTCCAATAAGAAATGCAAATAGTAGAATGCTTCTTCATTTTACATGGCTAACATTAACCCACATTCCAAGGTTTCTAAGACATATACATTCCCACAAAGTGAGTTCTTTAATAGTCAATCTTAGGTCAAATGGCTTAGTCTTTTCACTTTTTGCAACTTCCTTATTCTTTTGTGATCCTATGAAATAGTAGCAATTTTGTTTCTAGCATTTGTTTGAAAACTCATAGACACATAAGTGCCGATTTATGCTTTACATAGTTTTTATGACATAACTATTTAATTATATTCGTTCTCTTATGAACATTTGTTTAATTAAATATTATATAAGATAAAGTTCATGAATAAATGTACATTGTAATTGAAATTATGATGAGATCATTACTATGATATTCATATTAGATTTATGAATTATTTCTAAGTTTTTTTAATATAATAAATTTACATTGTAAATGAAATTATGATGAGATCATTACTATGATATTAATATTATAATTATGTAATATTTCTAAATTTTTCTTAGTTCTTGTTATATTAAAATTGGACATTAATAGAGAAGAAAGGCTAGTAAACATTATATTTCTTTCTTATGAATGAAATAATCAATTTCATAGACTACAGGATAGAGATACTTAAACAAATATGTGGGTGTTTATTAGAGAACAACTTCACTAAACTGACTGATATAAGAATTCTATTTGAAACGTTAGTTGTATATCTATAAAATTTTTATTGTGATCAATGTATAAATGATCATTTGACTTGAGATTTCTAAAGTATCTTATATAGAGATTGTTATGTTTTAATACAACTTATGACCTATCTTTTTGAATAGAAATTGCAATATGCTATTTCGATTATTGGACTATGTAACGTGTTGTACATGCATTTTATAGAATAGGCTTTATTTATGATATACTAGAGTAATTTAAGCATTTGAATGTATTATTGAGGTTATAATGGAGATCATGGATTGATCAGAGATGGTTCTGGACGTAACCGAAAATTTTTCAGAAAATTTCTGAAAACTCCAAAAAGCTACAAAATGAGTTCGAACTAGCTTAAAAAACCCCGAAATGTACTTTGGAGGTTTATGTGATACTTTTAAATTAAATCCGAACAATTTCAATGACATTTGGTAATTTTCATATTCAATCCGAAAATTCTTCTGGGCAATCAAAAACATTACCAAATAATTTCAAAATATGATGAAAAGCTCCAAAATTAGGATTGGAGTCCTTAAGAACTGAAATGGGCCAAAATGGAGGTTGTTTAAATAGAATTCGGGTAATCTAAATTAATGGACTAAAAATGCCCTTTATTGAAAAATAATGGGAATTAGTGATTTTTATCCATTTAATTTTTTCAATTACCCAATTTAAAGTTTTTATGCCTAATTGGAGTATTTAATGGTCAAGTTGAAGTTTGGGTGACCATAGTATATTTTTTGGAATTTATTTGGGCATAAAGTGCATTAAATTCAAAAAAGGGGGCAAAGTGGTCTTTTAGTGAAATCAAATGCATCTAAATTCCACAGGAGCATTACATGGGAAAACTTCCATGAGATAAGCATGAATTAATTGGTTTAGAAAGTAAGGAATTAAATGGTGAAAAGTGACGTGGATTAAAGTGTAAATATGAGAAGTTTTAGTAAAGGTGTAAATATGAAATGTTATTAATGGAAATGGTGGGCAAAAAATGTAATTAAGCAAAATTTTCCTCTCTTTAAAAGGGGTGTCGTAGGCCTTTGATGGAGAAAGGAGGAAAAAGATAGAAAAAGAAAAGAAAAGAAAAAGGAGAAGAGAGCGGTTCAGCTAGGACATGGAGAAGTGATCCAAAAAGTCTTTTATGCTCTTCTAACTCCAATCAAGCATCCAATAAGGTCCCATAGCCATCTAAGTGAAGAGGAAGAAGAAATTGAGTTAGTAAGCTTACGAGTTTTGTTGAAAAATTGGATTTGTTGTGTTATAGTCTAGATTCAGTTTTGATGGTGTGAATTGCACCCTTATGATGTGATATCAAGGTTTTATTGCATTGGAAGTGATGAGGAGAAGAAAATCAAGAAAACTAGTGTGTAGAACCTTGGTCAAACTTGGTTAAAGGTAAGATCCAATGCCTAAAGTCTTTTATTTTGCCATTTGATGATTTAAGATTAATGAATGACTTTAATGTGATATGATCCAAAATTCTATTTTGATGCTTTATGGTGTTCATAGCATGATTTTGATGCTAATGAAGTAAAGAAATGAAAAAGAATTAATTTGGAATTGGTTTTGGTTAAAATTCGGCCAATGGTGCATGATTATGTAAAAATTTGTTAAGGAATTTTTATGGCTTAACCGTGTGTATTAAAATGTCATGGAAGTGAATTTGGGTTGATTTTAAATGTTAGAAATCAAATGGAATTGAATTAGAAAAGTTTAATGTAAAATATGTTAAGTTTAGCCTTAAAGGCATTTTTAGTATAAAAGAGTGGATATGATGTAATGACCATTTGAACGTGATTAAAGATGGTCATTAAATGTATTTGTAGCATTGGACTTATGTTATTATTTGGAAAAAATTAATTTATGGAGCGTATGTGGAAAGTAATGAAGTTGAAATGGTTTATAATGTATTTGGTTGGAAAATGTATTAAGGAGTTGAATGTATTTGTATTAGGTTTTCAGATTGGAAAATAAAGCCAACTGAAGGATTTCAAAGTAGTGAAAAGGAAACTCGCAAGTTGTTAGTGTACTTTAAATTGATTTTATACAAATGGTTTTTATTTTGTCATGAAAGGAATATTTATGTTGAGTTTTATATGAAAGATATATTATAAGAAAATGTTGCTAGTATAAGTTTATGTTCTAGTAATATATAAATTTTAGTTTGAAAGTTAAATTTTATATGATTTGAATTTACGTTGAAATCATGTTATTTGTTGATAAAAAGGGAATGAATTTTTAGCCTATGGTATGCCTTGATGGTATTACAGATTTAACGGTTGGAGTACCCTAAAACGTGCATTGCAGTGTCTGGGGGCATCAGTTACTAATAACAGGTGGTATTGTGTCTATCAGTTACTAACAATGGATGGTAAGCGATGTAGAACTAGCTTCGTAACTACCAATTTATAGTGGTTGACCAATTGCAAGTAAGCAATGTAGAACCAGCTTCGCAACAAGTGGTTAACCAATCGCGGTTAAATGATGTAGAACCAGCTCCGTAACTTTATACCTAAGGCATCGTATAGTACCAATTCTTATTTTTAGTATAAAAGTTTTTAGAAAACTTATTACCACTACTGTTTATTGTTTAAGGAAAAAGGAAAATGGAAACTTTTATGTTATAAGTTTAATTTCGAAAAAAGCATTTGGAAAAAGTATTTCAGAAAATTGAATTTTTGTTTTACGAAATGCTATTTCATTACCAGATCTTAGAATTGTTAGAGTAATGCTCTAAAGGCAATCACCTTTAGCACTGTTGTACAAACTTTATTTTGAGTAATAAAGCAAAGACAATTTTCATTAATTTGATGTTCATTTATTTATGAATTGATGTTGTTCTAAAATTGAATTAATGAAGTATATGATACAAAACATGGCATGAAGGAAATCATAATAAGATCATGATAATGAGATTCTTATCATGTGCAATTAAGTTAGTATCTAAATTATCCCTAGTCATAGGATTAATGAGACAGTACATTGTTAATCCAGATAGACTAGCACATGTTATACTCTTTGATTTGATCAAGTAATGGATCTCATAAACTGTAAGCATAAGATGTTTAGAGTTAACATATGGATGTTTACTACGAGTAGTAAGTACATCGGATGACCTGCTATAAGATTATCATATGGAAGATCTATCAAATGTCAATGATTAATCTCATCATAGAAATGGTGCAAATATCCTTAGACTTGAGGTATTCAAGGATTTCAAGGATATCTTTGATACTGATCATGTGTTTTGACACCATTCCTTGTTGCCTCAAGATGAGGTCGTTCATAGGGTGGTAATTGGGTAAGACTATTGGTATTTGAAGGTAATTAGGTAGCCAATAAAAAATTCACAACTCCTGATAAGATGATACCCGCGACCTCTCGTCGGGGTCATTACTTGGGAGTTTCTGGCCAGAGCAATTATGTGTTATAAAGAGAGTTTTCAATGACATATAGAGTAATGAGATCCCCAGGACAAGAACTGACATCACTTGGACTAGATCTGACATAGTCAGTATAGTGAGAGTTGACACATAGCCCATACTCTGAACCAAGTGGGGTATAGGATGGTGAAGGGACGAAATGCATGGTAATTGACTATGAAAAGGTTCGTAAGTCGGATAATTAGCTATCAAAGATTTGAGTGTTAATCTACTTACATTATGGTAAATTGGCATTATGAAACCTTTCAGGATTTGCTCGGATTAAGAGTTAATTCAAGTGAAAAAAATTACTAGGAACTTAAGGGTCACACGCATAAAGGATTGGATGAAAAACAAAGTGTGCATGGCTATCATTTAAGCAAGCCACAATCGTGACCGACTTAATGAAAGGTGGTACACAAGTGAGTTTTTCACTTTTGTACACAAGAATTTTTAGCCATAAAAACACACTTAATACAGAGACCATAAAAACACACTTAATAGAGAGACTAAGGGTCCAGAAGAGTTTTGGATGTTGAGAGGAGTGATCTTGAGATTTATTCATGCAATCTTATGCAATTGATGCATGAGATTAATTACATGAAACTTGGTCTTGATCTAACTCTCACTAGAGCGTCTACTTAAACTCATCTTGTTTGGTGCTCTAACCACCCATACACACTGATTTTTCTTTATCTTTTCATGCTGTCTAGATGCCAAGGAAGGTGTTTGGTATTTGCTACAACCCAAATAAGGAGAAGATTCAAAAAAAGAGGAGTATTTGCAAGGTACATATGCTGTAATTTCATGTTCTTATAATCTGTTTATACATGCACATAGATTCTGGATTTTTTGGGGATGTTGTGTGGTTAGAATTTTGATTATGACACTTTCTCTACCTTTACATGTATGTGATGGATGAATCCATGGTTTCCTTATAGTGGTATCAGAGCAAGTTATGCATGTATAAGATGATCTATTGAACATGTGCAAACTGTTTGCTGGGTTGTGACTGACATGCATGTTGACTGCAAAAAATTATTATAAATTGTAGAAAAATGGTTTTTTTAATTTTCTTTCACATAAATGTTTATAAGATGTTATATCATATTTTTGGAAAAGGAAATTTCAAAATGTCATTTTCTATTTTATTTTCAATTAATCTCCAATATGTTCATATGTTGGTTTTTTGAAATTTCTGGAAAACAAAATGCATGTACTGATTTTGAAAATTTCGTAATAATTATAAAAACCTTATTTTTATAATTTTCTTTCACATAAATGTTTATAAGGTATTTTTTATGTTTTGGTGTAAGGAAAATGCAATTGAATATCATTTGCTATTTTATTACGATTTTAGTTTCATCCTTATGCATGTATGAAGTTCTGGGAAATTATGGAAATCTGATGTGCTTGTAAATTCCAGAATAATTTTATAAAAATTGTTTTTATGTATTTCCTTCATGAACATTCACATATTATGTTTCCACATGTATGAGACGCATGTCGCCTATTTTTGAAGTGATTGATTATTTATTCTCGATTTTACATGCATGCTGGTGGTGTATGACAAGTGTTAGTGGACATATG
>JAOTAY010000191.1:32724158-32738703 GCA_025629805.1 Erythroxylum baracoense | reverse complement strand
CTTAACCAATTCTATATATTTTATAATTATCAAAACATAAAGGGATTTTTATTTGTCAACCACCATTGGTCCAACATTTTCTTGATCTTGAAATCCTTCATGTTGTTCGATATAGACCTCTTCATAAAGGTCTTCATTCAAGAAAGCAGTTTTGATATCCATATGATGTTACTTTATATCATAATGAGCTATTATTGCCTTAATCACTCTAAATGCATTCTTAAAGGATATAGGAGAAAAGGTAACATTAAAGTCAATTCCTTCTCTCTTAGTGAATTTTTTGGTAACCAATCAGGCTTTGAACTGCTTAAATTTACCCTAAAATTCCTTTATGATCTTGTAAATCCATTTACAACTAATAAGTTTATAGTTATGAGTTAAATCCTTAAGCTCTTATACCTTATTATATTTCGTGAATTGCATCTCATCCCTTATTGCATTTCACCATAAATCTACATAAGATCCAGAAGTAGCTTACGTAATAGTAACAATATCTAGTACATGTCCAATATTATAGTCTTGTTCACATAAATAGACTATGTAATCAGATGAGATAATAGGTCTTCTCACTCTAGTGGATCTCCTTAATTGAACTGGTTCAATATGCTCTTGTACCTTAGGAACCGAAATTTGTATAGGTATTGGTTCATGTCCCCATACTAGTATGGTACTAAGGTCCTAATCCACTAATTCTGATTGTATAAGTGATGGATATGAAATAAGTGAGTATTTACCTTTCTATCATTTGACAGGTGAGAATGATAACTCTCATTACGATGAGATGGACCACCCTCATCACAAATATTACACTCTAGAAATTTAGTTGTTTGTGATTCCATAATTTTGGATCCTCTATCTCTATAGTAAATCTATATCCTTAAAGTGTTGAGGATATCCAATAAAATAACAATGAGTATAATGAGAATACAACTTATTTTCATAAGGATTATACAAACGTAGCCCGATAGGGCAGCCCTATACATGAAGATTGGAAAGGCTAGGCTTCCATCCTTTCCAAATTTTAAAATATGTCATTGAAACTGATTTGCTTGGGACTCTATTAAGTATATACAACGCAGTCTTTGTGGCTTCACCCTAAAGGTAATAAGGTAAATTAGTCATGCTTTGCATTGATCTCATCATATCCTTTAAGGTGAGATTTGGTCTTTCAATCACACCGTTTTGCTCATAACTATCTAGCATAGTGACCTACATGATTCTACATATTTGGCAAATAGACCTTTCTTGTCCTGAAACTCGATATTTTCCATAATATTCACTTCCATGGTTACATAACAATCTTAAGTGACCTTCCCAGTTGATTCTCAACTTCATCTTTAAAGATCTTGAATTTCTAAAGAACTTCGGACTTGTCTTTAGCAAGAACACATATTCATAATGGGAGTAGCCATCAATAAATTTCATAAAATATCTTGAATTAAACAATATAACTTTATAAGGTCTACATATATCTGTATGTATGAATTCTAATAACTAGAAACATAAGTTGACACTTTTTTTTGTCGACTTACCCTTGTAACAATAAACATATGTTTTCAGATCATCATAATCTGGAGTTGGGAGAATTTTATCCTTAAACAATCTCTCAACTTTATCTCTGGAAATGTGACCCAACCTTTTATACCACAGCATGTATAATTTCTCTTTTATTGCAATTCTTTTTCTAGTGACTTATTACTAATATATAAAGAAACATACATCTTACTAGGGGAAAGACATATTTTACAAAATCCATATGATAAGAAGGCAATACTAATATGTTTTGCATTAAAAGATAACTTTGCAACAAAAATTTCAACGACAAAACTATAACCTTCTTTATCCAAAATAGATACAGAGATCAAATTCCGTCTGAAAGATAGCGTATAAAACGTGTCATTTAATACAAGCTTGAACCTTATATCAAGGTTCAAAGAAACATCCCCTCCAAAGATTACATCAACTTCTTCGTTATTGCCTACTATCAGTTTTTCCTTCTCCTTGTTTGACTTTCTCTTTTATATAAATCCTTACATTGTGGAAGCAACATGATTAGAGGCTCCACTATCTAGCCATTAGGAACTTGATGTGGATATAACAAGATTAAACTCATGTATTATACAAGCCAAGGAGTTAACTGATAACTATTGTCAGGGCTATTCCTAATGTTTTATAGGGCTTGAGTGAAGTAAAAAAAAGCCCCAATAAATCAGTAATATATAAATATGTCAATTTTAAAAGCATATTTTTATTTATTAAAATTTAATAGCCATACATAAGTAACTCAATTTATAAGTCTACATACCCAACAAAATATTAAATGATCATAGCATCAGTTAATAATATCTTATAAATGTCAGTAACATTAAAATCACTAAAAGTAGTTGTTGTATCAATAAAATAGTAGTAGCAGCAATCGAACAACAATATTATACTACAAAACACTAAGAGAATTGCACTAACAAACACACAGATGATCATGATTTATGAAAAAATTTCTCCGTGCATTTCTAGATGCAAAATCATTAATAATATTATCAAGATTAATATTATCCAAGATATCCTTCTCGATACATAAAATAACTAAATTATTTAACCTTTCTTATGACATTGATGACCTCAAGCAAGTTTTCAATAATCTTAACTTTGAAAACTTCTCTCAGCTGATACTACAGTCACAGGTATAATGAAACTTACAATTACAAAAATTAAACTATTTATTAATGTTTAATTATATTTTTTATAAATAATAAGTAATGTAAAAATTAAAAATCTAAAAATTAAAAAAGGAGAAACATAAATAAACGCAATACATTTACTAGGCGTTTGGTTTGAGCACGGGTTGGCTGTGGATATGGATATAATAGTAAAAGGGGATGGGGATGTGTATGAAAAATAAAAAAATAATGTTTGGTTATTCTCTTGATTAAATCATAAAACGAGAATATATAAGAAAAAAGGGAGCAAAAGCCCCATTTATAATGAGATGAAACCAAGTTCTAACCAGTTCATTTAACATCAAATTAAAACGAGGGATTTCAAAAAATATACCTGGAGACGCAGAACAAAAAATTCCTTCGTTGATGGGACACGATAAGGTAGGATGGGAGATCGTAAGGAATTAAGAGGCGATAAGGAAGTAAAGAGGATAGTAGGGCAAAGGTTGGGGATAAAAGAGTAAATAATAAACGTGATAAAAACTTCGATTGGAATTAAAACTCGATACCCACCCCCTTTGGTGGGTTTAGTAGATTCCCAAATTTAATGGGATAAATCCATTCCCCTGGAATTGAAAACCCCAAAGCAAACACTGTTTTTTACAATTATTCCATTCCTTCGTTCCCAAACCCTCAAACCAAACGCCCCTTTAAACTCGTTTGAGAATCAGGAGTAATTCTTGGAGGAAAATAATAATCTATCAAAATACTAGCTTTTCTTTTTTACTTTATCTAATATTTGTTGTATTTCATTATCTTCAAAAGATACATAATGAGTCTGTTTATTTCTTTGTACTTGTTACTACAAATAGTTCTTATTCTTATCACGTACATCAAATCCTACTTTTTTTTAGGAAATAATATTATCATTAATAATTGTAAGATTTTCTTCCATTCTATAAATTCCTCTCTTTTTAATCATTCTACCATGGATAATTATATTGAATATTTTCATTAGAGAGTTGACAAAAAATAAATATATATCAGATCAACCTTATTACAAGTAGAAGATGTTAAGTTTACTAAATAATTTAATGATGTTTTCACATTGTCCATTATTATTTTAACCTAAAAATGAGAAAAATATATGATATAATTACTAAATATTCAAATATAAGCACATTGTAGGATTCCTAGATTAAAGAGTTTCCAGCTGGATTAATCGCCGTGAAAAAATATTAAGTTTTAAAACTCACACCAAGTTTGGTGAATATGACATAGTGATAAAATATGATTAATTGGATGTCGAATTGAAATGATAAAACATGCTTATCTAATCATTAAGTGAATAATATTTGTATAGATGGATCAAGATCTTAAAGATTGATCAAGGATGTGAATATTTTCTGAACAATTTAATGAATTATATGCAAATAAAGGTATAGATAGATAATTAACCATTCTTAGAACTTCGTAACAAAATTGTGTAGTGGAAATGTAAAAACTGAACTCTTTTAGAATATGGTTAGGTCTATGATGGTTGAGGCAAATCTGCCTATGACTCTTTAGGGTGATGCATTATTAATGACAACCTATATCCTAAATTGAGGGTCCACTAAATTAGTAACTAACACTCTATATGAATTATAGATTGGTCAAAAACCAAAATTTTCTAGTATGAAGCCTTAGGGTTGTGTTGCTTGTGTTAACAATACCTCTCATAAATACTGTAAATTGGGTCTAAGATGTAAAAAGAGTATACTTATTAGATACTAATAATATGTTTATTGGTGATCATGCGATAAGTGAGAATGTAACTAAATTTGAATCAAAGTATGCCAAATAATGAGTTTCCTAGCAAAAGAGAGATAAATGAAGATTTATCTTTGTATAAATTGGAGAATTTACATAATTTAAACATTTTTAGTCAGTTACTAAATCTTTTGGAAGATTTACAAATTCAATCTGATCCTAGTGAGAGCAATAGTGAAATTGATGAGTCAACTTTGATTTAACCCAGACGTAGTGTCTAAGGTAATGTACCATGCCTTCATTTTGAGATTAAGGGTATGGTTACAAGTAAAAGTGATAGGTTATTAATTACATATCAATTTGAGATTTTTTGGAGCATATTGGATAACTATTATCCTACATTATTTTTGGAGGTTAGAAAATATGGAGCTTTTTTGGAGAAAAGTAGCAAATACATGCAGCAGGAATTAAAAGCAATACGGCAGTGCATAAGCCAGCTGCTAGGAGACCAAAAATAAAAACTGTAGCACACGGATAAGGTAGGGAGACCAAAACGCAGCACAGCAAGACGAAATGCAGGTTACGCAGTAGATGAGAAACGACGTAGCAGCAGAAGATGTAACCAACGTAGATGGGACCAACACGCAGCAGCTGGAGGACGTTTGGCGAAGAAGAAATGCCGTCGTTTGGTCAACAAACTGTAGACATAGTGTGATAGTGAGAAGCAGCAATAAGGGTTTTAATGCGTGGAGTTTTAAATAAAAAGAACACAGTAGCATTGTTTTAAAAAAAGGAGGGACGTCTTTTGTTTTTAAGGAGAGTATGTAGGTTTTTATTATTGAGACACAGGACTTGTTTTTCAACATAATAGAAAGTACGAGGGCGGGATTTTAAAGAAAAAAAGCGATATGGCAGCCGTTGGAGTTTTTTTTGGAGAAAACGAGGGCGTCTTCCGAAGTTTTGGCATCAGTCGACAGTGGAGCAGATATTGGAGACTGGTTCCACTTTCTGTTGTCAAGGGATAGAAGAAGTGTGTAGTGTTTTGGAGGTTTTTTTTTTCACCGAGGAGCTTTTCAACGTTTTTATTCCTCTATACTTCTACAGAAAGATAATTACTTGTCAATAATATTCATGTGTTCTTTCTTTTCAACGGCTTGTAACTAATTTATTTATTATAGTCAGAAGGTTATATTGAAACCTTGATTTTACATTGATTATGAGATCGAATGTGTTTTATTGAATTCAATCATGCATGGATATTTAATTATCTCCTGAATTCAGTGGTTTTATGATAGTTTTGAGTTTTATTGAATAGATGCATATATTTAATAATCCTAAAATAATCTACTGCCAATTGAGACGACGAATCTGTAATTGTTTGTTGATTTTAAATAAGTAGCAATCGACATAATTTTATTTCCTCGTTAAGAAGTTTAATCTGATTGCAATAAACCATCTGTTGAGTTTGTTGGTTAGATTTGGTCTTTCTAGATTTTAAGGCTGTCGAGACGCTAAATCCTACAAGTTTCCTCTGGGGTTTTTTTTTATTAGGGAGTGTTTATTTGATCTGTTCGTGATTACCATTGAAGGTAAGAAAATATTAGTTATTATAGATCTATTCTAATAACTACAACCAATTTATTCATGAATATGTCTAATTGCTTTTGCATCAATTATCAATTGAATGAATCTAAGGTGGAAATAAATTCTTCTAATTAGAAGTCTGTTTTATTGAATTTCAAATCAATTCATTTTTGTTATTTTTAATATTATGTTTTATCATGATTTCCAAATCCCCTTATTTTATTTATTTATTTGTTTAAAAGAGATAAACCACCATTCCTTGAGAACACGAAATATTCTGAGTAGGTTAATTATTTTTGGTTGATTTGACACTCACCAACAAGCTTACTTAATTGCCTTATAAGATGAAGAAGAGCCAAAGGCCTTTTAAAAGGTCCTAAATTGTCCTCCTAAAGAAGAAGAAGAATGAATGAAAGCAATGAAAGAAGAGATGGAGTCAAAGAAGCCGAACTAAGTTTGGGAATCAGTTGACCAACCAAAAAGACACAAAGTAATTGGGAACAAATGAGTTCTCAAAATTAAGTGTAAAGTTATGGAACTATCGAGAGGTATAAAGCATGACTTGTGGCTAAAGGTTACACTCAACAGGAAAGAACTGATTAAGAAGAAACATTGTTTACTATTGTTAAGTTCACATCAATATGCTTAATTCTTAATATAGTGGCCAGTTTGGATTTGCAATTACATTAAATAGTTGTGAAAAACTACATTTTTAATGGAGAATTAGAAGAAGAAATCTTTATGAAGTAACTAGTAGGCTTTATAGAGAAAAGCCAAGAAAAAAAAAGTTTGTATGCTAAATAGATGAATTTATGGTTAAACAATCTTTTAAATAGTAATCATTTCGTATGATTTTATAATGATTAATAACTATCATTGTGTCTATATAAAGAAACCCAATGATAAATTTGCAATAATGTCGCCTTATGTAGATGACATTTTATTAGCCAGTAATGAAAATAGTATTTAATAACCAATAAAAAATGGTTGTCTTCTCATTTTGAGATTAAGGACATGGGTTTGGTTGCATATATTCTTAGAATTAAAATATGAAGAAATCAATTCAAGAAATTGTTAGCTCTTTCACATAAGCAATAAATTAAGAATAGTTTGGAAATTGCAAGCCTATATATTCTGATCACTAAGCAAGACATGCTTAGTAAATGGTACTTCTGTCGCCTGCAACTAAATTCAAAAGAAATCACTTCCGTTAATACAATTTAATGTAGTAGTGGTAAGTGGATATCGTTCCCACGAGAAATTTTTAACAGTAAAGATTAGCGAGTTTAAAACTAAAACAAAGTAACGAAATTGGGGGGGGGTTTGATTCACGACAATTTAAGCAAAAATTTAAGAAAAATTGAAAATTAAAAGAAATAATTGGATTTGGAAATTGAATGGGAAATACCTTAGTTTTCGGGTCACCGATATTATCACGCTAAAATGGATCCTCGATATAAAATTTCAATCATTAATAAACATTCATTGGGGGATATTTTCTCTTAAGTGTAATGACTTGAAACATGCATCCTATCATTCTTAATAAACAACAACCTAGATATGATCGTAGGTTCAATTAAATAATAGCTTTACAAATCAAGAAACCAATGAGCAAGAGAAATACATATACGGCATGCAATCAATCAAGCGAATATCTTCTTAGAATTTTCGACTCTAACGTAAAGAAGGTAATCCGAATTGCTACTTGCGATTAACGAAACTGAATGTCATATTTTATTAATTTAGCTATTGAACGAATTAATCTCTAGTTGCGCACTAAGAAATTAACCAATTCACTTAGAAAAAGTAATTCAGAAGATATTCAATGTTCATCATCAACATAAACTTTATTGAAACATCTCACACATAATAGCGGATAATATGGTTTCCCTCAACCAAGAAAAGAAGTTTAGCTATTCATAACGAAAGTAGAAATCAACGAAATAGACAAATGAAAGGTCTCCATCCCTGGTATTTTCCTAGAAAATATGAAAATCCTTAGAAAAACACTGCAGAAATGTAAAAATCTCTCATGGAAAATTTGCAGAAAATGTACAAACTATCCTAACACTAAAGGTTGTCGAACCAAGAAGAAGAATGCAGAAAAACGTCAAAACTACTCTTATCCTATGCTGACAAAAAGAAAAGAAGAAAATTCTGCAGAGAAAACGAAAACTATCCTAATGAAAAATCTCCAGAAAAAGCTGCAGAAAAGTGTAAACTATCCTAGAAAACAAAAGTTGAACAGTAAAAATCCTTCTTTTTTATGCTTTTCGGTCCTTCCTCTCTCCTTTTTTGTGATATTCAGCAGATAACGTATCCCCCAATTTCAGGTGATCAATCCCCTTGATAGATGGCAATATGATCTTTAAAGATTGTGAAAATCTCGAATTTGAAACTTAAAAATTGATCTGCAGATTTATTTCATTTTTAGACGTGGCCACGTCTAATGACTGAATTGTTGCCAGATTTGGAATTTCAGATTTTCTTCGTTTCTTTTTCATCTTTTTGATTCAATTTCATCTCTAAGATGTTAAAAATCATCTGCAAACAATTATAAGACAATTCCATTAGTTTTAAAAAATAATTTCAATACATTAAAGAGAATTAAATACAAAATAAGCGCAAATTGATAACTTAACAAATTCCCCCACACCAAACATTTGCTCGCCCTCAAGCAAACATGTCAAACCACTAAACTCTATCAATTCATCCTTCATAAGATCAAGTACACACAATCCATTAACTTGGGCTAGTAAGACTTAAGTTACAACACATATCATAATCGCTTTTCACCAATGCAAATAAACAAAATCAAAATAAGACATCTTTGTTCAAAAGCAAATATGAAATCAAAACGAATTCTTCTCAAGGATTTCGCTCTTACACTCAAGAATTTGAGGGCAAAGTGTTTCTCTCAAATCTCTCTCTAACATATTGCAATACCATAGGTTTGCAATTTCACCAGTTATCATTCATTTAGATCACATGAGCTAATATATCGTAGGGACTTTATTCCGGATTGTAATGGGGCTAGGTTCACAGGTGAGGTAAAAATGAAAAAAGGTTAATCACAAGTATTCACAAAGTATCAAGTAAAAGGGATACTCAACTTAAAATTCTGAGATAAACACATGACACAAAGGTTACAACTACTCATACTAACTCCTGCTACTATGCTTTCTTCTTCTTCTTCTTTTTTTCTTTTTCTGTTTTTTTTATTTTTTTCTCTTTCTGATTTTTTCATCTTTCTTCTCTTTTTTTTCTTTTTCTGTTTTTTCTTTTTTATTTTTTTACTTGGCTAAGAACAAGGGACAGCAAACAAAAATAGCAGCAACATAATTTAACAAACATATGAGTAGAAGTACCTATAAAAGTATCTCAGAACACAATACATAACAAAAGTCCCAAATTACTCAATACTTCATTCAACTTGTGATAGGTTAAGGCTAATAGGTTTTTGGGTTTTTAAAATAAGGTGATTGATTAAAAAAACAAGGATAAAGGCTAAAAAATGTTTGCAAAGGGAAAATAAGTAGGTGGGTCATTTTTAAGCTAAAGGGTTTTAAAAAAACAAGGAAGGCCTTAATCATGTCTATATCCCATGTAATCAAATAAATTCAAACTAGTTCCATAAAAGTTCTTAAGGAAACATGAATAGAGGAGCATCATACAATTTAAAGAAATAGCATGACATAAAGATGATGTCATTTAGGCTCAAATTTCGCTCACAGGTTCAATTCAAGAATTCACTTCAATTCCACCCATTCCTCATCACTCAAATGTCAAAATTTTGACTAAGTCTATAAGATCAGTTATTGCAATCAATTAACATGATTCATCTTAAAACTCACTTAGCCCAATTTAATTACATGCATATACTCAATCTCATCTGAACTAATATGATAAAGCTTGATGGCTTAACATGCATAACCACATGCAAAAATCAATAAAAATCACACAAAAATAAAAAATATTCACACACCAAAATTTCAATTCTTTCCCCCACACCTAGACCAACATTGTCCTCAATGTTAAAGAAGCATAAATATAAAGGAAAAAGTTAAAGAAAGCTTCTCTATTATGGAGGTGCCGAAATCAAGGTGTTGGTGGATCTGGTGGAGAAATAAGAGTTGGCGCTAGGGCTACGGCAGAGGGTGGTTCGGTGGTGTGTGAAGGTGATTGTGGTGGAGAAACATCAGCAGCAAAATTTATGAGCATGGCAAGCCTACGAGATTCACTTTTCTTCCTGGGCATTGTGCTAATTTCGTGGAAGACAACCTGCAAAAGAAGAAAACAATAACGCAAACACCAAAATCACAAGTGAGGGTTGATAGGTGAGTGGGCAAGGAAAGTTAGGAGTAACGTGAGTGAATGGTGGGAAAGTGGGAGTGAATGTTGAAGATGGGTGATGATGTGCGTGGTGCTAGAATTTGAGTAGACATGAAGGAGATTTTTGATGAAATCAAAAGGGGAAATAAGGGGGAGAAATGAGAGAGGTGGCGGTAAAGCCAAAATTTTCGTTTTTCATTTTGTATTTTCTTTCATTTTTTAATTTTTAATTAAAATGAAAAGATGAAGAATAAAATGACAGAGAGAAAAAAATGTGAATGGAAATTCCTAACTAAACTGAATTAAACCTAAAAATGAAAATAAAAGTAAATTACTAAAAAAAACACGTAAAAGAAGGGATATGAATGGGGTGCCTCCTATTAAGCGCTTATCAAAGGTCATAAGCTTGACCCTTAGCATATGTACATCATCTATTATCAAATGGATGATTGAGTCCAACAGAAAGCATGTTCAAACTCTGTGAGAAGCCTGGAGCATCTTCCCTCGAAGTAGGCTCTTTATCAGCACGATGCTCCATAACTTCTGATGAGTGGAACTTCATCGCTTCACCATTATACTCTAATGTCCACTTGTCTTTTCGGGCATCGCCTTCTCACACCAGGATGGTTTCTATAAAAGTAGCGCCAATGGTTGTGGAGACTCAACATTCTGCTTGCTACCTTCGATCTTCAGCTCGCTTGCCCATAGCTCTCCTAAAAATTGCACTTCTTGCGACTCTTCCTGTTCTTCTTCTTGTTCTACCTGTAAACAACTAGGAAAAGGAAACAAAATTCTGTTAACGATAACATGAACTGCATCTCTTACCATAAGAGGTTGCACATCCTCCATCTTTTCTCGAACTATAACATTTTCCTCTCCTAACTCTGCCTGCTCTTCCTTTATTGCTTCTGGGTTCTCTAAATGATCTCCACTCTCTGAAGGAATGCACAACTCCTCCGCATCACTCTCTTGTTGGCTAAAAATTCTTGCAAACATTAGGGCTTCCATTCTCTCCGCTAAATGGCCTAATTGATCTTCCAAGGTCTTCAAGCTACTCCTCATTACCAACTAGAATTGAAGAGTGCTTGTCACCAAACTCATTAAGATCTCCTCCAAAGACATCTTATTAGCTTGCGGTGGTGGTGGAGGTAAAGGCTCTAGTTGGAAGTAGGACTGCTCCTAATATTAGCTCGGTAGAGAAGCGAATCTATACTGTGTATCTGATAAAAAGGAACACGTACAAAAAGAATAACTCAAAAATGAGCAAACTTCATATACCTTAGCTTGTTGATCATCCCTCAGTACTTGCGCGGCTAAGGGTGTTAAATCTACCACTCGATGGTCAAACCTGGAAGTCACAACAGATGGAAACTCATTATCATAATAAGGTAATATGAAAAATCGGAATCAAAAGCATACTGATAGTGAGCCATGCCACTAAAAGATCAAAATTTTGGGAAAAAAACTATGAAACTAAAACAAACAGAAGACAAGGTAACCAAGAGCAACAAAATAAAAAACAAAAACAAAAACATCACTAGAAAAACCGTTAAGAAATTCCCCGACAACGGCGCCAAAATTTGTTACTGCTGTCGCCTACAACCAAATTCAAAAGAAATCACTTCCATTAATACAATTTAATGTAGTAGTGGTAAGTGGATATCGTTCCCACGAGAAATTTTTAACGGTAAAGGTTAGCGAGTTTAAAACTAAAATAAAGTAATGAAATAGGGGGAGGGGGGTTAGTTCACGACAATTTAAGGAAAAATATAAGAAAAATCGCAAATTAAAAGAAATAATTGAATCTAAAAATTTAATGGGAAAACGTTGGTTTTCGGGTCACCGATGTTATCATGCTAAAATGGATCCTCGATATAAAATTTCAGTCATTAATAAACATTCAATGGGGGATATTTTCTCTTAAGTGTAAATGACTAGAAACATGTATCCTAGCATTCTTATTAAACAACAACCTAGATACGATCGTAGGTTAAATTGAATAATAGCGTTACGAACTAAGAAACCAATGAACAAGATAATTCATGTACGACATGCAATTAATCAAGACAAATATCTTCTTAGAATTTCCAACTCTAACGTAAAGAAGGTAATCCTAATTGTTACTTGCGATTAACAAAACTGAACGTTATATTTCATTAATCTAGCTATTGAACGAATCAATCCCTAGTTGCGCACCCAGAAATCAATCAATTCAATTAGAAAAAGTAAATCAGAAGATGTTCAATATTCATCAATGAACAAACTTTATTAAAACATCTCACGCATAATAGATGATAACACGGTTCCCCTCAACCAAGAAAATAAGTTTAGCTACCATAATAGAATTGAAAACAAAAGAAATAACAAAGCATAAAGTCTTTATCCCTGGTCCTTTACTGATAAATACGAAAATACTAAAGGAAGAAGTGTAGAAAATGTAAAAGACTAGAAAAGAAAACTGCAGAAAACGAAATCTGTCTAAGCTAGGCTGCGTGAACAGTAATTCTCCCTCCTTTTATGCTTGATTTTTCGATTATCCTCCTATCTTTCCTTGATTCTCGTTAGATAATGTATCCCCTAATTTCAGGTGGTCAATCCCCTTGAAAGATGGCAATATAATCTTTAAAGATTGTGAAAATCTCGAATTTGAATCTTGAAAATTGATCTGCAGATTTATTTCATTCTTAGACGTGCCCACGCTTAGTCACTGAATTGCTGTCAAACTTGGAATTTCGGATTTTCTTCATTCTTTTGTATCTTTTTTATTCAATTTCGTCTCTAAGGTATTGAAGATCTTCTGTAAACAATTATAAGATAATTCCATTAATTTCGGATAATAATTTCAACACATTAAAGATAATTAAGTATAAAATCAGTTCAAATTGATGATTTAACAATGAGCTAATGTCTCATCAAAGATTCAAGAATTTGTTTAGGTAAAATTTCTTAATTATGATGAAAATTAAAAAGGGAGTTGTAAGACTTAAGCAAGTGTTCACTATAGAGAATCTTGTAGAATTCTCTCATTAAGCCAGTAGTAGAATAATCGTCATATGATGATATAGTATGAGATTCTTAAACGATTGGCTTAGTGCAAGTGAGAGGTTGTTGGTTTATACCTACAGCCAATTGCTTTGGTTGTACTTTAGTGAAAAATTATTTAAAGGCATTCTTTGTCTTGTACATTTTCAGATGTATATGATAAAGTCTATGGAATAATCATACATTGCAAATGAAATTATAATGAGATTATAATTATGATATTCATATTTCATTTATTTATTATTCCTAAATGTTCCTAGTCATTGTTCTATTAATATTGGACATTAATAGAATGTAAAAAGACTAGCATACATTTTGTTTTTCCTTATAAAGGAAGTAGTTGATCTCATAGGCTAAAGTATAAAGATACTTAAACAAATGTGATGGTGCTTGTTAGAGAACAAGTTCACTGAACAGACCCGATATGAGAAATCCATTTGGAACATTACTTATATATCTATAAAATTCTCATTGTGATGATTGTATAAGTGATCCTTTGACTTGAGGTCATCAAAGTTATCTTGTATGGGATTGCTATGCTTTGATACTACTTATGATCTATTTAATCATGAGTCATTTAATCGGTAGTCATTAGATGTAGAATGAACTATATAGAGGTAGTTGTGTGATCAAGATATGATTCATCACCCTAAAGTAATTGGGGAGAATGTTTCGTTGTTCTCGATTAGTATTGATTCAGGAAATCCTTGGCTAAGGTGAAATGATGCTTTGTAGATAGTTTACAAATGGCATTATTTGAATCAATAGCTAATGGAAGAGAACTAATACGATTAGACTCAAAAATAGAGTAGACATTAATTTCATACTCTATGTCTAATCGAAACATTGTATATTGAAAGGATTGAATTATACAAAAAAATCATGCAAGGAAAAAGGTTAGTCAAAACCACTTTGACACTCCTAAATATTAGGGTGGTCATGATGCATTGCTGAACGCCAATCTTGAGATATGATTATAAATTGTTTAATTGGCAAATTAAAGATAAATTAAAAAGATTTTTAATTTCTTTAATTTTATAATCATTGTCAACATATTTGAGAACCTAATGGGTCTCACATATATAATGGGTTGAAGAGAGTAAAGTTAATTTAATCAAGTTAGACTTGATTGTAAAGTTTGAGAAACTTTATGATTAAATATGAGATATTTAATAAAT
>JAOTAY010000191.1:32685748-32719758 GCA_025629805.1 Erythroxylum baracoense | reverse complement strand
GCTCCCTTATCTTAGGATATGTATCGGAATGACCTACGGGCGTCTCGGTGCGTACCCTAGGGTAATGGGGTGTTACAAAGTGGCATTAGGATTTAATGACAAGTGCCATAGAAAATTGGAAGACAGTTGGATTAGAAATTGGGTGACAAATGGACTAGTCATTTAAAAGACCAATTGGGGACTATGAGAGGAGGACATGTGGCAAGTGACAAGTGTCAAGCCACTTGCCACACACCTCACTCTCGATACATTTACTTGAAAGATAACCATCTTTGTCTTTTATTTTGCTTTAGCTAAATGCTCTCTTCATTTTCGCTCTTCTTTTCTTCTTCACTCACGATTTTCTCACCAATCCTCATCACGTTGATCTTTTCCCAACTCCTTCACTTTCCTTCTTCAAGATCATTGTTGTCTCTTCTTCTTGATGAAACCTAGCCTATTCTACCTTGGTAAGATGATGATCATGTAATGCTTTAAAGTTAGGGTTTTACGTGATTTTTTAAGAAGCTTGGAGTTAAAACAAATAAGTTATACATTAAACTTCATGGGTTATTATAAATGAAACATATATGATAATTGTTTTGAGATTGAATGATCATGATAATGGAGTTAAATATATGATGGAACGTTGGTAAAGAAATCAATATATATATATTGATGTTCTATTTTATATAAATGATAAATGATAAGTTATAAGTTGTCTTATGGATGATTGGTAAAGTAAATGGTGTATAAAAGTGTGTTGAAAGTTGATGAGCATTGATAGATAAATGTAGGTGTTTATGTTCTGTTTTGTGAGTATGAAAACTATGAATTATAAGTTGTTATGAGATTATCATATGGATGATCTATCGAATGTCAATGATTAATCTCATCCTTAGACTTGAGGTACTCAAAGATATCTTGGATATAAATCATGTGCTTTGACACCATTCCTTGTTACCTCAAGATGAAGTCAGCTCTTAGGGTGGTGATTGGGTACAGCTATTTATATTTGAAGGTAATTGGGTAGCCAATAAAGGATTCACCACTTCTGATAGAAAGAGATGATACCCATGGCCTCTTGTCGAGGTCATTACTCGGGAGTCTCTGGCCAGAGTAATTATGTGTCATAAAGAGAGTCTTCAGTGACACATAGAGTAATGTGATCCCAGGACAAGAACTAACATCACTTGGACTTAATGTGACGTAGTCAGTCTAGTAGGAGTTGACACATAGCCCATACTTCGAACCAAGTGGGGTATAGTATGGTAAAAGGATGAATTGCATGGTAATTGTCTATGGAAAGGTTCATAAGTTGGATAATTAACTATCAAAGAGTTTTTGTGTTAATCCACTTATATTCAGGCAAACAGGCATCATAAAACCCTTCATGATGTCTTTGAATTAAGAGTTAATTCAAGTACTTAAAATAGACCTAAGAGTCACACACATAAAAGATCGGATGAAAAACAAGTGTGTATGGACTAATTTAAATAAGCCTAAGGCGAGGCATGCCATGATCGTGGCCAGCAAGGCCACAATCGATATAGAAGCTGCGAAGTGACATATAAGTGAGTTATTCACTTATGTGCATGAGGTTCCTTGACTTCTTACACACTCAACTGATAGAGAAACGATTCTAGAAGAGTTCTAGAGAGAGTGAGAAGTGCTCTTGAGTTATCTTCATGCAAATTTATGCAATTGTTGTATAAATCTTACATGCATGCAAGATAACCTTGATCTATCTCCCATGTTAAACACCTATTTGAATTCATCAAGTTTGGTTTTCTAAACCTTTCACATTGTTTCATCTTTCTTCTATGCATGTTCTTGGGTGATCAAGGAAGGGTTTAATGTTTGCAACAACTCAAACAAGTTTTACTAAAAACATATCCTTGCATGGTTATTTCATGTTCTTTACATATCCTTACATGTATGTGAGTTTCTGTAATTTTTGGGTTATCATAGTGTCGAAATCTTGATTCCGACACTTCAGCTGCATCCACATGCATGAGATGCATGCAACCATGGCTAACCTAACAAAGATCTATGAGTGTTGAAGAGTACCACTAAGAGATGGAGATCATCATGATTAGGGCCAATGTTGAGGAAGACATGGAAGTTACACCCTAAAATTTCTTCCATTGTAAAGCTACAAAATTTCCTTGACATGGATGAGTTGTTGCATAAGGCCATCATACTAGAAAAACAATTAAAGATCCAAAATGGTGGCAGATCAAGTTCCTGGAAGAAAAGCTTGAAAGATTCCAAAAATTTCTTCAAATCCAAGGGAGATATCAAGCCAAAAGAGGAAAGTAAGCCTAAATTCTCTACTCCAAATCCTAAGGGTAACAATGACTCTAAACCCTCTTTTTCTTCTAATCCTTCTTATAAAGTTAAGTGCTTTAAATGTCTAGGTTTTGGTTATATTGCTTTGCAATGCCCTAACAAAAGAACTATGATTTTTCTTGAGAATGGCGATGTTGTTAGTGAAAGTAGTGACAACGATGATTTTGATGATGTGCTTTCATTGACGGATGCTTCTAATGTTGATTGTGAAGCCGATGTTAGTAAAGCCCTTATGGCCTTGCATGCTCTTAATCTCTAACCAAAAGAAGATCTTGAAGAAGAGCGACGTGAGTACATCTTTCATACAAGGTGTCTCATTAATAGTAAAGTTTGTAGCATGATCATAGATGGTGGAAGTTGTGCCAATGTTGCTGGCACTTTACTTGTTGACAAGCTTAATTTGCCTATTTTGAAACATCCTAGACCATATAAATTGCAATGGGTAAATGATTGTGGTGAGGTGAAAGTCACCAAACAAGTGATGATTTCATTTTCTATTGGCAAGTATCATGATGAAATTTTATGTGATGTGGTACTTATGTATGTTGGACATGTTTTACTTGGTAAGCCTTAGAAATTTGATAGGAAAATTAGGCATCATGGATACAAATATTGCTATTCTTTTCCTTTCCATGGTAAAAACTGATTCAAGCTTATGAGGATCAACTGAGGATTGAGAAAGAATGCAAATTGAGAGCAAAAGAAAAGAAAGAGAGAGAGGTCAAAACGAAAGAAAAAGAGAGAAAATAAAACGAGTGGAAAAATGAATAAAAGAGAGTGACTTTATTTGCTGGAAAAAAATGAGATCAAGACAGCTTTAAAATGTGAAGAATCTTATATACTTTTATATAAAGATTTTTTCTGTGCTTGATCCATTTTTGCCATCTAGTGTTTTGTCTTTGTTGCAGGACTTCAGCGACTTATTTCCAGAGGACATTCCTGATGGATTGCCCCCTTTTAGAGGCATTGAGCACCATATAGACTTCCTCCCTGAAGCTTCAATTTCGAATGGGCTTGCATATAGAACCAATCCAGAAGAAACTAAGGAGACACAAAGATAAGTTGAAGAGCTTATAAAAAAGGGCTTTGTGAGAGAAAGCTTGAGCCCATGTGTTGTGCTGGTTATACTTGTTCCTAAGAAAGACGCCAAAATGGAGAATGTGTGTTGATTGCAGAGCCATCAATAAAATCACGATGAAATATCTTTACCCTATCCCTCATTTAGATGATATGCTTTATGAGTTATATGGTGCTTGTATATTTTCTAAAATTGATCATAGAAGTGGGTACCATCAAATTTGCCTGAAAAAGGGTGATGAGTGGAAAACTGCTTTCAAAACTAAGTTTGGGTTATATGAGTGGTTAGTTATGCCTTTTGGCTTAACTAATGCATCTAGTACTTTCATAAGTTTAATGAATCATGTGCTTTGTCCATTTATTGGAAAGTATGCGGTTGTCTATTTTGATGATATTCTAGTGTATTCCAAGAGTTTAGATGACCATATGAAACATTTACATGATGTGTTTGGACTTTTAAGAGAAAATAAGCTTTATGTCAATTTAGAAAAAGTTCCTTTTGCATGGATATTATTTTGTTTCTTTTTTTATTGCTAAAAGGTAAATATATTGATAAAAATATGTATGTAGTCTTTAGGGTATACCCTGACCCAAATCTGTAACCTATCCAGTAATGTCACCTATACAATCAAAAACTCAAAAAGTGATCATAGTAGTGGGATACAGTCTATACAAAATCTTATACATCACAGTTTTGATCTTAAAGATTACATCAAAGCTTGTAAAAGAATCGAAATTGAATTGGATTACATTTCTTATCTTCCTGACCATGTACAAGGTACAAATAACTACCAATTTTGCTGCTTTGCTTCGTAGACGTGCTCTTATATAATCCTTCCTTATCCACTTTATAACGCTAGGAAGTGTGGATATGTCACGGGTCATTCCTATCCATTCCTGGATGCCTCTCCAAATGTCACCTGTGAAAGAACACTTAAAGAAAAGGTGATCTACGGCCTCTGAATCTGTATTGCACATTTTACAGGACCGTCAATATCTAGAAATAACAATTTATCTTTGATTGGAAGTTTGTTTCAAAGGCTAAGCCAAGCAATGATGGAGAATTTTAGTGGGATGTATTGTTTCCATATGAAGGACATCCAAGGTCTTTTGCTGTGTTTGATCTGTATCAATTCATATACTTTTTATGAGGAGAAAGTACCATTTATGCATAAATTCTGCGACCCACATTCCACCACTCTTCGGCCCCCTAATATGTCTCAGATTAGTGCCAATTTCTTCATAAGAGGGGAGTCTCGGTTATAAGATTCACAGTCCCATATGGAGGAATCCTTTAGGTAAATTTCATGGATCCATTTCACCCATAGCAAATCGACTTTAGCATGAATATTACACAACACCTTAGATAGGAGGGCCAAATTCCATACTTTACAATTTTTTAGACCTAATTCTCCCTCCTCCTTGGGTTTGCAAATGGTGTCCCATGCCACCCAAAAATGCTTACCTCCATAAGAATAGCCTACACTTGGAAGTTATTCTCTCCAAGATGGTAGCTGGGATGGGAAAAACTGAAACCAAAAAGAAAGAACTTTAATAATAGAATTCATCAATTCAATCCTACCCGCATATGATAAGGACTTCCTATTCCATGCATTAATATAAGCCTCCACGGATTCAATTAGAGTTGAGAATTAAGCTATTGAAACCTTCATAGGTGTCATAAGTATCGAATAGGAAAGTCACCGATGGGGTATTCAACCATCTGCAAGATCTGCTCTCTCTCCCCCCTCCCATAAACTCCTGCTAAGTAAACATTTGACTTTGAGGGATTAACCCTCAATCATGCCACTGATTTCAATTCGGTTAGAGCATCTATTAGAATATGGATGGAATCAGAATTGCCTCTTGAAAATAGCATAAGATCATCCACAAATGCAAAGTGTGTAATGCCAAGCTTTTGACATTTCGGATGGTAGTGAAAGAGGGAATTGGAGGTTCTCACTTTAAGCAATCTAGATAGGTACTCCAAGCATAGGAGAAATAAGGTTGGTGATATGGGATTGCCTTGTCTTAAACCCCGTCTGCCTTTGAACATACCATGAATTGTACAATTGATTGAAATCGAATAAGAGGCAGTGGTCACACATTCTATAACCCATCAGATAAAAGCATTCAAAAAAACCCAACCCTTTCATCATGTCCTCAAGAAAATCCCAAAGAACTGTGTCATATGCTTTAGTAATATCTATTTTAAGCATGCATCGAGGGGAGATGCACTTTCGAGTATAGCCCCGAACAAGTTCCTGAGCCAGAAAGATATTGTCTAGCATAGATCTTCCTGGTACAAAGACAACTTGTGCAAAATCAACAATTTTCCCAACAACTGGAGACATACAGTTCACTAGCATTTTTGTGATCACCTTATATACCACATTCAAACATGCAATAGGTCTAAAATCTGAGGATTTCAAATCTATCTATTTCTTAAGAATTAAAGTGAGGAGGGTGTGGTTGATTTGTTTAAATAGTCTCCCCGTGGTGAAAAATTCCCTCATTGCAAGTATTATATCATGCCCAACTACATCCTAGTTTTCCTTGAAAAAGGCATAAGAGAATTCGTCCAGCCCCAGGGCTTTGGAATTGCCTATATCAAACATTGCTCTAGTTATTTCACTATCTAGAATTGGTGCTAGTAACATATCATGGGACTCTGTATCAATAACTGGACCACACCTCACCATATTGTAGTTTATGTAATTGACAACAGTAGTAGAGCCAAGGAACCCTTCATAAAATCTAGTAATACATTCTGCTACCTCTTCCATAGAATTAGCCATAGATCCATCCTCTTTAATAAGGTAGGGGATAGCACTTTGCTTACCCCTTTTGTAAATTAGAGCATGAAAATATCTGGTGTTTTTATCCTCCTACAGAAGATGAGTGCATTTGGCTTTTTGTTGGAGAAATAGTCTCTCAGCATCAAGATAGAATGTAGCTTGCTTCCTTCGAACATTCACCTTATGAATTAGTTCAGTATCTTCAGGCCAATTAAGAGATGCTTGGTAAGCTTTTTGGAAGTATTTTGTTGCCTTTTTTGCTTTATCAGAAATATGCCTGAAAGCTTCAGCATTTAGTGTCTTCAAAGGATACTTAAGTGCCTTCAATTTCATGTAAAGGATATATTGGGCTATTCCATCCAGTTGTCTCTCCCAGCTCTTGGATAGAATGTCCTGAAATAGGGGGTAACTAAGCCACAGGTTGAAGAATTTAAAGGGTTTGCTCCCTTTAGATTCCGATTTATTGCAAGTGACCACTATTGGATAGTGGTTAGAGTCTGGTAAGCATGTCTAGGAATTGTGTTGAACACACAAGGTCTGAAGAACCCCAAATCGAATTAATAAGTACTCTATCCAGCTTAGCCTGTAGGTGATTCTTGTGCTATATAAAAAACTCCCCTATAAGGTGCATCTTCTAGACCAAGTGTCATCCGAAAGTCTAAAAGATCTTTCAGTAAATAAGATGAAAGTGTTTAGCAGCCAATTCTCTCCCTTGCAGCTCCAACATAGTTAAAGTCCCCTATTATAATCCATGGTAGCACCAAATCCGAACCTAGCCTCATCAATTGTTGCCATAGCTCCCTTCTTTTAGTAACACTGTACAATCCATATACAAAGGACAATATGTAAGTGTTTTGTGTTATACAACATTGGACCTTGCAGTGGATAAATTGTTCTCCTATTTCTTTCACAAGGTAGTGAAAGAAAGTTGGATTCCAAACTACACACATTCTTCCCCCTGCAATTGAATCAAAATTATGGCAGCAATCCCAACAGTTAAATCTATTATTCATCATCAAGCTCAAACTAACAATCCAAAGTTTGGATTCCAGGAAACAAGCAAGTGTGCACTTGTGTTGTTTAATAAGTTTAACAATATTGTTTTGTCTCGAGGCCTTATTGAGGCCTCAGACATTCCAACATAATAGGTCCATACTTCATGTGTTGAGGTCTTATCACCTCCTAGTAGGTTAGCCGCATCAAAAATCCCCTTAACCTTATTAGTTTTTTAAGTAGCACCCTGTTTCTAAACAATTATCTCTTTAGTTACTGTTATATTGGTCTGTGTCCTCACAGTCTTTGCTTTACTGGTAGCTTTTGAGCCATAAACTCTCTGCCAATCTCCAACTTCAGATTTTTTTACTTGCAGGCCGATTATGACTTGCTTTAGGAGCCTTGCTGCCCTGCCCTGCCTCCCTAGTCAATTGGTCTTCAGTAATATAAGGTGTAGCTCCATTCTGGACTAGGATTCTGCACTTGCAGTGGTTACTGCTTGTCTCCAGCATCAGATTATTTACCTATAGGTTGATTCTGACATGCCTTAGGAGTCTTGCCGCCTTACCCTGCCTCCCTAGTCAATTGATCTTCAGCACTGTTTAAGAGCTTTGCTCTCATCTGACTAGAAGGTGTAGCTCCATTCTGTACTGCAGGATTCTGCCCTTGCAGTGGTTGATCGCTTGCCTTTTCAGTATCATTGTTGAACCCCATTTTCAGAGCCCAACTGTCTAGAAAATCAAAAGACATGAACATATTATCCTAAAAGGTTATTTCTATGGGATCTTTCTAGCTAAAACTAGTTCCGGCAGCGGAATCACAAATTGAATTCTTCAGAACAATTATAGCTCCATATCTCTAGTTTATTTTGAAACAATTGGCATAACTTTCACTGGAGATATCGAATTTTAATCATTCAAGTACAATTGCGAAGAGGACTTCGAGTTCTACAACTTCCATACAGACCCCCAAGAGAGATTTTGTCATCTAGAGGGTCAAAAATTTTCACATTTTCATAACTGTCCCAAGAATGTCCACTTAGCAGATATATGTCCCTCCAAACGGACATAACTAAGCTGAAACGCTTCAATACTCAAGAAGGTACACCCAACGGACATCAAGTCCACCTAACGGACCTTTAAAGGTCAAAATCTAGTTTTCCTACTCCTACAAGTTACTTATGACCCCTAATGCATATTTATCATTTCTAACTTATTTTCCACATCATTTTCACCTCTATTCCAATTCAATATCATTTACAACCAAAACATATTCTATGCTTGGTCATCATCCAAAAACATAACACCATCAATGTCTATAAAATGTCCAACATTCACCCTGTGCAGTATCACTAATTTGTGAAAAGCATAACTCTTAACTCCGATATCCAAAAATTTCATACTTTATATCATTGGTAAGCTAGAAAGATAAGCTACAAGTTTTATGAAGATGACTATGGCTAATTCTACATAAATAGATACAGTTTTTCCTTTGAGTTTAAAACACAATTTCTACACCTATGAAGGCTTGCAAAACTCAATATCTCTTCATATCTATTCAACTGCTAAGTACTTTAAAATAATATCATCATACACAACAGCAAATTCTCAAATTCTCATTTTTATTACTAAACAAAGTAAACATTTGAACAAGCTTTAATTACATATCAACGTACACATCACTAACTTAAAACAAAATGCCAAGGATGCTCATGTTTGATATGCCTATAAAGTTATCGAAAATGTTCACTAACTTAGTACAAAAGTCTCTAACTATCTTAAAGTTTTCGATGCCTTGCAAAGATTGTTAACCATCCAGTTCTGCACCTGAGAAGTGGGAAAAAGGATGGGTTGAGCTACACAACTCAGTGGCTAATACATTTATATCCATCAGCAATCGACCACAATTCAAACATATGCACATGTATAACTAGCAATTCAAGCATTATCAATCTATTCGAGAAATTCACGCACCAATTAACTTAGCTTAAAACTCATCACATAACATAGACTTTATCTATTTAACACAACACTCAAATGCATCGTACTTAACAATTTAGTGATGCAATGCACAAATAAATGGCTCGAGAGCTCCATGGAATGAAACGGATAAACCAAAGTTTTCACCGTGAACAAAACGAGTCTGATTTCTCAGGATCCCGTGGCCTCAAGCCGACAGTCGGGAGAAGGCTATAGGTCAACGTGCACGTGACTAACAAAACGTTCCTCTCTTGCCCAATCACAAACAAATTCCATGCTCAATTCAGCCAAACACAAATTCATAATCTCATGCTTCTTTTATTTTTTCTTCTTTTCTTTTATACAAGATCATAACCTTTTTCAAGGCATAACAAAATCATCATTCATCATGCATTTTCAAACATTCACAAAAATTTCAATTTCAAGCAAATTCAAATGCAATCAAATCAACATGCACACATATAGGCAAGAATTTGCCCAATTACATAATAACTACGAATGTATTACCCACCTAAATCCTTTGCAAAAATCCAACTCAAGGTTGTCTTTCCTCTTGCTCTTAGGTAGGATTCTCTTAGTTTCCTAAAACAAGCAAGATTCCATTCAAAACAACATTCTAATAAATTTTATAAACTTCAATAATCAAAAAAATATAAGCTCAAAACTAACATACCCATAGTCCATCTAGAATAGAAAACCCAAAAAGCACATTCACTAAAAATTGATTCTAAAATTCTTAAACCCATGCATTTTCTAAGCTTCATGAACCAAAATCCTTCCAAAAATTTAAAAGATTACACATGAACTTACCTTGAATCTTCACCAATCAAAGAGTTTCTTGGCTCTAATGAAAGCGCTTCTCTTCCTCTACCTTTTTCTCTTTTTGAACCACCTCAAAATCTTTCTCAAAAGATAAGAAATGACGAAAACCTAGCTCAACCCTCTTCTTTTCTCTCAAACCACCGAAACTCTCTTCTCCTCTTTACTATTTTTGTTGTTTTCTTCTTTCTCTCCCTTATTCACGTTTTTCTCCTTCTTAAAAGCAAGACAACCCTTTTTCTCTTCCCATTTTACCCTTAATGAGTGCTAAAGTCATATTTGCCCTTCCTTTAATGCTTATTGCCTTTTAACCTTAAATGACATGCCAACTTTGCCCTTATATATTCTTACTACTTTAATCTAATTTACCAATTTAATAAAATCCTACTAACACTAAAATAAATAATTAAACTCCAATAATAATTCTATCATGACCTCATAATCCATTCTAAGGCAAAAATTCAAATTCCAGGCTTATTCCATAAACTATCATGCTTTATTCAACGAAAAAATTCGGGGGCCAACATTTCTTCCCCTTTTAAAAGAATTTTGTCCTCGAAATTCTTACCTGAGTGATCAACAAATAGGGGTAATGTTGTCCTATGTTTTCTTCTATTTCCTAAATAGCTTCTTCACTCGAATGATTTGTTCCAAACGACTATATCCCCCTTAAAGAATTCCGCTGGATATATTACTTATTCAATTACCCTACCATCTTAACTGGTTCCTCAATATATCTCAGATTACTCATAATTTCACTTCTCTTTTTACAGAACCATAACACACCTTGTCAAGCAATACAATACTCTGACAACACATTTATCTCCGACTTGCTATCCCATATCTCTTCAGCGATGATCCACCTAAATCTTCTATTTTTTTAGGTCGCGCAAATTCTACTACAGATCACAATCACTTTCACATTTTAATTTTACTAGACGTAAGTTCCTTTAACAATGACAAGATCACCTCAAATTCATGAACCTAATAATATAGATAGGCTACTTTACATTAAACAAAATTCATGCACTCTGTATAACATATTTAACTTCTTATGCCTGGATCTTATTTCTAACTGACTAGTTACTTCTGATTTGTTAAATAGTCATTCATTCCCATAAATGAAACATTTAACTCATGCGATATGATTCGATAAAACATCTACATCACAAAAAGGTTTCTTACCTCAATTATCTACACTATTTCCATAATCCTTATCAATCAACTATATTCATCATTGCTATTCCAGTCATTCTTAATACCTTAATAAGATCAATTTCAACTTTTCATGATATTTCAATAAATTTAATTACTATCACACTTTGCATGATCAGCGTGATAAAAAGATGTTTTCAACAGGTCATCAATTAATATCTCATGCTAATGATACTTCCATCGCAATTAATTTTGAACACCCTTTGAATATTCTATAGCTATTTAAGGTTACTTCTCTATAGTAGTTACCTGTTCAATATATCCACTTAATCCTATACTTCTATTGTGTTACTCTAAATCATCTCATAATTTTAACTATAGGGATCACAGATTACCTCCCATATCATATCCAAATATAGATTTCATACGTGCTCAATCACATTATACACCAATGTAACCACATTATGGAATATGTACTCATAATAATTGATCAACATAACCTGGAGAACTTCTACATATATCATTATCATTTATTTCATCTTCCATATGTACGTTCTTAATAAATTTGGATTTATAGACTCTTAACCATCTTGAAATTCTGATCTCAATTCCACTAACAAAATCTTATACCAGATTATAACTCTTATCACATTAATTAACAACTATTTTGAATTCCAAGTTTAACCCTTCAATTTCCACTTTGCTTGTACACTTTAAATCTTGTCATTTCTACCTATGTCTCTATTTCTTGCTCAGTCAATTCATAAAAATATATTCACGTCCATATCAACTCAAGTACCTATCCACAATAAAATTATATCACCATATTCGCTGACATAACCACAAATACTGAATCTATGTCTAACATATCGAATTACACAGCATTCCTTATTTCTAGATATCCACCAACTTCATTATCTTACACTTTGAAAAATCACCATTCTTTTCATTGTTTCTAATAGCTCAAACTCTTAACGAAAGTCCATACGTGTGACTTATGTAGTTGCAATTACTGGGATTCTATACTCATCAGTGTCCTCCTCTAATAGCAAGGAATCAGGTGCAGCAGATCCTTGAAAAAACTCCACGTGTTCTTCCACGAGGTGGCATTTTACTCCTTCAATAAAATAATATCATTTAACTTACTTTTTATTTTAATCTTATTTCTTACATGTATGCATGATATGCATGTCACTTAATTCAATCAATAAATTCAATAACGCAAACAAATAATTTAACAATACAAACATTTTATCACATAGCATAACAATTAATACCCTTATGCAATCTAAGCCTAGGAAAAACCTAGGCTCTGATACCATAAGATGTTCAACCCCATTTCTAGAGCCCAACTATCAGGAATATCAAACGACGTGAGCATATTGTCCTACAAGGTTATTTCCATGGGATCTCTCTAGCCAAAACCAGTTTCGGCAACGAAATCATAAATTGACTTCTTCAGAACAATTATAGCTCTATGTCTCTAGTTTATTTTGAAATAATTAGCATAACTTTCACTAGAGATAACGAATTTTGATCATTCAAGTACAATTTTGAAGAGGACTTTGAGTTCTACAACTTTCATAAAGACCCCGAAGAGAGATTTTGCCATCTAGAGGTCAAAAATTTTCACATTTTCGTAACTATCCTAAGAATGTCTGTTTAATGGACATATGTCCCTCCAAACGGACATGAACTGAGCTGAAATGCTAGAATACCTGAGAAGGTCTGCCCAAAAAACATCAAGTCCACCTAACGGAACTTTATGGGTCAAATTCTAGATTTTTAACTCCTACAAGTTACCTATGACCCCTCTTATGCATATTTATCATTTCTAACTTATTTTCCACATCATTTTCACCTCCATTCCAATTCAATATCATTTACAGCCAAATCATATTCTATGCTTGATCATCAACCTAAAAACATAACAACATCCATGTCTATAAAATGTCCAACATTCACCCTATACAGTGCCACTAACTTCTGAAAAACATAACTCTTAACTCCGATATCCAAAAACTTCATACTTTATATCGTTAGAAAGCTAGAAAGATAAGCTACAACTTTCATGAAGACGACTGTAGGTGATTCTACCTAAATCGATGCAGTTTTTTCTTTAAGTTCATAACACAATTTCTACACCTATAAAGGCTTACAAAAAGCAATATCTCTTCATATCTATTCAACTACTAAGTACTTTAAAATAACATCATCACACACAACAGCAAATCCTCAAATTCTCATTCTCATTACTAAACAAAGTAAAAATTTGAACAAGATTTAATTACAGATCAACATACACATCACTAACTTAAAACAAAATGCCAAGGATGCTCATGTTTGATATGCCTATAAAGCTATCGAAAATGTTCACTAACTTAATACAAAAGTCTTTAACTATCTTGAAGTTTTCGATGCCTTGCAAGGATTGCTAACTGTCCCGTTCTACACCTGAGATGTGGGAAAAAGGATGGGTTGAGCTACATAACTCAGTGGCTAATACATTTATAGCCATCGGCAATCGACCAAAATTCAAGCATATGCATATGTATAACTAGCAATTTAAGCATTCTCAATCTATTCTAGCAATTAACGCACTAATCAATTTAGCTCAAAACTCATAACACAGAACATAGACTTTAGCCATTGAACATAACACTCAAATGCATCATACTTAACAATTCAATGATGCAATGCATAAACAAATGGCTCGAGAGTTCTGTGGAACGAAACGGATAAACTGAAGTTTACACCGTGAATAAAATGAATCCGATTTCTCAGGATCTCGTGGCCTTAAGCGGGCAGCTGGGAGAAAGCTATAGGTCAACGTGCACGTGACTAACGAAACGTTCCTCTCTTGCCCAATCACAAACAAATTCCATGCTCAATTCATTCAAACACAAATTCATAATCTCATGCTTCTTTTATTTTTTCTTCTTTTCTTTTATACAAGATCATAACCTTTTTCAAGGCATAACATAATCATCATTCATCATGCATTTTCAAACGTTCACAACAGTTTCAATTTCAAGCAAATTCAAATGCAATCAAATCAACATACACATACATAGGTAAGAATTTGCCCAATAACACAATAACTATGAATGCATTAGCCACCTAAATCCTTTGCAAAAATCTAACCCAAGGTTGTCTTTCCTCTTGCTCTTGGGTGGGATTCTCTTAGTTTCCTAAAATAACCAAGATTCCATTCAAAACAACATTCTAATAAAATTTATAAACTTCAATAATCATAAAAATATAAGCTCAAACCTAACCTACCCATAGTCCATCTAGAATATAAAACCCAAGACCTAGTTTAGAATCCCTAGGAATCAATTTGAGAACCTAAAAAGCACATTCACTAAAAATTGATTCTAGAATACTTAAACTCATGCATTTTCTAAGCTTCATGAACCAAAATCCTTCCAAAAATACAAAGGGTTAAAATTGGGCTTACCTTGAATCTTCACCAAACAAAGATATGTTTGGCTCAAATGGAAGCTCTTCTCTACCTCTTTCTTTTTCCCTTCTTGAACAACTTCAAAATCACTCTTTAAAAACCAATAAAATTGGAAACCTAGTTTAGCTTTCTCTTCTTTTCTTCTTCTCCTATGACACTCTCTTCCCTCTTCTCTCTCATTTTAGTTTTTCACTTCATTCTCTCCTTCTATTCACGTTTTTCTCCACCTTAAGAGCAAGACTACACTTTCTTCTTCCCATTTTACCCTTAATGAGTGCTAAAAGTTATCTTTGCCCTTGCTTTTATGCTTCATGATCTCTAAACTTAAGTGACGTGCCAAAAATGCCCTCAATTCATTCTTAATGCATTAATTTCACTAACTAGTAAAATAAAATCCTACTAACATTGACATAAATAATTAAACTCCAATAATAATTCTATCATGACCTCATAATTTATTTAAATCATGCTTAACAACTCCATCTATTCTAAGGCAAAAATTTAAATTCCATAGAATATCACACTTAACAAAAATATTTCTGGAGCCAAAAATAGATAACCAAAAGGCATTTCTTGGAAGATCAACACAAAACATAATATCCTATATGTGATTACTCCAATGAATTCAAGTACGCTTCCATTATCTAATTACTCTTGATTATCTAACATGATAGATCTTGGTCTTATGTTGTGATTTGATTGTATCTTACAAGTGGAATCAGAGCCATTGTCATGTTAGATTTTAAGAAATATAGATTATGTGTTTTCAGTCAGGATTCGTTGGTTTCTTAATTCAGATTTATGTGGGTTTTGTTTTGTTGTTTGTTCGACTAATTTGGCAACTGCTAGTTCTTGATTTCGATTTCAGAAAACAAATTTGTTCTTCTGCTTTTGCCTTGGTTTATATGCATTTATGGACTATGGAGTGAAGCTAGTATAATGGTCTACATTTTTCAATTTCGGTGCTTCGTTAAAGGCTTTTGATGTTTAATAATAATAATAAGAAAGAAAAGGAAAAGAAAATGTTTGTAGAAGAATGAGTAAAGCATTGAAGCGTCTTCGGTTTTAGTGTGTCCTTGTCTTTTTCTTTATAAAGTTTGCAAAAAGGTTGAGAAGTCAAAGTTTTTTCTTTTCTATGGCTTTGTCTTCAAAGTTTTTTTTGCAAAGTCTTAATTTGTGCTTTGTTTTAAAGGCTTAGTATATGCCTTAATCAAAAAGAATTATGGTTAAATTAATGGATTCAACTTTTGACTTTTTTTATTATTGATATTTTAAATTAATTGATTGAAACAATATGTTGCCAAAGTAACCTCTATTGTGTAGATTAATTAATTTTAAAATATCAAGCCGGTTGTTTATGGATGAATTTTATGTGAATAATGATTAGCCCAAAGGAAGGTTATTATTTGGCCAAACTTCAAGCATACTTGTGGCGATAAATATATGATAATTATTCGATATTTAATGTAATTATAAGTCGGTCCAAAGAAAGGCTTATACTTGACATGAATTTGGTATCAATATTTGATCACTATAATAAGAGTACCACTTATAAATTGATATTTCTGTCCAAAGACTAAATCTCGATGTTGTGTTAGGTGTCTTGTAATGGGATTGCCATTATTTAAATTTATTAATTATAGAGCATTCATATTTTAATTGTGAGCTTATCTTGTTTGCTTTGTTCTCGATTCAGTTAATACATCTGCTGCTTCTATATATGCCAAAATCAACTCTATTCTTGTGCTGAATGGCACAAACTTCAAGAGTTGGAAGGAAAACGTTATGATTGTTCTTGGTTGCATGGATCTAGATCTTGCTCTTTAGATTGAGCGACCCCCTACTCTTATGAATGTAAGTTCCTTTGATGAAAAGAGGGATTGGGAAAGATGAGAACGCTCAAACTGCACGAGTCTTATGATCATGAAACATGCAATTGTGGAAATATTCAGGGGCACAATGTCTGAAGAAAAGGATGCCAAATTGTTCCTTAAGGAACTTGAGTAGCGTTTTGCTAAAAATGAAAAGGCGAAAAAAAGTGTTTGTTTTAACAAAACTTATTTCTATGAGGTATAAAGACAATGGGAGCATTAAAGAGTACATTCTAGAAATGTATCATCTTACTTCCAAACTAAATACACTAAAGTTAGAGCTGTCGAAAGATTTACTTATACATCTGGTTTTAATCTCTCTTCCCACACAATTCAGTCAATTTAAGGTCAGTTATAACTATCAAAAGGAGAAATGGACTCTTAATGAGCTCATTTCATATTGTGTGCAAGAAGAAGAGAGATTAAAGCAAGAGAAGGTTGAAAGTGCTTATTTGGCATCCAATTCTAAGGGCAATATCAAGAAAAGAAAGAAAGATAAAGAAGTTGCGGATAAAGCACCAAAAAATAAGCAACATAAGGAATCAAAACGACAAACTAAGGACTTTGTTTGCTACTTTTGTGAAAGTACTTCTCACATGAAAAAAGAGTGTCCCAAGTATCATGCTTGGTGTGCAAAGAAAGGAACACTTGTTTCTTTGGTTTATTTTGTGGTCAATTTGATTTCAGTACCTAGACACGCTTGGTGGATAGATTCTGGTGCTACTACTCACATATGTGTATCCATGCAGGGCTGCCGAAGCTACCGAAAATGTAGTGATGGTGAAAAATACATCTATATAGGTGATGGAACAACAATTGAAGTTGAGGCAATAGGGACTTTTAGATTATCATTAAAGATTGGAAATTATTTGGATTTGAAAGAGACTTATATTGTACCATCTTTTGGGAGAAATTTGGTTTCTATTTCTGTTTTGGACAATGCTGGTTATTATTGTTCTTTTGGAAATGGACAATTTAGTTTTTTTTAAAGATTCAAAACTTATTGATTCAGATTCTTTATCCATAATTGATAACCTTTATTTTCTTAATACAGATGTCTCATCTAATGAATCCTTGTATGTTAATTCATGACGTACTAAAAGAAAATTGACAAATGACAATTCTGCTTCATTATAGCATAAACATTTAGGGCATATCTCTAAACAAAGAATGGAAGGGCTTATATCAGATGGAATTCTTGATCCAATTGATATATCAAAATTTGAAGTTTGTATTGAGTGTATTAAGAGGAAGTAGACAAACATAAAGAGATTGGGTGCCAAAAGATCTTCAGACGTCTTAGAACTAATACATACAGATATTTGTGGGTCATTTCCTACACTTGCTTGGAATGGTCAAAGGTATTTTATGATGTTCATAGATGATTATTCACATTATGGGTACCTTTATCTCATTCATGAGAAGCCACAGGCACTAGATATGTTTAAAGTTTTTAAAGCTGAAGTTGAAAATCAACTTGACAAAAGGATTAAAAGTGTTAGATCTGACTGTGATAGTGACTATTACAGTAGATATGACGGTTCCAGTGAACAATGTCCAGGACCATTTTCCAAATTCCTAGAGGAATATGGTATTGTCCTATAGTACACTATGCCAGGGAATCCTAGCATGAACGGTGTTACCGAGACACAAAACAGAACTAAGGACATGATAAGGAGTATGATTATTCACACTATCTTACCAGATTCACTCTGGGGAGAGGCATTAAAGATCGCAGCTTATATTCTTAATAGAGTCTAACTAAGGCAACAACTAAATCCCCTTATGAATTATGGATAGGCAAAAAGCCTAGTATAAAGCACTTTCACATTTGGGGTTGTTCGGTTGAGACAAGGCCTTATAGCCTAAATGAAAGGAAACTGGACTCAAGAACAATTAATAGCTACTTTATTGGATACTCTGAACGATCAAGGGGTATAAATTTTATGATCCCATAAATAAATCAATTTTTGAGACGGGAAATGCAAGATTTCTTGAGAATGCTGAGTTTGAAAGGGAGATAATAATAAGGTTAGAGACTTTATCTTTAAAGAGGAATTTGTTTCTCTTCTTACAGTTGTTACTGATCATAATCAGGATATTATTCCTAACGTTGTTCAAGAAGGAACTTTAGAACAAGAAGACAATATAGAAAATCTTCCTATTCAAGATCAATTGAATATATCTGAAGGACAAACTCAACAACCTCAAGAATAAGTGCCATTAAGGAGCTCCACTAGAGAAAGGAGAAGAGCATTCTAGATGATTATACTGTCTTTCTCCAAGAACATAATATGTACATTGGCATAGTAGGAGATGATCCAATCAACTTCTATGAAGCCATTGAAATTTCTAATTCTCAAAAGTGGATTGATGCAATGGATGATGAAATTAAGTCCATGAGAGACAAACATGTTTGGGATCTTGTTTCATTGCCTAAAGGTGTGAAACCTATTGGTTGCAAATGGATATTTAAGACCAAAAGGAATTCAAAAGGCAATGTAGAAAGATATAAGGCTCGTCTTGTTGCAAAGGGCTTTACTCAAAAAGAAGGTATCAATTATAAAGAAACTTTCTTGCCGGTATCTTCGAAAGATTCCTTTAGGATTATAATGGCACTTATGGCACATTTTGATCTTCAGTTACATCAGACAGATGTTAAGATGATGTTTCTCAATGGAGACATTGATGAAACAATTTATATGGAGCAACCTGAAAGCTTTGTTTCCAAAACTTCAAAGAAGATGGTTTGCAAATTAAAGAAATCCATCTATGGACTCAAGCAAGCTTCTTGTTAATTGTATTATAAGTTTCATCAAGTTGTCATCTTATTTCTTTTTGAGATGAATTTGGTTGATGACTGTGTATACCATAAGTTCAGTGCGAGTAAGTATAATTTTCTAGTTTTATATGTTGATGACATACTACTTGCTAGTAACGATATAGGCTTCTTGCATGAAACCAAGAAATTTCTATAAACGAATTCTAAAATGAAAGATCTTGATGAAGCATCTTTTATATTAAGAATTCAAATTCATTGAGATCGCTCTCAAGGTATTCTTGGGTTATCATAAAAGAGCTATATCAAGAAGGTATTTAAGAGATTTGGTATACAAGATTCGTAACCAGGTGATATCCCTGTAGCTAAAGGAGACAAATTTAGTCTTAATCAATGCCCCAAGAATGATTTAGAAACTAAATAAATGCAGAAGATTCCTTATGCTTCAACTGTAGGGAGTCTAATGTATGATCAAGTATGTACGCGTTTAGATATTGCGTACATTGTTGGAATGTTAGGCAGATATTTAAGCAATTCCAAACTAGATCATTAGATAGCTGCCAAAAGGGTTATGCAGTATCTCAAGAGAACAAAAGATTATATGCTCATATATAGTAGATCGAATCAGTTGGAGATCACTTGGTATTCTGACTCTATTTTTGCAGGATGCCAAAACAGTTGCAAATCCACTTCAGGCAATATCTATATGCTTGCTAGAGGAGTTATTTCTTGGAAGAGTGTTAAACAAACACTCATAGCTTCTTCCACCATGGCAGCTGAGTTTATAGCGTGTTATGAGACATCCAATCATAACATATGACTATGAAATTTTGTCATTAGATTGCAAATTATAGATGGCATTGAAAACCATTAAAGTTATTTTGTGATAATAAATCAGTAGTGCTATATTCTAATAACAGCAGGAGCTCGTCAAATTTGAAGCACATCGACATCAAGTTCCTAGTTGCTAAAGAAAGAATTTAGAGGGGTCAGTTGTTTATAGAACATATTAGAACAAACTCCATGATTGTGGATTCACTTACTAAAGGTTTACCACCCAAGGTCTTTCATGAGCACACAACTCATATGGGTATTTTTGCATTTGATGATATGTTGATTTAGTGGGAGTTTGTATACATTTATGGTTATAGACATATCTTAAAGATTTTGTATGATTTGGTATTTCAGTATAAAGTTTTTTAGTGAATTTACACTTTGATTTCATTTGGCTTGATCTCATTAAGGAATAAAGTAGTATCAGTTGGAAATAGGCATATTAAAGATCACATGACATGAAATTTCCATGCTACACATCCATACTTGATCTATGACGTTATTTTATTGATGTATGTGACCATTGATGGGTTTAGTTACGATGATTGTGACGAAGATCCCTTTAATCCTGCATTGATATGATTAATGGACCGGATTGTTTAAAGATGATTAAACAATAATACAATTTTAAGCTCATAAGGTTTATCATGACATATCATTATAAGAAATTATATATATGTAGTCCAAGTAGGAGATTGTCAGATTTATTTATTAGCTGGACTTACATATATGTATAATTAAATGTCATGAGCTATTATAAGGTATGACCTAAGTAAAAGTGGTCTAATAAAGTTTTGGATTATTGGGTCCAAATCGTCTAATTAAAGTATAGCCTAAGATATGTGTAGAAAACCCAGTGTTATATTTCTAATTTATGATGGGCAAATTAGTAATTGACACTAAGCATATGAATATGTGGTTATGGTCCCCAAGAGAGGCTTAAGGCTTTTCTTTTCTTTAATCTTATCAAGAGAAAAGATAGACAACCTAAAGACATCTCTTGGAAGATCAACACAAACTACAATATCCTATACATGATTACTCTGATAGATTCAGGTATGCTTCCGCTATCTAGTTACTCTTCATAATCTGACATGATAGATCCGGGTCTTATGTTGTGATTTGATTGTATCTTACAAGAGACCCATGCATTTTACTCACCTATATCAATCAAACTAATCTAACTGCAGTCTTGTATCACACACAACTTATAAGGAGACATCATAATGCAAATCATTAATCAAATAGGCCAAGGATATTAAATTGCAGTTAAATCCTGGAACATGATCAAGTTGCAAATTCTCTCCTAATAATAAACTTCCTTCATAAAGTGTAGTTATATAGGACCCAAAGTGCTATGGGTGACAATGAAATTTCAATTAAATTAACAATGCTTTATTCCCAGTTGTATAATGAGACGCTCTAGAGTCATGTATGCACTTACCTGAGAGTTTCTCTTTAGAGCTTTTAGCTTGTGAGTTTACCATAGAAATAAAGTTGCCCGTTGATCATTAGTAAGAGCATTGGCTAAACTCGCCTTATCTTAATTCAACGGTATGCCACCTCTAGTTTGAGCAGTGGGAGCTATTTTAGGAATAAGTTATGCAGCATTAGCCACCCCCGAAGCCCCTTTGCTGCAAACAACTATAATAGTTCCATGTCCTCGACTAGCCCCAAAAATTCCTTTTCATTTATTCTACCATTCTAGTTAGCTAATTATCTTAAAACATGTGTTCATCTCATGGCTAGGTCTGCCACAATTCTTACATACAACCTTCTTACTACTAATTGTTCTATTGGACTGAGAGCGAGTACCTTAGATAATAAAGTTAAAAACTTTGACTTGAATTCATAAGTACGAACCATGGAGCGATGCTTTTCTTCTTAAACTACTAGAGCATGTGCATGACTTAAGGGATGGAGCATGTTTTGTTCAGTTGTATTTGAACACATGATTCCATATACTTCATCATCGAGACCTATCAAAAATTGATGGACTCGTTCTTCTTCTTGTTGCTTCTCCTATTCAACACTCAAGGTGCAAGAATAACCTCGACGTGTACATGTTGGCTGCTTCATATAATTTGCTAGCTCTTTCTAATTCAACTTGAAATGACCAAAATAAGCAAGCACACTTTGGCCATCTTGCTTGCATTTTGCATTATCCAATTACAACTATTGCATGTGTGGTCCATTTCCAACAGGGAACCTCTGTCTAAGATCATCCTAGAGGTCCTTCACCATTTCATAATAAGTGATGGTCGACTTAAGAATAAGTTCAATGGATTGAACAATCTAGGCCACTAACACTGAGTTTATGCTCCACCAATCTTTTATTTCATCTTCACCTTCTTCAGGCTTCGACATGGTTCCATCCAATAACCCTTGTTTCTTTTGACTCAAAATGCATTCCGCATCACCTGAGTCCATTCTTAATGATTTTCTCCCTTGAGTATGATAGGGCAAGTATTCATGTTGGGGCAATCGAACGGATGGAAGGAATACAGGGATGTGGGATTTAACCCCTCACGTTCTTATCTGTGAAATATTCCATAAGCCTAAGAGTCACAACAAGAAGAGCCTTTCTCAATTTAGGTGGTCTAACAATGCCATGTACCTTGGTGATGTTATGGTTTCAAATTAAAAGCTATAATTCATAATTTCGGATATAAAACATAAGAAGTCCACCTGCAATTATGGATGATCTATTTTAAAAACAATTGGATAGTAAATAGGTTGGACATGATGTAGCTCCATTGAGGTTTATCGGTGAAATATTACACGAGCTTAAGAGTCATAGAGAGAAGAGCCTTTCTCTATTCAAGTGGTCTAACAATACCACGTACCTTGGTGATGTTATGGTTTTTAAATTGAAAACTATAAGAGGTATGTTTAAACCTCATTGCATGTACATGATGACTTTCTTAGCAGGCTCAATTTCATTGTTTGCTTAAATTAAAACTTAGTATGTCAACTTGTATTGATTTATCATTATGTTATTTAGAACTTAAATTGCATCTAATAATTCAATAATTTACTTTTAATTGTATAGCTAGATTGATAAAGTTAGATGTCTCATCAAAAATGGTCCACTAAAAATTTTGAAGGAGTTAAGATTTTCAGGCAATTTGTAAAAGATCAAATAGGTGTAGAATGTTGTATTCATTGTCCATGCGTAGATTGCTTAAATATGAACATTCAAAGTCAAGATGTGGTATGTATAATCCAAGGCATAGATAAATTCTATACTTCATGGATTTATCATAGAAAATGTTTTGAAGCAAGTTATAGTATAAGTGTCGATACAGGTGTTGGTGGTAGTAACAACAATGATGTAGAATATTATGATATTAAAGAATCTAGTGATGATGGGATTCGTGAGATGTTAGAGGATTATGGGAATTATATGTAAGCTATGAATGAAACTGGTTTGCCTAACATAATTGTTAGTATTATTGAAGATAATTTTAGGAAGTTATTGAAAGTTACTCCAGAAGAATTATATTAAGGGTGCTCGAAATTCTCACAGCTATCTTTTATTATAAAGTTATTGTATTTGAAGGTTTATAATAAATGGAGTAACAAATATTTTGACATGTTAATTGATTTACTCAATGACACATTACCTGTTAGACAAAAATTGCCCAAATCTTAATATGAAGCAAAGAAATTGTTAAGGGACCTTGGATTAGGATATAGATCAATATATGCTTGTAAGTATGATTGTGTTATATTTTGGAAGGACAATAAAGATCTTGAAGAATATCCTATTTGTGGTACATCAAGGTGGCAAGTGCATGATGGGAAAGGGAAAAAGATATTGCATAAAATCTTAAGATACTTCCCTATTAAACCACAACTACAAAGGCTTTTTTATGTCAACAAAAATAATCATAGATATGAGGTAGAGAATCTCATTGTTGATAGACTCAGTGGCATGGAAAGACTTTGATAGAAGGTTTCTATGGTTTGCAGAGGATTGTTTTAATGTTTGACTTGGTTTGGCCTTAGATAGATTTAATCCGTTTGGTAATATGAGTACTTCTTAAAGTATGTGACTAGTATTTCTAATGTCATACTATTTACCTCCATGGGAGTGTACCAAGGAGCCCTTTATGTTATTGTCTTTACTTATTCTAGGTCCTACTGCTCCTGGTAAGGATATCGATGTGTACATGCAACCACTAATTGATGACTTAAACCATCTCTGGGAGGTTAAATTAGAAACTTATGATGTTATTGAAGGTGAAACATTTATAATACATGTGGTTGTTTTGTAGATTATAAATGGTTTTCCAGCTTAAGGGAATTTGTCTGGATGTAGTACTAAAGGGTATATGGCCTAGCCTGTATGTAACCATCAAACTCATTCAATGAGGTTACGAAGTAAAATATGTTATATGGGATATCGTTGTTACTTGGAACATGGGCATAGATGGCGAATAAGTAAATTGCGTAATGGAAAAATAGAATTGGGAAAGCTCCTTTGCACTTCTTTGGTGATGATGTGGTTTACCAACTATCACATTTGGGTGACATTACATATAGAAAACACTCAAGTAATAGAAAGCAAAAGAGAAAAGTTGTTGAGCTTAATTGGACTTAAAAAAACATAATTTTCAATTTGCCATATTAGAAGGAATTGTTATTGTGGCATAATCTTGATGTGATGCATATTGAAAAAAATCATTTGTGAGAATATTTTAGTAACTTTGATGGAAAATCAAAAGGCACAATTAAGGCTAGATTAAACTTAGAAGATATAAATATAAGAAAAGCTTTGCATTCGAAACAAAGAGATGATGGGTCATGCTTCACTCCACATGCTTGTTACAACATGTCAAAAAAAAGAGAATTAAACTTTTTGTCAATTTCTTAAATCAGTTAAGTTTCCTGATGGGTATGCATCTAATAATATAGCCTGTTGTGTTAATGTCAAAGAAGGAAAAGTTTCGGGGTTGAAAAGCTATTATTGTCATATACTTCTGTGACGATTACTTCCTATTGGAATATGTAAATGTTTACTGAAGGATGTATATGTAACTTTGGGACAACTGGGTAAGATTTTTAAGTAATTATATTGCAAGAAACTAAAAGTAGAAAAGCTTGAAAAAATAGAAAAAGACATAGCTTTGATTATATTTATGCTTGAACTAGTATTTCCCCCATCTCTTTTTGATGTTATGGTGCATTTGGCAATTCACTTATTATAAGAACAAAACTTTATAAACCAGTTCAATTTTGATAGATGTTCCCCATTAAAAGGTAATTTATATTAACTTTTACTTTTTCTTAAATACTTAGTTAGTAACAATTGTTAATCTTTTATATTTTAGGCTCTCTTAAGCGCTATGTGCATAATAAAGCTTGACCTGAAGGGTCTATTGCACAGGCTTATATAGCAAATGAATGTTTGACACTTTGTTCGATGTACTTAAATGACTTGGAGAGAAGATTTAGTAGACAAGAACGTAACTTTGATTTTAATCAAGATGGTGGCTTGTTAGTTTTCTCCCAAAAAGTAAGGCCACTTGGAACAAGAAAATATGTGGAGTTAACAAAAGACGAATTCGAAATTGTCCATTAGTATATTTTGAACAATTGCGAGGAAGTCGATTCATATATGGAGTATGCATATTACTTCTCATTCATTATTTCATGTTTAAATATAACATTCAACCTGTATTTTTTGATATCTATTTACATTTTAAAATAGAGAGCACAAAGATGAGATTCGAAGCAAAGAGATTGTTAATGTTGAATAAAGACATAAGATTAAGTTCCTATCATGGTTTAAGGCTTGAGTAAGTTATTGATGGAATATTGTAAATTTATGGCAATTTGTAGTTTAGATTAACTTCTGATTATTGTTTGTCATACAGATAATGCGATTACATAACCGTAAATTGTAGGAGGCAACGAAAACATATATGCTTTGGCATATGGACCTCATATATGTGGCAAAAAATATACATGTTGCAGTGTTAATGGAGTTATATTTCATATAAAAAATCAAGACAGTAGACCTAGAAGCCAAAATTGTTGGGTTTTTGTTGAGGGACTATATGATAACAATTTTATTGACTTCTACGGTGTTATTTTAGAAATAATAGAGTTGCATTACATCAAGGATAAAAAGGTTGTTCTACTTAATTGCAAATGGTTTAATCTTGTTGACATAAAAGTGAATGGAAATATTACTAGCATCAATGTTAGTGACACATAGTATGATAATTACCTTTTTGTCCTTGCAAATCAAATGAAGCAAGTATTCTACTTCAATGACACCGTGTTTTCAAAAGTTGTACAAAAGATTCAACATTGAAATCTCTTTGATTTTTGTGAAAGGAAAAATGGCCTAATGAGTGAAGATGGTGATGAATTATATCAAGAGATTGAGTCAAAGTTGAATAGTGGAGCCCTACAGATAGAAGATGTAGATATATCATCATTTTATAGGAGAGATGCTGATCCCAATATACTAGAAGAAAATAAAGTACAAGCCAATCTTATCATAGAAAGAGACTATATTGAGGATGAATTATATGAAGATGGTGATACTTTGGTCGAATATAATAGTGATAAAGAGTCGAATCATAATGTAATTAAGGATGATGATTTTGAAGATCTTGATCATGATAATTGAAGGTAATAAAATTGTTCTTTATATTGTTTGAAATGTAATATAGGTAACATTTATGTTAATGTGTGTTTTAGATGATTGAGTTATGCTAATGCGAATTGTTGATGTTTGACTTATATTAACGCGTATTGTTGATTTTTAACTTATATTAATACAGATTGTTGATGTTTGACTTATGTTGATTCGTATTACTGATGTTTGACTTATGTTAATGTAAATTGTTTATGTTTGACTTATATTACTGTGTATTATTGATGCTTGAGTTATTTTAATGAGGATTGTTGATGATTGAGTTATGTTAATGAGTATTATTGATGTTTAAGTTATGTTAATATAGATTATTGATGATTGAGTTATGTTAATGCAAATTATTGATGTTTGAGTTATAGATTTCCAATATAATGGCACATGGTAGAAATAAAGGGAAGAAGATGTCAGGTATCAAAATTGTTCCTACCTAACAATAACCATATCAATTAGATCTTGACCAATAGTAACAATCAACCTCTTCCACCATTGAAGCAAGTTAATAACATACTCATTCAGTAACATACTCATTCTACTTCAACTAGTACAGAGGGATTTGTAAGTTTGTTATTCTTTAATACCTACAAATAAACTTGTGCTTAAATATATTTTTACCTATTTAATGTATATTTTCTTATCATTATTCATTTGATGTCAAGTTCTAAAATCAACATAAGAAAAAGAGGTAGAGGTATAACTAGAGTTATAAGTTACAACGAATGAATGTTGTAATGAACAACAAGTTGTCATCGCATATTGATACTTTGCAAGGTCTTCCTCTAAAGAAGATTCAATCAACAAAATTGTTTAGTGAGTTGGGGATAATATCCAGAATAGAATTACTTTATCTAAAGCATGCTAAGGACTTAAAGCAAGACAACATGTTTGAGAATGCTTTGGATAAAGTTTCAGTAAATTTTCAATTTATTTAACTATATGCAATATTGTTTCACTTATTTTAAGATTAATTACACTTTTACTTATAGTTCACAGATGAAATTGAATATCGTCGATATCGATAACCCTGACGTTTTAAACCGTGTCACTTGATTATTGAAATAAAGGACTAGGGATCATCATTATAGGATGCATCAATATTACAAAACTTTTCTTTCTAATGCAGAGCCAAGGAGACATGTTTTAGAATGGACGTCTCTGGAAAATTGGAACAATTTATGTGATTATTGGGCCTCTGCCAATGTTCAACTTTATTTATTTTCACTTCACATTTGTTTCCATTAATCTTGTTAGATGATTTAATGTCTATCTTTTTTTTTATTCAGGAAAAATGTGAGAGGTTGAGGTGAACAGAGGAAAAATGAAAAATCCTTACAACTAAAGCTCCAAACTATTTGTTGTCCTGTGAAATGAATATGTAAGATCTTTGTTTACAAGTTATAATTATATCAATAAACACTATATTATTTATTGTGCATTGTTTTTTTTTTCATAAAATAGAGTGAGAAGGAACTACATAAACAAAAGTATGATAAAATCACACTCTACAAACTCACTCATATAAGAAAGGTCAATGGTGGATATTTGAAGAAGCACAAAATAACTATTTAAGTATAAAAAATTGTTTAAATTCTATGTTTATCTATTTATGTAGTACTAACTAATAATATTTGCATTAAATAGTATTTTTTTAATATTTTAGAATAAGATGCAAGATTTATTGGTTGCAAACATCAATGTCTAAAGCTATGTTTGGTTAGGGTTTATTAATGAAATAGAATGTAATATTATTCCATCGTTTAGGGAGGAGGGTTTATAATGGAATGAGATGGAAGAGGAGGATTTCATATTGCATCCCATTCCATCTTAAACAGTAAAATTGACAAAACCTCCGATTTTGGGGGTTTAGGATGGAATGTAAAATGATAAACAACTTTATATTATATTACATTATAAACCCTTCATCCAAACAACATTTAACTATAATACATTATGAACCCTTCCATCCCTCTCAAACTATAATTTTCTAATATTACATCCATTTACATTCCATTCTATTATAAACTCTTCCATTCCATTATATTCCATCAAAAACCTTAAGTCCAACCAAACGTAGCCTAAAGGAAATGAGGCAAATGTAGAGGACATTTGCAACAAGGTGCTTGGTACATAATCCAGATATATAAAAGATCTTGGGTTTGGCCCTAAGTGAACTTTTTCATCCTCACCAAAATCAACATATATTCAACGTCTTGAAGAGGAAAACAAGATGTTTAAGGTTGATTTACAACATACTCGAAAAAAGTTGGCCAAGCATGATAAGTAACTCAAAAAATACTTGGCCTAGATTTTGAAAGCAATTATAATGAAAACAAGGCTGAGTTATTTGTATTGTATCTCGTAAACTAATCTCTATATTTTTTATTTTGTATATAAGTATTTATGAAGTTTTAATTAAAATATTGTACACAATCAAATTTAATGATGTTTTATTTTTATAAACAATACTTTAAATTATCAATAATTTTTGAATAATAATTAAAAATCTAAATATTATATAAAATAATATGGAATAAAAATTTCACAAATAATTATAATTAACATGGTGTAAAATTTATTTAAAATGTATATTAAAATTTTGAATTCATTTTACAAAACGTAGCTAGAGACATTTTGCTACGTTTTCAAAAATGTAGCTAAAACTTTTTAGCAACATTTTCAGAGATGTAGCTAAAAACATTTGACTATGTTTATGGAGCGTAGATAAAAACAAAATTTAGCTAATAATCTTTAGCAATGAAAATTAAGTGTAGCCAAAATTTATCGGCAATGATCTCTTAAAATGTCACTAATAGTTTTTCACTACAAAAATAAAGCATAGGCAAAAATTATTAACAACGATTAGGGAAAAACGTTACCTATAGTTTTGAGCTACAGAGATTTGTCGACATTTTTGACGATAAATATATATCATTGGTAATTACTATTAGTGACGACTTTATGACTTTTAACAATGAATTTTCGTAGCCAAATGTCGTTTTTGTTATAGTGAGAGGTATAATGTCATATGTCCTTAGTGGAACTATGGTTTTGGTTATTTTGAAGTTGTGTAATGCTTATTTAAAAGTTATGTATCTATGTTCTTCTATATAACTAGCGTTTATATCAATAAATTTAAGAGAAATATATGTATACAAGACATAAGCAGTAAGCCAAAAGAAATTACATATATTAGATAGATAGATGCACACTTATGGGATAACTCTTAAACTAGATAATAGGTAACAAATAGTAAAGGATGGTGTTTTGAAACTCATATAAGTTGTATGAATTTCTTCATATTAACAAACTCATCAAAGGGATATAAGTTTTGTAAGATTGCATGATTGATGCTTGGTCAATGGCAAGAAGTAATCAAGGATCTTTATGTGGCATCAAATTTAGATTCTGATGAAAAAAATAAGCGTTGTACTAAAAAATGTATCCTCATTTGTCATTTGCTTTCCTTTGCTAAAAAATAGTCTTATTTGTTGCTTACAACTCTTAGTCAACTTATGCATTTTCCAATGAAAAAAATAAGTTTTTGTATCTTTTTTTTATAATACACACCTTTTAAAATCAACTAGCAACTGTTTTTACCATTTGGTATATTATTAATAAATGCTAGGAAATGAAAGTAGTTGAGAAGCCTAAACTTACCACTTTATATTTGAGGATTCAATCCCATTTTAACCATTTTTGAAATTCTTGTTAACTATCTGCCATCATTTTCTCAACTTCCACATTCAACTCAAATAACTTCCTAACTTCCAGTCCATTCCCCTATAATTTAGCTAACGATTCTGTTACACTATTCATCAACTTCCACATTCAGCTCAAGTATGCCCTCTGTTGTGTAGAATTCTTGAATCCTGGACTTTTCAACTGATTCCATATGCTTGGATTCTCTAGCCAAATGACTTTTAAGACTTCTAGTACTTGGACCTCTTTCACTTTTGGGCCAAATAGGCTATATTATTTTAAACTATCAATAATTTCCCCTATGTATGTTTGGTTCAGCAAACCAAATATATGATATAAAATTATCTTGATTTCCTAACTGGACTTTAAATTCCAGTTTAATTATTAAACAATCTTATGTCATATCCAAAGATTATATTGAGATCTTTCAAATTTGAAATCCTTAATTCCCTATTCATTAAAAAAGATAGTAAATCTCTTTAAATTCTCACCTTTTACCATGCCCTTAGTGTTTGACCATTTCTATACTATAAAAATTCATCATTACTTCTTCGCTTTTCACCTTAGCTTTCAAATAGTTATTTTACCCTCTTTTCTAACTTTCACACTCTTTTTTGTCTTTAAAAAATTATGCTAAGTTAAGCACCATTGACACATGTGTCTAATTTTAGCATTTTTAAAAATCTTAACAATTTTTTTGTAGGCTCCATTTCGTTTGAGCCCCTTCCACCTTTTACAAGAATCAAGCAAAAAATTCCTACAGTTTAATGTTCCTTGTAACCTATTAATTATATTATTCAAACTCCTGTTTTTAGCATTGGTGAAGGCTATCCTTACTTTGACCATGAATATGATTTTCCTCTTACTAGTAGGACTTCCCTACTTATAGATGCTTCTCATCCATCGCTTCCTTATTTTGGAGAAATAAGTAAGTCAATTTTTCTTCTAAAATTTGCTTTGTTTTAGGATCCCGAATCCTTAAATTCTTGACTTGGGAATTTACGCCAATGGGCTAAATAAGTAGACAGGTTATACTCATGTATTAATTTATGGGGGTAAAATTCAGTCCTTTAACTTGGACCAATTGTAAATTTCTCTGCTCTTATTAACTTCTTACTATTTTCGAATGGGACATTTAACTTTGATTTATGAATTTTAATATAAATTTATTTTGTTTCAAGAAATTGCTATCATTCCTTCATCTACTTTTTTAAAAAGTAGGCATATAAATACTTTCCATTAATAAAATTCCTATGAGATTCTCCTTCCAAAATATATAACCAATAGGCATTTCCATTTAGAACTTTATAAATTTTAAACAATCCTTTTTAATTTCGCGATCCTTTACCCCATTATCTATCTTTTTTCCCAGGGGTAGGATCAATTTCCATACTAGTTCCCCTTCCTAGACTCGTTTGCGAATTCTTTTGCTCTAGAATTTTACCATTTTTCCTTTTTGAATAATCATATTATTCTAGGCCTAAAGCCATGTTTCATCTAAATTCTCTAACTCTATACTATCACTACTGAATACTTGACATTCCCTAAGAAGGACATCATCATGTCCATATTTCAAGGCAAATGGGCTAAATCCTGTGTTAGTACACTTAAAGGTATGATACACCCGTAAGGTTTCAAATATAAATTTTTGCCATTCTCTTAGATTATCTTCTAACACGTTCTCTAAACTTTGAATAATTATTTTCTTACACTCTTTGATTTAACCATTAGCCCGAGCATAATATGGAGTTGAATTCAATAATTTTATCGTATAATATTTAGTGAAATCTTTAACTTCTTAAACTATAAACATAGTTTTTTTAATTACAATTGATTGGGGAATTCCAAACTTAGGAATAATTTTTTATTTGATGAATTTGACTATGTCTATTTGGTCAACTTTATTCAAAGGTTGAATCACCACATACTTAGTAAAGTAGTATGTAGCTTATAAAATAAAACCATGGTCTTTTGAGGATGATGTATATAACTTCCTAATGAGATTAGTGGCCCATCCTTTTAATGACCCATATTTTAACTATATAATGTAACTTGGAAGTAGGAATTCTCCTAATTCTTACATAATTCTGACATTGTTTACATCCCATGGTATATGATATGCAATCTTTTAGGATAGTAAGCCAATAATATCCATGTTGACTATAAGCCACCTTATTTTTATTCTAGATTGGTAAGCTCCATATACCCCTTTATAAACCTGCCACATCACTGTTAATGATTCGAGCATGCCAAGATATCTCAAAAGAAGTCCGTCATTTCCTTGACGAAATAAAGTTCCTTTAATTAACATAATATTGAGTGCTTGTTGCTTAAGTTTGAACAACACTTTCTTGCTAGGGTTTTATAAAAAGTCTTTAATTTCCAACCTCCACTTATGGGCAACTTTTTTATCAATATTAAAGACATTTAGTGAAATTCCTCTTTTATAAATAAATAGGTGAGATATTCTTTGTACCATAATAAACTTATAAATTAAGTCTTCAAGCATTTTCAATTCAGATGCTATTTATGAAAGTTCATTTACATCCACCTTTTGGAATATGCTGAAATTCTATATTATCAAATATTTCCAGTAATTGGACAAAGGTAGTGTAGTAAGGTGATAAAGCTACACTTCATCATCATCATCATCATCATCACACCCAGTCCGAATCCTGCACCGGTACGGGGTCTGGAGAGGTCTGATAGTATGCAGCCTTACCCCTACAGAGTAGAGAGGTTGTTTTCGGTAGACCCACATGTATATGTGACAATGAAAACGTAGTATATTAATAATACAAAAAAGCTACAAATAAGTGATGCAGGTTAAAAAGAGTAAATAAATAAAGCTAAAATAAAATAAATATAGCAAATGAACACTATAACTGTAATAAACATAAGTAAAGACAAAAAAAAAGCAATACAACAATACCTAGTAGAATAATCATAAAATAATAAAATAAAATAAGTAAATATATAGGTCAAATAAACATAAAAGATGTAATTAAATAACTAAATGCATAAATACAGTAATAATAATAATAATAATGATGATGATGATGATGATGATGATGATGATGAATAATTATAATAAATTAATCATAATTAATTGAAATAAAATAATAAAAAATTCTTAGAGGGAATTCACAATACTTAGCCAAAAATAAGCGAAGGAGTAGGTTTGAATTTGGAAAACCTAACAATAGAACTGTGTTGGGATGTCTGGGTATTGAAAAAAATAAAAAAAAGAGTGAAAAAATATCTGTAGAGTTAATTGATGTATATTGTCGATATTATGTATTCTAAAAATTATTCGATGAACTTATCTTTTCACAAAATTTTATAGTTTTTGTTATTTAAATTATTACTCTAAAAAACTCTACTAAGAAACAAATAAGTTATTAGAAACTAATAGAATTTTAATGTCTTAAAAAATAAAAATTAATTAAATCATTAAAGTAATGATTATTTTTATTTATTTTATAAAAATATTATTTATTATTTATAATAATAATAATTACTAATAATTACAAAGTGATAGT
>JAOTAY010000191.1:32647285-32678151 GCA_025629805.1 Erythroxylum baracoense | reverse complement strand
TCACTTTTAAGACTTTGTAGTTCATGTAACCTTTGTGTATTGAGATTTCGGATTTTGTTGTAATGTGGCTTGAAAGGCCATTATAGCTTTGTACAACCCTTTGTTGAGGGTAATGAAATGTAATTGATGAAAGTTAGTTGAAATTAATGTATTACAGACTATGATGAAGTAAAGATCGGAGAGTATTATGATATTTTCGATTAAAGGTTGGGTTATGATATATGTGTTCCGAATAACAGTTGGGCTCCGGAATCGGGGCCCAACATGTGTGATATCAGAGCAAGTAGGAGTTAGACTCCAAAAACAGGGTCTAAAAGTTTGGAAAGGGCTTGTGGAATTCTGGATAACCAAACTATCTTAAACTAGGCTTGTACAATTCCTAAACTACTTCTCTGACTACTTCCATATTAACTTTTAATCTCACTTATGATTGGTGAATAATGGGATTACATTTATAGTTGCAACATTACCTCCCAAATCATATTGTTCTCTATTAGCTTCAACCTCCATATCGAATCCTTATCTATATAAAATTTACGGCTTGACTGAATGTTGGCCATTATCTAGATTAATATGAGAATGCACTATAAGGATGTCTTATCTCTTATTTGAAGGGACATATCTTTTGTCCACAAAGAGAGTGGATAAAAGGCAATTGCACTCTCTGAATTTCATTGCATTAGGACTAAAATGTCCCCCAAGTCCTTCAAAGTTCTTCTTTGCTAAAACAAGTGAATTATGGCTAGAAATTTTTATTAGAGCGGTAGATAGTTCGTCAACCTTTTCAGTTAAAACTTTAACAAGGTGTTTGGTTGATTGGAAAAACCATTCAAATCCTTATCTATTCCTGGTAATTGGTTATCCACTTGTTTGGTTGAACCAAATATAAAGAATATATAATCCAAGGGTTTACTTATTCTTTGAGTTTGGAGAATAAGTAAACTCATCAACCCCCCTATCTTTTTCTATTCCAACTGGTTGGGAATAAAATTTGAGGACATGTTGGACAAAAATATCCTTAAAGAGTCCACATAATTACTTAGCTATAATAATAATAATAATAATAATATCACAAAAAATTTCGAGGGCTGAAACTCGCACACCTCGTTTTGGCTGATGACCTATTATTGTTTTGTGTTGCAGGTATCACATCTGTCAACATCCTAGTAAGCGCTTTGACAACCTTCTCAAAGTGGTGTAACCTTTGGATCAATTTGGAGAAGAATAGCTTAATATTATTAGCTGATGTGCATAATCCTAGTGAATTTAATTGTGCAATAGGGCTTACTATCCAGCCTCCCTACTTTTGGTACCTAGGAGTGAGGATTTCTCCTAACAAGTTGAAGTATAATGAGTGTATCCTTATATTGGAGAGAATCCAATCGCAAGTTCTCTCGTAGCAAAACCGATTCCTTTCCTATATAGGGAGACTTACTTTAATTATTTCAACCCTCAGTAGCTTTCATACACACTGGATAGCACACACGATCATACCTCGAATAATAGTTAAGGAGATTGAGACAGTGTTGAAAAATTTTTATGATCTAGGAAGTGTGACATTGGAAGAAATGCCAAAGTCAAAGGGAGTGACATCACTATACCAAAGGATATAGGAGGTCTCGGCATGCACTCTACGGCTTCTTTGCAGCGAGTATTAATCAGAAAAAAATTGTGGTGATTAATAACTGATAACGAAGCACTATGGACAAAGTAGATTCATCAAGTTCATATCCAGAATCATAACTTTTGGCAATTAGACAACTGTCTACATTACTCCCGGGTCTTCATTGAGTCGTTGAAAATGAGGCCGCTTATTTACCCCTATATTAAACACCGCATCAATGGAGGAGGGGAAACGTGGTTTTGGATGGATAACTGGTCTGAACTTAGCCCCTAACCCATAACCTAATTATTGCCCGAAATCTTTTACCGCTGGAAGCTAGAGTATCCGAACTTATCTCCGAAGGTGGATGGAGGGACAACTTCAGAGGTTTTGCTTTACTGTAAACCCACCTTCCTTACCTAGGGGATACTATACAACCATATTCTATATGCTGGATACCGAATCTGAGTGGAGGTTTTACAAATGCCACTTGTTACCACATCTTTCGCCAGGATATCAGAGGATTCCCCTGGTTTAATCTTATTTGGAGGCATTCTTTGAACCCCAAAGCATAATTTGTTGCCTGGCTGGCCATTAAAAATTAGCTTTAAACAAAATGTCGATGGTTTAATCTGGATGATAAGGAGTGTGTGTTGTGCCATGCAGTCGATGAGGACTGAAATCATCTCTTTTTCCCTTGTGAGTATTCCAAAGGTGTTTGGAGTAGAATCCAACATATGGTAGGAGCTGAGACTTATATGTACGATTGGGAAGGGACGCTGCAGTGGTTTATTAATAGGACACAAAAATAAGGCCAACGCCATCCTTTTCAAAGCTGCTCTCACTCACTCTATTTATCAGCTATGGAAAGAAAGGAATTGTAGAGTGTACACTCAAATCGCAGTCGATAAATATCAGGTAGCAGATAAAATCCTGAATGGTATTTATGCTACTTTAGTGGCAAGGAGGGCGGAGTATCTGCCAACCCCCAGTACGAGAACTAGGTGGCATATTTAACAGCTGAACTTTTACCTTATTTTATCTTTCACTAGTTGGCCCTCTCTCTCGAGGGGTGTAATTTCTGCCAATATTTAGTTAGACTTTCATTTGTCTATCTCTATTTTGTATACTTGTAATAGCTGAGCCAAACTAAATATAATACAATTTTCAATAATAATAATAATAATAATAATAATAATAATCATCATCATCATCATCATCATCATCATGATATAGTTAGCGAGGACTATTTGGATATTTTGGTCTTTTTCTTAGTTATTTATTTGTCATTCTAAAATTATATTTTCAAACCAAACATTGGCATTACTGATAGAATTTTGTCATTATTTTTATGGACTAGCATAATAAACATAATTTTGCACAAACTCCGATTAATTTGATGTCAAGATAATTGAGCTTGTTAATTCTCTCTTTAACGTGTCATTGGGCCTGTGTTCATGAGCTTGCTATGATGGGTAGGCTTGGCCCACGTTTTGCAGTGCACAGGAGGCCTTACTGCTAGCCGACCTTAAATACAGTCACCCCATTGAGAACTGTATGTGCTTTTGCTGATTAGGGTTTGGAATAGTAGTAGTAAATCTTCAGCGTCTCTGTCACGTCGCTTCACAGAAAATAACAATAGATTCAATTGTTCTGCAATTTCCAGGTATTTATCCATACTATTATTGAATATAGTATGTTGCAATCTTAGGGTTAATTAATTGTGTTGATTAATCATGAAATTAATCTGTAATTTCGTTTTAAAATTTCCTACAATTACATCATCATTAGAAATTCTTAGGAATAACCAAACTAAATAATACACGTTCCATTATATTCCTCATCTATGTTACTCTTAAAGAATCACCATTTAATTTCTTATTTATTCTGGTAGGTGAACTAAACACCCTATGATTACGTTAGGTGTAGAGGCCACATTAAACTTCAACTCTAAAACTTCATCTGTGCAAACTATGTTGTTTTATATAGTTAGAGTTATAAAGAGTGATTATAGATTGCATAGCTAAATATATTAGATTAACATAATTATATTTAATAAATATTTTAAAATTTATACATTTCATATTGACAATATATATACTTTTTAGTGTACACATGTGAAATATGTTATAATAACTTTTAAAATATCTAAAGATAATATTTAAAATTAAATTCACTTATTATAAATATGTATTCTTTTACTCTATGTTATTCTTAATATTATACCTATATGAGAGTTAGATGATCTTTTTCTTATCTTAATTTATGAGAAATATGTGAAAATAATATTAATAAAAATAAAATATTTATTATATCAAATTTCTATTATTATGATTTTTTAAGATATGCTTGAAGTAAAGTCAAACATTGGATAACATACTATACTGAGAGACTATTTTATAATTTTATAAAATTTAGAAATTATTTTATAATTTTTATAAAATTATCTAGTACCAATATCATACCATACTAGAGCCAAATCTAGTATGACATTTGTAACATTGGATGGAGGGATTTCTTTCTCAAATGTTGGAGGAAAAGCAATTTTTTTATTCTATGTTCTTGGCATCGTGGTGTTAATTTAGAATGCAAGCACGCTAGGGAGAAATTCTCCCAAAATTTATACCTGAGTTCTGAGTTTTATCAACAATATAAGTGGGTTTTTTAAAAACTTAGATAATAGAGTTCTAAGCTACAAAAATGCTAAGATATATTGAAATGAGATCTGAAATGAATAAAGTAAACTAACTGCACAAGATAATTCGATATAATAAAGGTGAATTTGCAAAGTAAATAAAGCTGGAAAATAATAAATTGCATTTGGAATAGGTTGATTGATCTCTCTAAAGAGTAATTTTTGTTGATTTGTGTTTTTTGGAGATTGTATCTTGTAGTATTTTGAGTGTGTTGGTTGTTAAGAGTCTCTCCCTTATCATAATACTAGTAAATTTATAGTTTTCTTAGCCTCAAGTAGTTTGGTTGTAACATCCCATTATCCCATGATTAGGGTTAGAACCCTAGGATATTATAAATTAGAGTTTACTGAGAATTTAGAAGTGCATTTCATGCATTCTATGGCATACACATGCACGTGAATAATGTTGTCACTCATGAAAATAATTGTACATGCATTCATTGATATTTTCCAGGTATAAGTGATTTTAATGTGATTAAAGTGTGAATTATTAAATTAATTGTCTTGAAAATTGAACTGGTGTGTATTAGAATTATTTTCACATTTTTTGGAGACATTTCGGATATTTTGCAAATTTATCAAAAATTTGAGGTATTTTTAGACTAAGAAAAATATAGAATTAAAAGACACACAGAAGTGTGACAAATGGACCAGTGAATGTGTGACAATTGGACAAATTACTATGTGACAAGTGAAGCAATATTTAAGTGACATTTGGTAGCTTCACATGAAGACAAATGTAAGACATGCTTGAGAGACATGTGGCATTGCATAATGGAGCCACCTAGTCATTTAGGAAATATGTTTCTGCAGCTCCTTTCTTTGGCTTCGCTGAAATTCACCATCACCAAAACCTCCCTTCTTGCTTATCCATCATCGAATCCTAGCTTGTTCATATGTCTTTGGTGTTTGCTTAATACACCTTGCAAAGTCTTCAACTATTTGGGTTTTCAATTGTTGCTGAAATCTCTCATTTGTTTCCCCCCATTTCTGGAATTTTACTGAAGAGAGAGAAGCTTAAGACAAGTAAGTTATGCTTTGATTTTTATATAGTGTAAATGACTTTTGATGATGTTTTCATGTTTGAAAATGGATGCATGCATAAATAGTGTATGCTTGAGTGGTGTAGCAAGAAGCAATTTATGAGATATAAGTAAAGTGATGAAGGAGTTAAAATCAGTAGAAAATGTGCAGAAAGTGTATAAAGGATTGTGATAATTGAAGTTAAATGAAGATTAGTGAAGTGCAAAAAATGTGATATGTAAAAGTATGAATTAGGTTATGTTTTTATGTTATGATTATTCATGAATTTGTGAATTGTGTATAGAGATTACTGAACTGAAAATTGAGGTATAACTGAATCATCAACATGAAAGGATAAAGAAATGATAGAGAAGTAATAGAACATTGACAATGAATTGTGTTGGAGTATGTTATATGCAGTGTTTTACTAAATATACATCATTATTTTGGCCATAACTTGATCTGTGAATATCCAAATTGGATGGATTTTAATTTGGAGTAAACTAGAGACATATGGCTACATTTGTTAAGAAGGAATCGAAATATGCTACATCTGTCCTTAAGAGTCTTGAAATTCGGCTTGAAGTTGAGAGTTGTGTTCTGTTGAGGTATGAGAAATAGTATGGAGTATTGTGATTATAACTTGCATGATATTGAACTAAAATGTTTGAATTTGATGTTATTAGAAACGTAAGACATAAAGAAACATTTGATTAGAAGAAAGTGTTGCCTAAAAACTTATGTTTCTAGGTCAAAATGGCAAGAAATAAGGAAACAAACATAGCAGGTCGAGATCGTGCATTTGCATGATTGCGACTCTACTGAAGAATGATGGAAGTCGCAATCGTGCTGCAGAGAAGAAAAAAAGTCACGATCGTGCCTACAGGCTTTATAAAAGGGTTTTGTTTGGATATTTTTCAACTTAATTCAGGTAAGGATGTTACCATAAGAGGCATGTAGGTTTGAATGAGCTCTTAAATGAATTTAATTGATGTTGAATGAAGGGATTAAAGTGAAAAAAGGGTATTAAAGGTGTTGTAATTACTTATAAAGAGTATTAAAGAAACATACCCGAGAAATTGTCATTGATTATACATGATGCATGATACATTCGTAAATGTATTTATGACTGATTATTCTTATGAAAATGCACATGAGTGACATATAAATGTATATGATTGTATATAGAGGAGAACATTGAGCGATCACTTCCAGACATTGCCAGGACTTCGAGGCAATAATCTAAAGGGAGCACTTGTGAGTCAACCCAGAAGATCTTCCTAAGATTGATTGATTAATTTTGTTTAACTTCCAATTATTGAACTGTTTGTGATCTGTATGTGAATTCCAGACTTTAAAGGTCCAAGGAGTTTGATATTTGGGAATATATTGGAAGTGTTATATTTGCATCTGAAATTTGAATGATATCTGTTTACTACTGAGCTCTAATTGATTTCTGAATACTCAATGAAAGTTGAATGATGGACTAAGGTCCGATGAATATAAGATTTTGTCTGTGCATCATATATGAATGCTATTCATGGCATATTTTATTATCTGACGCATTTCATTAAATGCATGATCAGTTAAAGGCATTGTGATCAGAGTAGCCAGTCTGAAAGAGCTTTAAGCTCATAATTCTGCACGTAGAGTTTTGCTCCGTGATTTCTATATCTGACTGAGCCCAATGGGCAATTATCTGTATCTATATTGGAAAGGCACTCGGTTACAACAAATAATAACGAATCTGGATTCCCATATACATCTTCATTTGTATATTTATGATAATGAAATATATTCTTGTGAAATCCTTTCTGAAGTTGTGATGTTAAAGTGATATGCCATGATAATGTGATTGATTTGATTGTTCAAATTCTAAAAGAATATATGTTATGTGTATGACATTCATTATGTCTTATTGTGTTGGAAAATGTTGTGAAATTGGTTGATTGTATGATATTTTTATGTTTTCTTAGAGTGAGATCATTAATGATGGTTGGCTCATTGAGTTTGCAAATCTTGTCCAAAATTTCAACGTTGATATTTTCAGGTACGAGATAGGAGACCTAGATTTCTAAGATCTTCTAGAAGAACATTTTAGATAAAGATATGACTCAAAGGTCTGTCAGCTGGTATTTGAGGAGTTGTAGTTGTTTTTAAGTAGTTTACATACGATATGTAGAACTTGTGTACAATGGTTGTAAATATTGGTTTTTAATGTCTTCTACGTAAACCTTTATGAATAAAATGAAGAGATGAGGTTTTTAAGTATTGCATTTTTTTTATGATGCCATTTAAGAGTTTAGGTTTGATCTAACATACCATTGTTATAGGATATGTACTTGAATATCCTCGGGATGTTCAGGTATGTACTCTATGGTAGTGGGATGCGACAATTTTTGGTATCAGAGCATGGTTTAGCATCCATTGGGACATATAAGGACATTTATACATAATATTGAGTGAGAGATTCAGATAGTAATCACTATTATTTTTGTTATAGGTCATCTGTTGTAGGAGATCAAATTATAGAGTCAGCTGACATAGAGTCTGTAGGAGCCAATAGGGAGTCCCCTGTACCTAAGTTTGCACAAATGCCTCTGAGAATTTTGGAGAGGCAAGAAAGAAGATACGATAAGCTAAGAAAATAGGGAGCTGTGGACTTGTACGAAAATACAGACCCTACTAAAGCAGTAGGGTGATTAGAGAGAACTGAAGGAGTGTTCAACCAGATGGATTGTGAGGCTGATGAGAGATTTGATTATATGGTCTTACTACTACAAGGCCCAGCATACTAGTGGTGGAAGACTGTTCTAGGCAGTAACACTAGACCCTGTAGTTTGACTTAGGAAGATTTTCTGAGGGTGTTTCGAGAGAATTGTGTGCCTAAAATTTATCTAGACAAAAAGATGAAAGAATTTATGGATCTAAAGCAAGGCAAACTCACAGTGGCCAAGTATGAGATAAGATTTAATGAGTTAATGAGGTATGCAACTACATTGACGCCAACTGAGGAAGACAAATGTAGACGGTTTGAGGACAGGTTGAGCATGGAGATCAAAACAAGGCTAGCTATTTCTAATTTGAATAGTTTCATATAGTTACGAGCAACCTCACTTAGAATTGAGCAGTTGTTAAAATACTGTCAAGGAGAGTACAGACAAAAGTTTAGAGGGAAGAGGCAGGTTAAATCTCAGGCTGATTATGGCAGAAGCTTTAGTAAATGCCAGAACAGATCATCTCGATTCCAGACTAGATTGAGACAATCAAGGTTTACACCAAGAGGTGGATTTGTTCAGACTGGTATAAGTAGAGGATCAGTGTTAAGAGGGCAGTCACAACAGACACCGGATTGTGAACATTATGGTAAGAAGCATGGTGGTTAGTGTTGGAGGTTATCGGGAGCTTGTTTCTGTTGTGGCTCTGTAAAGCGTCAGATTAGAGATTGTCCCGAGACTTTGGGACCACAGTCTGTAATGAGAGGATGAACAGTGACAGAGACAACTGTACAGTAAAGTAGCGCTATCAGATCTGTATATAGAGGAAGAACTCAATTAGCAGGACCAAAGGTCAGGACCAAAGTGCAGAGTAATCAGCCGCAGTCTCAGGCCAGGGTCTATGTCATTACCAGACAGGAGGCGCAGAACTCCCCAGATGTGGTAGCAAGTGTGTTAAATGTTTTTAATTTTGAAGCAGTTGCATTGGTAGATCCAAGGTCTACACACTCATTCATCGCACCGCATCTGGCATCTAGACTGTATTGTAAGAGAGAAATGTTAATAGTGGTGAGCACTCCAGTAGGAAGTACTACAGTAATTTGCGAGGTATGTAGGGGGTATATAGTTCGGATTGATCAAGCAGAGTTAGAAGTTGATTTGATTGTATTGCAGTTAAAGGAAATATATATTATTTTAGGCATGGATTGGCTCACTACTCATAGGGCAGTGATGAACTATTATACTAAAGACGTAGTTCTTGAATCCCCTAATTAGCCAAGAGTGGTGTTTCGAGGAGTTAGTCAAGTAATGCTAGCCTGACTAATTTCATTCATGAGTGCTTTGAGATTAATCCGAGGTGGATGTGAGGCATATTTGGCCCATGTAGTTGATACCCAGAATGAACTAACCATTCAGGATATTCCTATTGTTAGGGATTTCTTGGATGTGTTTCCTACCTAACTACCAAGTTTACCCCCAGAAAGGGAGACAAAGTTTATCATTGATCTTGTTCCAAGTACCGCTCCTATATCAATTCCTCCATATAGGATGGCATCTGTGGAATTGAAGGAACTGAAGACCAGTTATAGTAGTTGTTGGAAAAGGATTTTATTAGACTCATTGTGTCACCTTGGGGAGCTTTGGTATTGTTTGTAAAAAAGAAGGATGGGACTCTAAGGTTATGTATTGATTATTGACATTTAAATCGGGTAATAGTTAAGAATAAGTACCCATTACTGAGGATTGATGATTTGTTTGATCAGTTACAGGGAGATGAGGCATTCATAAAGTTAGATTTGAGATCGGGATATTATCAGTTGAAAATAGTTGAGGCTAATGTACCAAAGAGTGCATTTATAACAAGATATGGACACTTCGAGTTTTTGGTGATGTTGTTTGAATTGACTAATGCCTCGGTAGCTTTTATGGCCTTGATGAATAAGGTATTTCAACGTTATTTAGATCACTTTGTGACTGTGTTTATTAATGATATTTTGGTTTATTCGAAGGGTAGAGAGGAACATGCAGAACATTTGAGGATGGTTCTACAGATAATTAGGGAGAAGCAGTTGTATGCCAAGTTCAGTAAATGTGTATTTTTTCTTGATCAAGTAGTATTCTTGGGTCATATTGTATCTAGACATGGTATACAAGTAAACCCGAAGAAAACAGAAACAGTGATGAAGTGGGAAGCTCCAAGAAATGTGACTAAGATCCATAGTTTCTTAGGATTAGCTGGTTATTATAGAAGGTTTATCAAGGGGCTTTCATTGATCTCAGCCCCTTTGATAAAACTTCTGAGAAAGAATGTACCTTTTAGATGGAATGACAATTGTCAAAGAAGTTTTGAGGAACTAAAACATTGGTCGACTACATCACTGGTGTTGACTATTCCTTCGGGAACTGGTAGTTATATAGTTTACAGTGATGCTTCGCATTTAGGATTGGTATGTGTGTTGATGCAGTATAGCAAGGTGATAGCCTATGCATCGAGATAATTAAGGTCTCACGAGATGAACTATTCGATACATGATTTAGAACTTACCGCTGTAATATTTGCTTTGAAGATTTGAAGACACTACTTATATGGTGAAACTTTTTTGGTATTTACTGATTATAAAAGTTTGAAATATCTGTTGAGTCAGAAAGAGTTGAATATGAGACAGAGGCGATGGATAGAATTGCTGAAAGATTATGATTGTACAATTAAGTATCATCCTGGCAAAACTAGTGTGGTAGCTGATGCATTAAGCAGGAAATCCAATAGCAATGTGTCTCAAATACAATTATCAAGGTTGCTTAACCTAGTTTAATTAAGAGCATTGAATGTTGAATTGAAATTAGGGCAAGATGAAGCATTGATAGCCACACTAAAGTTGAGACCGATGTTGCATATATAATTAGAAAAACTCGGAGTAAAGATCCTAAAACGTTGAAACTAATTGAGAAAATTACGATGAATACAAATTTTGAATTTAAATTGAGAGATGAAACATTGTGGTTAAAATAGAGGCTGCGTGTGCCTGATGTGGGTGAATTGAGAAAGGAAATTCTAGAGGAAGCGCATATAGTAGCTTATGCTATGCATCCTGGTACTACCAAGATGTATAACACGTTAAAGCAACATTTTTGGTGGCCATGGATGAAAAAGCAAGTGGCTGAATATGTGGCTAAATGTTTAACTTGCCAACAGATCAAAACAAAGCATCAAGCTGTAGTTGGTAAGCTACAATCATTGCCTATTCCAAAGTGGAAATGGGAGAGAATCATGATGGATTTTATTATAGGCTTACCGAGGACTCCGAGGCAACTTGATGTCATTTGGGTCATTGTTGATATATTGACCAAGTCAGCTCATTTCTTGCCAGTGAGAGAGAATAACTCATTAGATCAATTAGCTCGGAGATATGTGAATGAAGTAGTGAGATTACATAGGGTTCTAGTGTCCATTGTGTCGGACAGGGATATTTACCTCGAGATTTTAGAGTAGCTTACAGACAGTTTTGGGTACGAGATTGAACTTCAGTACTGCATTTCATCCTCAAACTGATGGGCAAAGTGAGAGGACAATTAAGACTGTTGAGGAAATGCTTAGAGCATGTGTGTTGGAGTATTAAGGGGCTTGGGTTCAATATATAGCTTTGATTGAATTTGCTTACAACAACCACTACCACAACAGTATTGGAATGACACCTTCTGTGGCATTGTATGGTAGAAAATATCGATCGCCTCCATATTGGGATGAGGAAGGTTTGAGAATGATAGAAGGCCCAATATTGATACAAGATACTGTGGAAAAGATAAAATGGATATGAAGTCGAATAAAAGCAGCATAAGATAGATATACGAGTGATGTCGATCAACACAGAAAGGATATGGAATACAGTGTGGGAGATAAAATATTTCTGAGAGTCTCACTTTGGCAAAGAGTGTTGAGATTTGGCAAGAAGGGCAAGTTGATCCCTAGGTATATTGGTCCTTATGAGATTGTAGAGAGGATAGGACCATGGGCGTACAAATTAGCCTTATCGAGTGAAATGTCTCAGATACACAATATTTTTCATGTAAGAATGCTTAAGAGGTATAGATCTGATCCGATGCATGTATTGTCAGCTCAAAAGATTGAAATTGCTAGTAATCTGAGTTATATTGAGGAGCCAGTCAATATAGTGGGATATCAGACAGAATAGTTGAGGAATCGGGAAATTCCACTGGTGAAAGTCTTTTGGAAAAATCACTTGAGTGAGGAAGCGACTTGGGAAACAGAAGAGCATATAAGAAAGCAATATCCCCACCTATTTCATGAATTAGGTAAGAATTTCGGGGACGAAATTTCTTAAGGAGGGGAGAATTGGAACATATCATTATCCCATTATTAAGGTTAGAACCCTAGGATATTATATATGAGAGTTTATTGAGAATTTAGAAGTGCATTTCATGCATTATATGGCATACACATGCATGTGAATAATGTTGTTACTCATGAAAATAATTGTACATGCATTCATTGACATTTTCCGGGTATAAGTGATTAAAGTGTGAATTATGGATTAATTGTCTTGAAAATTGAATTGGTGTGTATTAGAATTATTTTCCCATTTTTGGAGACATTTCGAATATTTTGGAAATTTATCAAAATTTTGGGGTATTTTAGACTAGGAAAATATAGAAATAAAAGACAAATAGATGTGTGACAAATGGACTAGTGAATGTGTGACAATTGGACAAATTACTATGTGACAAATGGAGCAATAGTTAAGTGACATTTGGTAGCTTCACATGGTGACAAATGCATGACATGCATTAGAGACATGTGGCAAAGCTAAGTTAAGCCACCTAAGTCACGTTTTTTTTTGTTAGGCAAGGAAATTTTTGCAACTCTCTTATGCTTCACTGAAATTCTCCATCACCAAAACCTCCCTTCTTACTTATCCATCATTGAATCCTAGCTTGTTCATATGTCTTTGGTGTTTGCTTAATACACCTTGCAAAGTCTTCAACTATTTGGGGTTTTCAATTGTTACTTAATCCTTGTGTTTTTCCATCCACCCATATCTTTCATTTGCTTCACCCTCCCCCCCCCCCCTAATTTTGGAATTTTACTAAAGAGAGTGAAGCTTAAGACAAGTAAGTGATGCTTAAAGTTGTATGGGTAGTGTAAATGATATTAATATAAGGTTTTAATGTTTGTAAATTGGATGCATGCGTGAGTGGTGTATGTTTCCATGTTTATGGATTGATGCATGTGTGAATAGTGTGGATACATGTGTGGGTGATGAAGGAAGAAGAAAATTCGGTGATATGATTAACAAGATGAAGGATGTTAGCAATGAAGTGAGCTGGAGCATGTTATATGTAGTGTTTTTATTAAACATACATTTGTATTTTGGGCATAACTTGCTTTGTGAATATCCAAATTGGATGAATTTTGATTTAGAGTAAATCAGAGACAAATAGATACATTTTTCATGAAGGAATAGAATTTTAAATTTTCCCTTAGGGTCTTTAAATTTAGCTTGAAGTTGAGAATTATGTTCTGTCGAGGAACGAAAACAGTTTGTAGATTTTTTATTATAACTTGCATGATACTGAAACAAAATGCGTAAAATTGATGTCATTAGACATTTAAGACATTATGGAACATTTGATTAGTAGAATGTGTATTATAAATACCTCATTCTCTAGGTCATAATGGTCATACAAATCTGACCTGAAATCTACTTTAAGAAAATCTGAAAAAAATGCAGAACATGTGATATGGAGAAATATGGAATAGGTATTGTTTTGGGCTTTATGAACAATCATGAATTGTTGAACTGTGCATTGATGTTACTGAACTGAAACTAAAGTAAAAATAAAGAGGTCATCAACTATAAATGATAGAATTTTGATAATGAAGTGTTTGATAAAATGGATATTATGTTATGGAAAAGGATAGGTTTCATGAATGATATTATATAGTTGAAGAGGTTTAATCAATTGATTAGAGTTTAATAATTTCATGAAAACAAATTGGTATGTGAATGAGTATGGAATAATGATGTGTTTGTGGTAAAGTAATCTAGAAAATTGGAGTGAACTTGGTGTTAAAATGTATATGAGTTTCGAGCAAATAGAAGAAAGGAGGAGGAAAAATACAACAGGGCACGATAGTGCTTTTATACGATCATGACCCTTACTAAAAAAGTGGTGTACGATCGCGACTCTGTCGAGAAGGAGGAAATTCACGATTTTGCACTTACACCATCATCACCCGAGAGGAAATACAAAGGGTGTTTTGTTTTGAGTGATTTTCAGACTAATAAAGGCTAGGATATTTGCATATGAAGTATTAAGGTTTAAATGAGTTCTTAAATGTATTTAATTGATGTTGAATGAAATGATTAAAGTGAAAAAGGCATTAAGGATTAAAAGAATGTTTTTAAGATGATATAAATCGTTTATAAAGAGTATTAAAGAAACATAATTGAGAATTTGTCATTGAACATGCATGATACATCATACATTCATAAATGTATTTATGACTGATTATTCTTATGAAAATGCACATGAGTGATATGCAAATGTCTATGATTGCATATAGAGGAACACGTAAAGTGGCCGCTTCCAGACATTGCGGGGACTTTAAGGCAATAAGCTAAAGGGAGCATTTGTGAGTCGACCTAGATGGTCTCACTTTCATTGTTTGTTTTGTTATAAATTTCTATATTGAATTACTACTGAATGTGAATGTGATTGACACAATTCTAGAAATTAATAGTCTGAGCAGTTTGATAAATGTGAGAACATAGGAAGTGCTCATTGTATGTGAATTGGACTGAATTAAGCAATTCTCAACATTATTGTTGGATGTCGGACATCGATCTGATGAATATATTTGAATGTGAATGTGAATATGGAAATTTGAGCACTAGTGATTGTTCGAAAATATGAGAATGTAGTGCATTTCATTACATGAATGCATGAAAGATAAAGGTTATTGTGACCAGAGTAGCCACTAAAAAAGAGCTGAAAGCTCATAAATTGAAAAAAAGCTAAAAGCTCAGAATGTGGTAAGAGCCTCTGGCTCACTATGTAAAATGAACCATATATCCCCAATGGATAAGGGACAGTTAATAATGAGCTTGGTATCCACAATGGATATGGGACAGTTATAGGCATTCGATCACTACAATAGCAATTGAAAGTGAGTCTTATATACATTGCATATATAATTGATATATATGTTTAAATGATTGAAATGCACTATTTGAATGATGTCTGAATGTGACATATGAATTAAGTGAATGTGATTCAACATGATGATTAGTGAAATGATGTGATTTATGTAATTACATGAATTGATGTGTTATATGATTGAGTGAGCCATCAAGGATGGTCCACTCACTGAGTTCGTAAAACTCAACCCAAAATTCCAACATTTTTTTAAGGCTCAAAAAGATCTCCAGTTAGACAAATTAGAGTCTAACCACTACGTTCAAATAAAAGATAGAGGTCAATATTATTTGACATTTACATACGTTTTCTATTATTTTTGTCTTAAAGAATGTATTCCAAGAATATTGTACCATTGTATGTGAATAAATTCTATTTTGTAATGACTTTCCAAATTGGAAATTTTTGTAAATGAGGTTACTCAATGAGTATAATAAAAATTGTGACTTTGATGTTTATGAAAAATGGGTCAAAATTTGATTAGTGGTTTTTAGTAATATGCGTATGATGTTTGAAGAGAAAAAAGTTTCAATGAGTTTGATTGTTTAATTGGTTTAATACACAGCTTTTACAGGCGTGTGTTCGAATGTCCTCAGGATGCACGGATACGTGCTTAGAAGAAGTGGGGTGCTATAATTAGGTATCAGAGCCCAGATTTAGTATCTTGCATGGGCATTTTCCAAAATATGTGTCAATGGACATGCATTTTGGACACGTCATAGCATGCATTGGCAACTGATTCCTAGTTTGAGTCGCATGTACATAAATCACACGTATAAGCATTCATTAAGAATTGAGTTGTTAGAACTAATGAGAAGATTGATGATCTGTTAGAATGTGAGAAAAAGAAATTATGTGGATATCTAGAAATGAAAAATAGTACATGGTTTGATATGATAGATAAAGGTTCAGAGCATTATAATTGTGGCTATATCATCGAGTATGATATCAGAATTGTGTTGTCATTATGTATCTATGAATTGATATTGATGTGAATATATATTTTGTAGATTGATTAAGGAGAAATAGAGTTATGGTAGAAATGACAAGATTTAAAGTGTATAAGCAAAGTTGGATGAAAACAAAATTTACTATGACATTGAGAAGTTGAAATTGGACTTGAAGTGGTTATTTGATTAATGTGATAAGAGTTATAATTTAGTGTAAGAATATGTCAGTGGAATTGAGATTAGAACTTAATAATGACTATGCTTCTATAATTCTAAATTGATTGAGAATATATATATATATATATATAAGATGTAAATTGGAAGATGAGATGAATGATAATGAGATAAATAAAAGTCCCCTAGGTTAAGTTGAATTATTATTGTGAATGTATGTTGGATAATGTGATTACCTTGATAAATGAAGTCATGAAGCACATATGTATCATATACTTGGATATGAGATAGGAAGAGATCTATGATTCATTGAATGCTTTTAAGTTTTTAATCCCCATAGTTAAAATTTTAAGATGAATCGGAGTAATGCATGAAAGTTATTAAGACGATCAATTGAGGATAGATTAAGAGTGTAAATGAAGTTAAAATGTGTGATAGATTTGAGGAAAAAGAAGAAGGGCACGATAGTGGCATAGATTAATTAGTTCTGTCACGATCGTGGCGTAGTCACACGATCGTGGGCAAATCCACAAGTTTGATAGGTATAAAAAGAGAAGTGTTGTCTAGAATCAATTGAGATTAAGGTATCCTTAAGATAAGTTATTAATTGGTGAATTGTCAGAAATACATCTCTAGATAAGATGTAATGATCTTGATGATAAGTACCAAAGAATAAGAGTAAATGGATATGTATATTACTTCACTGAGCTTTATTATAAAGAATATTCTGATCATGTAAAGTATGATAGAAATTAATATTATTGAGATGTTATGAATAGTTGAAATCAATCTTATTAAGGCATTAAGAATGATTGGAAAGAAACAATGAATATAGGTTATTGATAATGATTACGTGAATATTATAGATGAAAGTAGCAAGAAATCTTCTTTGGAAGAAGACTTCCACCAAATTAAGCCAAGTAGACGAAATGGTTTACTTCTAGGAATGAATGATTATTGAACAAATTAGAAGTGAATATTAGAGATATATAGATATGAGACTCAGCTACAAAAAAAAGAATATATTATAGTGAGTGCATGTGCTATATCTATTGTAAAGTATCCAACTATGTTATTGGATTCTTGAATTGGAGATAATACTATTGCTATTGCTAAAGGAACTTAGGTTCACATTGTACTCTATACTATCATATTTAGAAGATACAAGTTCGGTTTGATGGTTATGTTCAGAAAATTGAGACATGTGAATAAATTGAAATGTGTGGAGAAACTATCATGAATGGACAGACATTAGAATAAATCGATAAGAAAATTGGGAAATCGAATAAATGGAGAGATTCAATTGAGAAAAGAAGTCAATCGAGAGATTGAGAAAAAAATGAAATAATATTACCTCATTTGAGAAATTAGTTACTTAAAAATTTTGAGAACTAGTTATGGGCACTTGAGTTAATCGTGATACCTGTAGGGTTCACAAATGCCTAGATTGCAATCATAGCATTAATGAATAAAGTTTCCTAATTTTATTTGGATCGATTAGTGACTGTGATTATGGATGATATACGGATTGTATTCGAAAAGTTGAGAAGAACAACTTGGACACTTAAGGTTAGCCTTACTTATCATGAAGGAAAAAACAATGATATGCCACATTCAATAAGAGTGAATCTTAGCTTGATTAAGTAATATGTTGGGTTATATAGTATCTCAACGTGGTATATTGATAGACCTAAAAAAAAGTAAAGGCAATGATGAAGTGAGAAACTTCTGAGAAAAAATGAGTCAATTAGATAGACTAGTGAATGTAAAAAGATTTTTTTGAGGAGTTATAAACATCGATTGATTATAATACCGATGTTAGATATTTTCATTTTGATCTAAAGGTTATGTAATATATAGGGATGTTTCATACCAAAGATTAGGATGTAATCTGATGCAGTGTAGTAAAGTGATTACATATATGCATCAAGACAGTTGAGGTCTCATGAGTTTAAGTTATTTGGCATATAACTTAGAATTTACTGTAATCAAATTCGTTTTGAAAATTTGGAGACATTATATGTACAATGAAACATTTTGGATATATGTATATATGAATATATATAGATCATTAAAGTTTGAGGCAACTATTGTGTTTGAAAGAACTGAATATTAGACAGAGGCGATGGATAGAGTTGTTGAAAGATTATGATTTTACAACGGAGTATCATGCATCTTGGTAAAACTAATATGGTAACTGATGCATTAAGTAGGAAATCTAACAGTAATGTGGCTTAAATACAATTATCGAGGTTACCTAACCTAGTTCAATTAAGAGCATTGAACGTTGAATTCAAATTAGGACAAGATGAAGCATTGATAACCACACTAAAATTGAGACCGATATTGCATAATAGAATTAGGAGAGCTCAGAGTAAAGATCCTGAAATGGTGAAACTGATTGACAAGATTAAGATGAATACAGATTCTGAATTTAAATTGAGAGATGAAATATTGTGGTTAAAACAAAGGTTGTGTGTGCCTGATATGAGTGAATTGAGAAAAGGAAATTCTAGAGGAAGCACATATAGCAGCTTATGCTATGCATCCTAGTACTACCAAGATGTATAACACATTGAAGCAACATTTTTGGTGGCCAAGGATGAAAAAGCAAGTGGCTGAATATGTGGCTAAGTGTTTGACTTTCCAACAGATCAAAGTAAAGCATCAAGATCCAGTTGATAAGATACAATCATTGCCTATTCTAGAGTGGAAATGGGAGAGAATCATGTTGGATTTTATTATAGGCTTACCGAGGACTCCGAGGCAACATAATGCCATTTGGGTCATTGTTGATAGATTGACCAAGTTGGCTCATTTCTTGCCAGTGAGAGAGAATAACTTACTAAATCAGTTAGCTTGGAGATATGCGAATGAAGTAGTGAGATTACATAGGGTTTTAGTGTCTATTATATCAGACAGGGATCCCAAATTTACCTCAAGATTTTAGGGTGGCTTACAAATAGCTTTAGGTACGAGGTTGAGCTTCAGTACTATATTTCACCCTCGAATAGATGGGCAAAGTGAGAGGACAATCAAGATTGTTGAGGATATGCTTAAAGCATGTGTATTGGAGTTTTAAGGAGCTTGGGATCAGTACATAGCTTTGATTGAATTTGCTAATAACTGCCACTACCACAGTAGTATTAGAATGGCACCTTATAAGGCATTATATGGTAGAAAATGTCGATTGCCTCTATACTGGGATGAGAAAGGTTTGAGAATGATAGAAGGCCCAGAATTGATACAAGATATTATGGATAAGATAAAATTGATCTGAAGCCAAATAAAAGCAGCACAAGATAGACAAAAGAGTTATGTCGATCAGCACAGAAAGGATATGGAATACAGTGTGGGAGTCAAAGTATTTCTGAGAGTCTCGTCTTGACAAGGAGCATTGAGATTTGGCAAGAAGGGCAAGTTAAGCCCTAGGTACATTGGTCCTTATGAGATTATAGAGAGGATGGGACCATTGGCATATAGATTAGCCTTACCGAGTGAAATGTCTCAGATACATAATGTTTTTCATGTGAGCATGCTTAGGAGGTATAGATTTGATCCGATGCATGTATTACCGGCTCAAGAGATTGAAATTGTTAGTAATCTGAGTTATATTGAGGAGCCAATCAAGATAGTGGGATATCAGACAAAACAGTTTAGGAATCGGGAAATTCCATTGCTGAAAGCCCTATGGAAAAATCACTTGAGTAAGGAAGCAACTTGAGAAGCAGAAGATCATATGGGAAAGCAATATCCCCATATATGTCATGAATCATGTAAGAATTTCGGGGGTGAAATTTCTTAAGGTGGGGAAATTTGTAACATCCCATTATCCCAAGATTAGGGTTAGAACCCTAGGATATTATATATAAGAGTTTACTGAGAATTTAGAAGTTCATTTCATGCATTATATGGCATACACATACATGTGAATAATATTGTCACTCATGAAAATAATTGTACATGCATTCATTGACATTTTCTGGGCATAAGTGATTTTTATGTAATTAAAGTGTGAATTATGGATTAATTGTCTTGAAAATTGAATTAGTGTGTATTAGAATTATTTTGGCATTTTTGGAGACATTTTGTATATTTTAGAAATTTATCAGAATTTTGGAGTATTTTAAACTAGGAAAAATATAGAAATAAGAGACAAATAGAATTATTGACAAATGGACTATTTATGGAGTGACAATTGGACAAATAGATGTGTGACATGTGGACCAATAGCTAAGTGACATTTGGTAGCTTCACATGATGACAAGTGCAAGACATGCATTAGAGACATGTGGCAAAGCTAAGTTAAGCCACCTAAGTCACATTTTGTTGTTAGGAAAGGAAGATTTTTGCAGTTCTTTTCTTTGGTTTCACCGAAATCATCTAAGCCTTTCTTCTTGCTTTGCCATCACCGAAACACCATCTTTGCTCATTTTTATGTATTGGATTTTTGTTAATTCATCAACGTGACACCTTGCAAAGAAACTACTTCAGACCATATGTTGTCTCTCTATTCTTGTCTATCCACCGAAACCTCTTCTAACCACTCTCAACTACTTGAATTTTTCTAACTCAAGTAAGTGATGCTTAAAGTTGTATGGGTATTGTAAATGATATTAAGATGAGATTTTTCATGTGCATAAATGGATGCATGCATGAGTGGTGTATTTTTTCAAGCTTATGGATTGATGTATGCGTGAATGGTGTGGATGCATGTGTGGGTGGTGAAGGAAGAAGCAAATTTGGTGATATGATTAACAAATGAAGGATTTTAGCAATGAAGTGAGCTAGAGTGTGTTATATGCAGTACTTTTCTGAACATACATCTATATTTTGGGAAGAACTTGATCTCTGAATATCCAAATTGGATGGATTTTGATTTGGAGTAAACTAGAGAAATATGGATACATTTATCGTGAAGGAATTGAATTTGAAATTTGTCCTTAAGAGTCTTGAAATTTGGCCTGAAGTTGAGAATTGTATTCTATCGAGGTATGAAAATAGTTTGTAGGTTTTTTATTATAACTTGCATGATACTGAACTAAAATGTATGAAATTGATGTCATTAGACACTTAAGACATTATGGAACATTTTGTTAGGACAAGGTGTTGCCTAAATACCTCATTGTCTAGGTCAAAATGGTCATACAAGTCTGACCCAAAATCTGCTTAAGAAAATCTGTAAAAGAATGCAGAACATATGATATGGAATAGGTACTGTTTTGAGGTTTATGAACAATCATGAATTATTGAACTGTGTCTTGATGTTACTGAACTGAAACTAAACTAAAAATGAATAGGTCATCAATTGTAAATGATATAATTTTGATAATGAAGTGTTTGACAAAATGGATATCTATTATGGAAAAGGATAGGTTTCATGAATGATATTATGTAGTTGAAGAGGTTTAATCAATTGATTAGAGTTTGATAATTTTATGAAAACAAATTGATATGTGAATGAGTATGGAGTGATGTTGTGTTTATGGTGTAGTAAGCTAGAAAATGGGAGTGAACTTACTGTTAAAATTTAAGTGAGTTTCGGACAAACAAAAGAAAGGAGGAAGAAAAACACAACAGGGCAGTCGTGATCGTGTGTCTACACAATCGCGACCCTTGCTGAAAATAAGGGAAGCTACGATCATGCATCTACATGATCACGACTCTACTGAAATAGATGCACAATCACGACTCTGCAAAGAAGAAGGAAAGTGCACGATCGCGACTAAGAGGTAATTCAAAGGGTTATTTTTTTGATTGATTTTTGGACTAATGAAGACTAGGATGTTTCCATATGAAGTATTAAGGTTTAAATGAGTTCTTAAATGAATCTAATTGATGTTGAATGAAGGGATTGAAGTGAAAAAGGTATTAAGGATTAAAAGAATGTTTTAAAGGTGTTGTAAATTGTTTATAAAGAGTATTAAAGAAACATACCCAAGAAATTTTCATTGAACATGCATGGTACATGATACATTCGTAAATGTATTTATGACTGATTATTCTTATAAAAATGCACATAAGTGACATATAAATGTATATGATTGCATATAGAGGAGCACATTGAGCGACCGATTCCAAACATTGCCGGGACTTCAAGGCAATAAGCTAAAGGGATCATTTGTGAGTCAACCTAGATGATCTTCCTAGGATTGATTGATTCTATTTATTTTCTAATTATTGACCTATTTGTGATATGTATGTGAATTCTAGACTTTAAAGGTTCGAGGAGTTTGATATTTGGGAACGTATTAGAAGTATTCTATTTGTATATGAAATTTGAATGATATATGTTTGCAACTGATTTCTGAATACTTAACGAAAATGCCAGACTAAGGTCCAATAGATATAAGATTCTGTCTGTGCATCATAAGTGGATGCTATTCATAGAATATTTTGTTATTTGATGCATTTCATAAAATTCATGTTTAGATAAAGGCATTGTGATCAGAGTAACCAATTTGAAAGAGCTATAAGCTCAGAATTCTACATATAGAGCTTTGCTCCATAATTCCTGTATCTGACTGAGCCCAAGGGGCCAGTATCTATATTTGTATTTATATTTGAAAGGCACTCAATCACAACAAATAATAACGAATATGTAGCCCATGTACATCTACATTTGTATATTTATAATTATGAAATATATGCTGGTGAAATCTTTTATGAAGTTGTGATGTTAAGGTGATATGCCATGATAATTTGTTTGATTGGGTTGTACAAGTTTTGAAAGAATGTATGTGATGTGTATGACATTCATTATGTCTTATTGTGATGGAAAATGTTATGAATTTGGTTAGTTTGTATGATATTTGTGTGTTTGCCTGGAGCGAGATCATTAATGATGCTTCACTCATTGAGTTCACAAAACTCAACCAATTTGCAACGTTGATATTTTTAGGTACGAGACAGCAGACCTAGATTTCTAAGATCTTCTAGAAGAACATTTTGGATAAAGATATGGCTCAAAGGTCTGTCTGCTAACATTTGAGGAGTTGTAGTTGTTTTTAAGTAGTTTACATATGTCATGTAGAACTTGTGTATAAAGGTTGTAAGTATTAGTTTTAATGTCTTCTATGTAAACCTTTATGAATGAAATGAAGTGATGAGGTTTTTAAGTATTATATTTTCTTCATGATGCCATTTAAGAGATTAGGTTTGATCCAGCATACCATTATCATAGGATATGTACTTGAATATCCTCTGGATATTCAGGTATGTACTCTATGGTAGTGGGATGCAGCAAACCTCATCCTTTGGAATGGCGTGAAAGTGATCGAATAGAGTCTGGTGGTTATTGCAAAAATTTTGTGCAATTTGGGGTTATCGGGTAAAACTGGAACAAGGAATTTGAAGGCATTTCTGGATTAATTAACTGGGAATTTGGTTTCTAGAAAAAAACCAAAGTTGTAGAAATTTTTGTGAGCTACAACTTAAAATCAAGAATCAGGTTAAACGAATAAGGGACGGTAAAGTTAGGTTGGTTTTCCTGAATACATGTCTGGCTGGGTAGTTGATTGTTGATTGTTAGGAAAACTGGAAATTTTGAGATGTCTGGAGTTAGAACTGGGTAGAAAACCCTTCTGGAGATTTCTAGTTTAAGAAGTGAAAAATGCTATGGCTTTTCAATCACCTAAATCAGACAATCAGACAAAAGGTTATGAATTTTCTTGTATAATTGGTCAAACAAAATTCTAGCGACCAAATTAAATTGAATAATGAACAAAGTTGAATGTTTTCGGAAAATAAACAAACCCAACAATTGTTATTAAGAGAAACAATCAAAACACCGATAATATTTTTCCAAATTGAGAGAAAATCTCACTCTTTGTCGTATATATTTTTTTGAAATTTAAAATAGGAAAACAAAGAGCTAAAATAGGAAATTTTTAGGCAACCACAAGAATCGACCATATTCCTAACCTGTAGTTTCAACTCATTAAAACAAAAATAAAAGTTGTATTAAAGTTTCACAAAACAACTAATTAAAACAAACTAAAATAAAGTCTTCAAACTGGACCAAAGTCAATGAAAATAAATGTCTTAAAAATTCTGTTAAGCTTGGAATTCAACTTCATGCTCATCAGGTCCATAGACACACATTTTGAAGTCTCCAAATGGCTTTAAAAGGACTTGGAATTGTAAGAACAAATTTAGCCTAATTTTTGCTTCCTACATAACTTCATTCAGCTCACTTGTTGTAACACCCCATTACCCTAGGGTACGCACCGGGACGCCATAGGTGAGGGGATGTTACACTTGTAGCTCCTTGAACTTGTTCCAATTCTTGTGACTTTTCTTCAAATCCCATAGCAAGCTTTGATGGCCCTCCATCACAATCAGTCAGAAGATAAAGGATTACATGGTGGCTCCTAATACCTCTATATGCCTTATTCCTAGGAAGCAAACTCCCTAATCCATTATGGAATATAGACCTATTTCATGTTGTAATATAGTTTACAAGGTAATTTCAAAGCTTTTAGTTAACGAATTGAAGATGGATTTGAAGATGTCATAAATGTGGCTTAGAGAGCTTTCATAGTTGGAGATCAATAGGAGACAACATTCTACTCATACAAGAATTAATAGAAGACTGTAATTCAAGAAGAGCTATCAAAACTTGTGTATTCAAATTTGATTTCTTAAATGTTTTTATATATTATTAGATGGGATTTTTTACAATCTTTCTCACTTGCTCTTGGATTCCTAAAATAGTTTTTCAAAGGGACAATATAATGCGTTACAACAACTTCCTTCAATATTCTAATAAATAAAGCTCCTATTCAATTCTTTACGAATGCTAGGGGAAGAAGGCAAGGGGATCCTCTTTCCCCTTACCTTTACACTAGTTATGGAAGCCTTATCAAGGATGCTTATCAAACTCATCTCCTGCAATGGAAAATTTCAATACCATCATAAATGGAGAGAGCTGAGGATCTCACTCCTAATTTTTACTAATGATCTAATGTTGTTAAATGATGTTGACATTCAATCCATTGAAATAATCTTAGTTATATTGGAGTTATTTGCAGCATATTTTGGATTAAAAGCCAATGACAACAAGAGTAATATGTTTAATGCCTATAGTACACACATAAAAAATCCTAACCCCGAAGAAATGGTGCTTAGGATATTCGGGGCTTTTGGTTAGAATCAATAAATAAAAGAAAGTAAATTTCGACTAATACTAGCTTCAAATTAAACAGTATAAAAGTAAGAAGATTGATGAATGAGTTAAAAATTGATTCCCAATTCAATCTCGGTTACACACAAATAAGCATACTTAATCATCTTTTTGTTCTCATACCTCTCCTAAAAACTATTAATCATAGGTTAACAATAGGCTTTATTGACCCCGATTTTCCTTTAGTTTGTGTTTAATCAAAATAAGCACTTTAATCAAACCTAGCTATCAAACAACCTAGAATAAGCTCTCTAGATTTAGTAAAATAGTCACATTACGAGCTAGGAAAATAGATAAATCTAAGCAAAAACCATACAAACTTAGGTCAATTAACCTATACTATGTTATCCCTAATTATTGATCACTATTATCATACATAAATGAATCAAAAATAAAACTATTATGTATTTTATTCTAGATTCTAGAAATGGGTTCATACATAAATGATCTATTGAAAAGGTTTAAATAATTCTTACATGAAAACCCAAAACAATAAGCAAAGAATAACATAAATAATTTCTAGAGAGAGAATCAATAATATAAGATAAAAGAGATACTTAAATATGTTCTTCGGATTCAATTTCCCCTCAAAATCAAAAGGAAGAAGGCTGGCTCTCCATGGATCTCAAAGAGGAAGGTATTCTACACACTTTTATGCTTCTAAAATGATTCATACCTTTTTTTAGCCTCTTATATGTCTATTTATAGCAAAAATTTGGGTTCTAGGAGATACACGGTTGGATATACAGCAATTCATTTTTATACATTACCTAGGTCAGATACATTACCTAATACATAGCACGACCATGTAGGTTACAGGTTGTGCTAAAACTACATTTTTACATTCCTACGTACTTCCAATGAGTTACACGATCTCATACACAACCGTGTAATTTGCAAAAACTTCATTTCTTTCATTTTCTTGTCCCATCTTCATCCTAATTCATCTCCTTCTTATTCCAAAAAGGTAAATAAGGTTTAACATCGAGAGGATGGAGGATGTGCTTTTAGTTTATTTTAGTTCTTGTGCTTCCAACTTATACCTAAAACCAAATATGAACCAAAATGAGTATACTTGGATAATACAAGCATTCCTTGGATAATACTTAGTGACTATAATAGTACTTTTTATGATGTTGAAGCTGAAGGAGAATTATCTATAAAAGGTCCCTATAATAAATTGAGAGCTTGTATAGCTAACAAAGAAGTCACGTGCCTCACTTATGAAGGAAATTATTTTATTATGAGAAATAAAAAAATATGGAAATCGTCAATAAGAAAAATAATTTGATAGAACTTTATCCAGTCATCTTTGGAAAATGAAATTCCCTGGAAGAAAAATTATATTTAGCGAAAATCTTATGTTCGATAATTATCCACTAAGCTTAATTTGTACTTGACACTATGATTCTCAAGTCTCAGGGTTCTTACATAAAAGGATGAAATGTATATGATAATATTCTATTATATCAAGAGCTATTTAAGGGTTATTAAAAGAAAGGAACAAGCAAGATTTGTACAATGAAATTTAATTTTTGTAAAACTTTAATTCAACAAATGAGTAATTCATTAAACTTTAAAAGCTTATGGTTTTCCCCAAATTTCATAAAAAAAAGTTTGAGCAATTTATCACAACAACTTCCTTTAGTATGTTGGTGAATGGAGAATCAACTTAAGAGTTCAAAAGTGGAAGAGGATTCAAGCAGAATGACCTCTCATCCCCTATTTATTCTCCATATATGTTGAATTCTTGACCAAAATCATTGATAATAAAATTAGAAATGATCATACCTTTATAATAAGTGTACTAACATTATGCCTAAAATAAGTTCTAAAAACACTTAGGCTATCCTACTCGTAAGTATACAAGGTGGTTGTAGTTGATTACCCAGGGTCGTCTCCCATAGAGGTAAAATTGGTTCGTATAAATTAATCTTAAACAAAAATATAAACAGATGCAATCCTAAACATTTTATCCCAATTTGTTGAGTGAAGGCTTTAAAGAAAATCACAAAATTAACTGAAAAGTATAATGATTCAATTGAAAGGAAAAACAAATAGATTAATTGAAGTAGAAAACACTTGAGAAATAATTTCATTAATTTAATCTCCTATGCATGACTAAGGGGTGATTGAATAATTATCTTACTAAAATTAACAATTGGGTTATAATATCAACTCGAATAATAAACTAAGTCTAACTTTCGTATTCAACGAGTTATCATCTGAATTAATTAAGGAAACCTAACCACTAATTACCACTTAAGTTAACATATTTCTAGTTCTTAACCTAAGCGTCTATAATTTCTCATTCCATATTAAACTGCTTCTCTCGATCCGTTGTTTAATACCAAAATGATGCAAAGTTTGATCATTCTATTATATCCATTCAATTTAGAAACTATAGCAAATATAAGATAATAACACAGTCCCTCAATCATGCATATTTGACTAAAATAGCTACATTAATACTCAAGAAAAAGAGATCAGCCCATCACGGAAGTAACAAGATTTATCGTATTCAAATACTTCAATCCCATCTTTGTTAGTATAAGAGAATTATTTAAGCATTAAACTAAGTAAATAACCAAATGAAATATCAAAAGATAATAGAGTATGAGTCTATCAACTAATAGAGGAGTAAGTTCAATAAAAAAACAGAGAAATAATAAACAAAATGAGCAAACAAGAGTTCAGATGAGGGAGTTATAGTGATCTCTTGCCACTCTCAAGCTCTCTGCATTGACTCTCGCCTTCTACTTCTGCTTGGTTCTAACCTAGATGCTCAATTGCTAACACAGCTCTTACCTCTCTACTATTCTTCTTCTTCACCTCACTCGACTGGTCTCTGCTATATCTCCTCTCTTCTCCATCTTCTTTTTCTCTATTTGTTTTGTGTCCCCTTAATGTTCCCGAATGAGTCTGTAGGGTGTGTAGTGATATAACCAGTGTGCCACCACCCTCTATTACCTTCTATTTGCAGTATGACTCTAAGTTTAGGGTTTCAAGCTATCGTCCCTATAACTACCATGTTTCAGACTTAAAATAAGTGAGAAGGAGTGAGGGTTGGTCACCACCATGACTTAGTGTCACCGTATGACATTTAAGCCACCACCGTGACTTAAGTGTCACAATGGTGACAAGTTTAGTCACCACAGTGACAAGCTTTGTCAACATCATGACACCTTTAGTCACCACTTTTCTTTATGATTTTTGTTTTTTTCATGTCAAATTTACGTGAACTTTCATTTTTCATGAAAAATTCACAAAATAATCTAATTAAAATGCATGCAATATTCATACCAGTTTCACTCAATTCATCTCTCATTTGAATCAAAATACAACAATTTGTAACCAAAATCAAGATATGAAGGCAAGCAAAGTCAACAGAAATTAGACACAATAACCAACCTGAAGGATCTTTTAATCTCTCTTCTGATAATGATGTAAGCTTATTTTCCAAAGTATATGCCATCTTTATCATATTGCTAATGAACTCTCTATAAACCTTCAGTAAGCTTTTACGCTTCACTGTTAATAGAGTGAAAAGTTTATCAAAGTAAATTCTCAAAAGCAATAGCTTTCCACTATTATTGAATTCGAGCTAGGTACAATTTCATTAAAATACTAAGAGTCCCTATAACAATTTAAAGACAAAGTTATAAAGGATGTAAACCTCTATTCATTATGTTTCATAGAAGATTGGCCATTAGACTAACAAGAGTTTGCCTTATGTCATTAGGATGCCACTTATAATATCCATATTAAAAAAACTCTATGTATTTTAGATTTCACATATGGCTCTTCCTTAAAACATCACAAAATTTGGAAGAATTAATGAGAAATATTTTGTAGACTGGGGAAGCTTGTAAGAAACCTTATGCCAAAGTCAAATGCATTGACATAAGATGCATCTCATCGATAAACTCTTACTCGCCAAAATGATATAGAGACTCTTATCATATTAGGAAACAGTATTAGCTCAATGGATTCATTCTTATTACTTAGAGAATTAAAGTTTTTGGTAAATCAAACTAGGGTCAGATTCTTCTTAAATCATGCCACAAATACTTAAGTTAAGGAGGAAGCTTTGTAGGGAATTAAAATGCATCATAGGGAATGGAAAAAACACCTACATTTAGTAGAATAACTAGCATGAAATTTTCCCCTCTATATTTGATCCTTAAAACCTATTAGTTAAGGCACATGTTAAATCTTAAATAATCTAAGCTTAGGAGCATAAAGTGAAAGAATGGAAAATTAAATATAAAGGATTCTCTATTATCCAAGATAATACCAAGGTAAAGCCTAAATCAACAGTTTAAAATGGCAAAGGCATGCTTCTAGACTTTTCATCGATTAATCTTGCTACCAAATTTTCATAAATTCATCTACTAAAATCAAATGGAAGAAACTAGTTTGGAGTACGTATATCCCTCTTAAAATATCTTTCATCATATGGCACTATTAAGAATATATTATCTACTCTTGATAAAGTCGAAGGCTCTCTTAGTCTTAATCATAATTGCAAACTTTGTAATAATGAACCTGAATAAAGAGATCATTTATTCTTCAAATATGACTATACTAGAGGATTATGGTTTATAATCGAAGAGCTTTGCAATTACTCATGTATAGACGATGACTGCAAACAAATTATTCTTTAAGCCCCTAAAAGACATCGCTTAGAAAAAGAAGATCACAAAATATTAAAGATAGTAATTGGTTCTGAAGTATGTACTATCTAGAATGAAAGAAATGAAAGAATTTTCAACTAAAAAAACATAGACTGGATAAGCTTTTATAACATAATCAATTGGATAAAAGAGTTCCTTCATACAAGCACAAATATTAACCAAGTATCAAAAAATATGTTAAGGAGATGGAGAATAGGAAGTTGATAGCAAACCTCTATAAATTCTTCTATCCTCTTTAAAAAAATGTAGTCTATAGTGAAAGGATGATGCATCGAAACCATTGATAAGTGACAAATTTTAACTATATAGGAAGGACAAATTTCACTAAGGGAATGGGCCATATCTTTAATATAAAATTCCAAATCCTTGTAGAAAAGGAAGAAAAAGGAATAAGCACATATTTAAGCTAAACTACAAAAGATGTTACAAAATTTCGATTTACTCTAGAAGTCCTACTGATAGTCATGTAATTATATGTGTTTTAGGGTTGAATTTGTTATTTATTTAATGTGAATTTGAGTGGTGTGTGTCCATTTAGGGTGTAATTATGTTAGTTTGTGTGTTTTAGTGTTTTTATGGGTTAGATTAAGTCTTTGAGCTTAAATGTT
>JAOTAY010000191.1:32633256-32647185 GCA_025629805.1 Erythroxylum baracoense | reverse complement strand
CAAAGACTTTCATAAGATTTAGATTTTTTTGTAGGGTAACAATATTATCCCCCTATTTTTAAAAATAATTTCATGTCAAAAAATAATCAAAGGGTATTTAATATGATAGTAAAATCAAAAGAGAATTTTTGGAAAAGTAAGAAAAATCAGACAGTAGAGGGGTAGGAGCGTCTGTTTTGTTCGGGAGACAAGGACGATGTCTTTTGTCCTTCGAAAATCGAAGGGACAAAATTTTGTGTCCCTGTCCACCGAAGACGGGGGACAAAAACTGCAGGGACAGTAACCAAACAATCAAGAGGCATAGGATGAAGTTGTTTTGTCAACTGTCCCCACTCACGGGGACAGTAACCAAACACGGCGTAAGAGTCTTGAAATTTGGCTTGAAGTTGAAAGTTGTGTTCTGTTGAGGAATGAGAAATAGTATGGAGTATTATGATTATAACTTACACGATACTGAACCAAAATATATGAATTTGATGTCATTAGAAACGTAAGACATAGAGTAACATTTGATTAGAAGAAAGTGATGCCTAAAAACTTTTATTTCTAGGTAAAAAATGGCAAGAAAGAAGGAAGAAAACATGGCAGGTCGCGATCTTGCACTCTGCGAAAGAATGATGGAAGTCGGGATCGTGCATCTGCACGGTCGCGACTCTGTAGGGAAAAAGAAAAGTCGCGATCGTGCTTTATAAAAGGGTTTTGTTTGGATATTTTTTCAACCTAATTCAAGTAAAGATGTTACCATATGAGGTATGTAGGTTTAAATGAGCTCTTAAATGAATTTATTTGATGTTGAATGAAGGGACTAAAGTGAGAAAAGGGTATTATGGATTAAAAGAATGTTTTGAAGGTATTGTAATTCCTTATAAAGAGTATTAAAGAAACATAATCGAAAAATTGTCATTGAACATGCATGATACATGATACATTCATAAATGTATCTATGACTGATTATTCTTATGGAAATGCATATGAGTGACATATAAATATCTATGATTGCATATAAAGAAGCACGATGAGCAACTGCTTCTAGACATTATCGGGATTTTGAGGCAATAAGTTAAAGGGAGCATTTGTGAGTCAGCCTAGATGATCTTCCTAGGATTTATTGATTAATTCTGTTTAACTTCCAATTATTAAACTGTTTGTGATATGTATGTGAATTCTGGACTTTAAAGGCCCGAGGAGTTTGATATTTGGGAATGTATTGGAAGTATTCTATTTGCATCTAAAATTTGAATGATATCTGTTTGCTACTAAACTTTGATTGATTTCTGAATCCTCAACAAAAGTTAAATAATGGACTGAGGTTAGATGAATATAAGATTCTATCTGTGCATCATATGTGAATGCTATTCATGACATATTTTGTTTTCTGATGCATTTCATTAAATGCATGATCAGTTAAAGGTGTTGTGATCAGAGTAACCAGTCTGAAAGAACTTTAAGCTTAGAATTCTACATGTAGAGCTTTGCTCCGTGATTTCTATATCTGACTAAGCCCAATGAGCCATTATCTGTATTTGTATTTGAAAGACACTCGTTCACAAAAAATAATAACGAATCTGGAGTCCCACATGCATCTACATTTTTATATTTATGATAATGAAATATATGTTTGTGAAATCCTTTCTAAAGTTATAATGTTAAAGTGATTGATTTGGTTGTTCAAGTTCTGAAAGAAAGTATGTGATATGTATGACATTCATTACGTCTTATTGTGTTCGAAAATGTTGTAAAATTGGTTGATTGTACGATATTTGTGTGTGTTGCCTGGAGTGAGATCAATAATGATGATTTGCTTATTGAGTTCGCAAAACTTGTCCATAATTGCAACGTTGATATTTTTTGGTACAAGACAAGAGACCTAGATTTCTAAGATCTTCTAGAAGAACATTTTGGATAAAGATATGACTCAAAGGTCTGTCAACTGACATTTAAGGAGTTGTAGTTGTTTTTAAGTAGTTTACATACGACATGTAGAACTTGTGTACAAAGGTTGAAAATATTGGTTTTTAATGTCTTCTATGAAAACCTTTATAAATGAAATGAAGAGATGAGGTTTTTAAGTATTGTATTTTGTTTATGACGCCATTTAAGATTTGGGTTTGATCTAGCATACCATTATCATAAGATATGCACTTGAATATCCTCGGGATATTTGGGTATGTACTCTATATTAGTAGGATGTGACTTTTGTGCTCTAACTACCTACTTTCCTATATTTTAGCTAACTACTTGTCATTATTTTCTTAATTTCTATGTTTTAGAATTTTGCCTCCTATAGCTGCTTAACTTTCAGCCTGCTCAACCATGTTTTTATTAATTATCTTCCATCGTTTTCTCACTGCCACATTCGACTTAAATAATTTCCTAACTTTTAGTCCAGTCCTTTATATTTTATCTAGTTGTCCTCCTGACACATGTAAATTATGTATTAACCGTTTGGAAATCTTGAATCTGGGACTTATCAATTGATTCTCATATACATGAATTCTTTGGCCAAATAACTTTGAAGACTTCTAGTCTTTGAACCTCTTTCACTTTTGGGTCAAATGGACTAAACTACTTTAGAATATTAATAAATAGTGATAATGCAGGCCACTTGTTTAATATCTTTTTCTTCTTATTGTAATTTGTATCCAATGAAACTTGCAACTCATATGATCAAAAAAACACTTCATTGAGTGAAGTATTCAGTAATGGTGACAAATAAGGAATTAACAAGTGTCGTTTATAACTCCAGAGAAATATATGTTGTAATTCATGGAAACCTTGAACGTGGATGAAGCCATAAGTTTGTTGGCATTATAATGGCAAATTCTGACCAATACAACATGGTGTGTAACAATATAGAAATAACTTAGTGTGGCTAGTACTAATTTATGGCCAATCGATGCTATAATGATTTGTAATGGCATAATCTTGCTAATTTTATTGATTGTAAGTCTTTTGTGTTTAGAATATTTATATTGGAAGCCTTGTGGCAGAAGGTAGATGTTCTGACTATCTCACTCTTGAACTGTTTGTACCTATAGAAAAGATTGTGAAACATACGATTCAGTTGGATTTAGCCCTGGAACAAAATCCTCCTTTTGGCTTGTGGATCGACACTAGGTTTCTTTGTCCTAGGTCATTTTTGTAAAACCAAAAGAATGCAGTTTCGCACAAATTATGAATGGTTGGGGTCGCTATAAAATTTCTGAAAAAACAAAAACAAAAACAATAAAAAAGAAATAACAAATCAACACCTGAGATTTGGTAACACAGTTCAACACACCTTGCTTATGTTTGTGGGGCCTCACCCATTTTAATACTTTCACTAACGACAATAGTTTTTATATAAGGCTTTACCGAGCTGACACCACTCAACCCTTGACACTATCCCTCGTCCTCATAACCCATGAAAGTATTTCACACCCAATAGTACAACCGTCTCATACTAACCTCAATAGAGGATTTTCACAACATTGTTTAATAATAAAGATGATAATTAAACAACTCAAGTGATTAAATCAATAAAGATATAAACAAAGAAAAATACTTGAGATAAAAGCACTCCCTTAAATATGTAGCTTCATCAGCAGAAAGTGTGGGAAGTGGTAGAACAATATCTGTCATGAACTATTGAGAAGAATCACAATCAGCCTACGCACAACATCATCAAAATAACATCAATCGAACAAAAGTTTCATCACCAAAACGTCACCAAAAATACAGCTACAACAACACACGTCTCCTAAATGTTTTTCAATCAAAAACCAATATTTGGAAAGCCTTGAAAATCACGCAACACTACAAAAAACGCTGCTATCTAAGATGCATAGAATCATCAAAAATCAGCTGCCAAAGATATCGCAATAATCCCAAAAATACAGTTGTAAAAATCACAAAAAACTTTTAGAACTTTTGCACACCACTACAACAAAAAGATAGCTGCAAAGTCACTCACAATAGCCACCAACCTAACACTGGACAACCACCAAACCAGTTGTAGAAAATCATACAAACAACCTAACAACACAACCCAAAATCATGTGAATACCACCAAAGAATAGCTGCCAAAATTGCCCTCCATAGTCTTTCAAGAATGGGAAAGAACATAGTTGGCTATCAATAATTATGCAACCCAATTTAGTCACGTAGGAGCAAAGGAAAACATAGCAGCTACACTCCCGCACACCATCAACCAAATCACGTTAAACACACATTAGAAAAATAGTTGCTTAGACTTCCAAAAAGAACGACAACTCCAGTAAAAATGCAGCACAAAAACCTTCAGCCAAGGGTGATGTGATGAGCCAAGAAGTTTGCAACAAATGGACTTCTATCTTAACTCATTCAGCTCACAAACATGATCAACAGTATCACTTGGATATATCCAGCCACCATAATCAAGTTAAAAGAAGATCACCATTATCTTACAATAGGATATACATACTAAATACCATATTAATTAGGATTTTAAACTTCTGTGTAAAGAGTCTCACATACAGACAACTAGGTCCAATTATCAAATAATGTCCAAAATTAAATAATAAGATATGATCACCTATGGCTTAACAATTTTGAATGTTTCAGTAATCATTATTATGTTGGCTTGGATGTCATAGTGCTAATCATCGGTGAAAGAGGAAAAACAGCGGTAATTTGTAATACCTATTAGGAGTTAACTTAATGATGGAGATGTGTGAATAGTCTCCCATCATAGTGCTTATGAATTTCATGGACATTGTACCCTTTCAGCAAGATGATTGAATAGTCTCCCCCCATAATACTTATGAATTTCATGGACATTGTACCCTTTCAGGACCAAGTTTTAGCTTTTAGTATTCATGGATTAGATGTACCTACTTAGGTAAAAATGCAAGCCCTGATTCTGAAGTCCAGTAATGGTTGCACAATGAATAACTAGGCACAACACAGTACTTGGCTTGCGAATTCCACCCTGTTGTATGATGTTTGATGATTGTTTTTATGCATTGCTGGTGATGGTTTTCTTGCAGTGATGAAGAATCCAGGTAATCCCGACAAGCACCAAGCGAATCCCAAGTTAGCTCCTGTACTTGCTAAAATGATGAACAAATTCGCTGGATTGAAATGAACCATTGGTTGAAATTTTTGTGCAGTATTAAAAGGTTTTCATCTATGGCTTTTCAGTGAATGTATTTCCTCTCATATAATCCGTGAATAGCTTCGTTTTATAAATGAAAGTAACTTTAGGGTCCTTTCAGGGAAGCCTGTTTCTAGTGTTCGAAATGGGTAGAGAATCTGGATAGCTATATACTTGGCATGGAGGATTTGGAATATTCGTGCTTGTGCACCATCATTTTGTTGTGTTCAATAATGCCTTTAGTTATCTGGTGCTCATTTTTTCCAAGTTAAAGATGCCAACTGCCCAGTATAACGCCTGAAGAATTATTATACGATGCATTTAATTTTTGTACATCACAAAAGCATAAAGGATTTACACCTATTCCATTGGCCTCTGCTCTAAAGTTTCAAACATTTAGTTAGTGTGATGAGTAATATCCAGGAACACGCATCCAAAGATTGTTGCTAAGAACAGTAGAAAAATACCATAATTTACATTAAGTTTAGTTCAACTTAACCAAGCGTTTTGTGCAGTTTTGTACTTATAGGAACTAGTCTTTTTTGTCTGTGAAATGTTTCTGCCTCTACTAACTTCTTTTCTTAATTAGTAAAAATTTTAAGCAGTCAAACATCATTATTTCTTGTCCTCAAATTCACTTTCATTCATTCATTGCTTCAAGTACTTTAATTAGGTGAAATTTTTGTTTATTTAATTAATAAAAATGACCTCTGACCCACAACTGACATGTCCCTTTTGCGTCGGATGGGCTACTTGGGGAACATTATTCATGACCCTATTGGCTGCATAACATTCAAGACCCTGAACCTCCCGCATAGTTGCAGTCCACCAAACCCCAAGCATCTTGTGTAATTAATACAGACGAGAAAGTTTCAACAGCAAGACAGAGCAATTCAAGCAATTCCATGTACTTCATTCCTCACCAAGCTTGTCTTTCAATGTTACTTCATTAAAATTCAAACTCATTTTCCACCATTTCTACCAACCCACCGCATTATGTTATGAACACGACTTCCTTTTTTTCATTTTTAATGTCCTTTTGGATTTACATGTTCTACTGATCCACATGACAAAGAAAATCCATTCCCCTTTGTACTCGGTCATTACAGTACTGATTATTGCTTTGATTACTTGACCGGCTTAGTGCCTAATTATCTAGTCTCTCATATACTAATGAGTGCCTATAGCCTGGGCAGTGGGCTGACTAAGGAGATTTGCGACTGCTTTTATATGCTTATTATGTTAGGAATAAGAGTTTCAACCCCAACTAACTTTTAACTCATTTCTTTGTTATAATTTTTTCATAACCAGAAAAAGTCGTGACTTCCTTTTTTTTTTTTCTTCCTTTCTCCATCACGAACTAACCTTTAGTAGTGACGACCCTTTTCAAAAGGTTTCCTTTTTCTTTGCATGTTTCTTACTCTTTGGTGCTGATATTCCTTTCAGACCAAGGGGGCATTATGATCCAATATTATCTTTTCCACGAATGACGAATATATTACTAAAAAATTACGTAAATATTAGGCATAATGATTTGCATTGCTGGCTTCTAAATAATTTTGCTGACGCAATTTCTATGATCCATGGTTCCGATTAGGTGGGTCTTATGTCGCTGTAATGTGTACTTGATGGTGTTTTGGGAAATAATTGTGAATCTACACAAGATTCATAATCCACACGAGTGGGATACGCATGCATCATACGTACCGAAAGAAATGGAGGAAGTTGAAAGAAATTATTTAGTTTAATAACAAGACAGTACAACAGATAAGCTTATTGGTGACGAAATTAAATGTCGCTAAATATTAAGAAATCGTCGCAAATATTTGAAAGAAGTTATTTAGGTTAATAACTAGCCACTACAATAGATAAACTTATTGGCGATGAAACTAAATGTCCTAAATATTAAGAAATCGTCGCAAATATTAATTTGCGACGAAAAATAATCGTCGCTGAATTCCGGTACCAAAAAAATATCCGCGACGTTTTTCTAAAATCGTCACAAAAAGGTTTTGGATATATAATAATTTTGTCGGTAAAACATATAACCAACGAGAACGAAGAACGTCGTATATAGCTAGCATTTTGCAGCGTATATGTTTCGTAGATACAAGTTTTTACCTACTAAACCGTAGTCGTAGGTAATTATTTTTACTAACAATTTTTTCCGTAGCAGAATACTTTTAGCTACTAAATATTTTGTTGTAGGTAAATGTTTTTAGAGACATTCCTGTAAAGGTAAGTAACAACATTTTGTAACGAGTTTTTTTCGATAGCTAATACTTTTTAGTGACAATTTTATTCTTGTAGCAGAATAATTTTAGCTACTAATTTGTTGTTGTAGGTAAATGTTTTTAGAGACGTTCTTGTAAACGTAGGTAATAACAAATTTGTGACAATTTTGTTTTGGAGGCTAATATTTTTTATTGACAAAAATTTTATTTTAAATTTAAATTTTATTATAATTGTTAAAAACAAATTTAATTTAATTTATTATAATTTTAAAGACAATTTGAAATATAAATTAGTTACATTTTATAATTAAAGTTGGTGACATATTTTTAAATAATAATAAATTGAAATAAAATAAACATTAAAAATAAAATGTATTTTATATAAAAAATAATTACAGGTCATATACAAACTAAAACTCCTCATCGTCGTCACTACTACTGACATACTTTGGGCCTAGTAATTGTTTGACTATCTTTCTAAGCTTGTTCACTTCTTTTACATTACGATCTAACTTCTTTTCTGTCCATTGTAACTTAGTCTTCAGTGCCTAGTTATCCTCTTGAAGTGTCGTGACATATACTGGTCGTGACGAAAATGTACCAACAAGTTTAGGGTCATACTCAAGACCTTTGATATAGCCCGATCTTGTACTAAGGGCATTGTTGCAAATGTCATCGGCATTAAGCTGATTCCCCTCAGACAATGACGTCTGCAACAACTCCTACATCTTGTCCTACAATTTAAAGTACAAAATCGAGTTAACTAAAAATTTATTACTTAGTATTACATGGAAAAATAAATTGTAATATTAATTTGTTTGTACTTACATAATTACTTTTTTCCTCTTTAGACGTCCAGTCTTTACCTTTCTTGTAGTGTGTTAGCTTGTAGAGTGTGATCCTATCATACTCTTGTCCTTCGAGTACTTGTATTTGGCTCTATTATATGAATTTAATAAATTAGAACATAATAGAATTTATTATATTAAGAAATAGAATAATAAGTTGAAAATGTTACACTTAGAAATTCTTATTGGACGACAACAAATGATTTGGAGCTGGTATTATGAGGAGTCTTCATTTTTTTCTCTGTTCACCTTGACGTTCTCACACTTTTCCTTAATTAAGAGAAGTAGTCATAAAATGTATAAACAAAATTAATGGAAGGAAAAATGAAGAGAAAAAAAAACCTGAACCTTCGCTGAGGCCCAATAATCACACATTTAACTCCAATTTTTTGGAGTCACCCATTCCGGAATATGTCTCCTTGCCTCTTTTCAGAAAGGAAAGACTATTAATATTTATGAAGTCTATATCAATGATCCTTCGCTCTTTGTTTTAACAATTAACTATCACAGCTTGAAACTTCAAGCTTATCGATATCAACAATATTGAGCTTCATCTATGAAGAACACGTATAAGTTAAGTTATTGTTTTTGTTAAGTAAAATCACAATACATATAATCAAATGAATTGAAATATTACCGAAACTTTATCCAAAGTATTTTAGAGCAAATTATCTTTTTTCAATTGCCTAGCATGCTAAAGGCAAGGCAATTCATTCCTAACAACAACACCCAACTCATTAGACAATTTTACAGATTGGATCTTATCCAAAGGGCAACGATGCATGGGGTCAATAGTCATAGACAATTTGCTACCCATTGCAACATTCATCCGTTGCAACTTAGTTCTTTCTGTGATACCTCTACCTCATTTTCTAATGCCAGTATTGGAACATAAAAACAAAAGAAATAATAATAAGAAAAACACGCTAAAAATGTAATGAGTAATTTCAGCATTAAAGAAAATATGTTTGGTTAACAATAACATACCTAAAGATCCCTCATTACTAACAGTCGATGTTGGTAAAGGTTGTTGATTGTCTTTATTCGAGGATGGAATTGTTAGTTGTTGTGTGGGAGGAACTTCTTCGGTCGTTACCACCTTCTTTCCCTTGTTTCTACCAGATGCCATTACATTGAACCTGTGTAAAATGAAATATGAACATAGCGTATAATCTTAACTCAAACATCAATATTCCACATGAATATAAGAAGATCAGTAGTCAAATACTAAACATTCAGCATAACATTCCATAAAAACATAAGTGAAACATTAAAAATATGCATGTAGTCATTGTAAATTAATACAAGTAAAACATTAGCGGCATAAGGCAATTATGAACATAACATTTCAATCAATACAAACAATTTATTTACATTCAATCATCATGATCAATAGTTTGAAAATCATCATCATTAACTACATTACCGTTGGATTCTTCATCACTAATATATTCAAGCAAAGTATTGTCATCATCATTTAAGTCATCCTGAGTATAGTCTTCTTCTCTTCATCACTAATATATTCAAGCAAAGTATTGTCATCATCATTTAAGTCATCCTGAGTATAGTCTTCTTCTATTTGTAACATAAGATGGGCTTGGACTTCATCTAATTGAACTATGTTAGGCTTGACATCTCTCCTATGGAATGATAATATGTCTGCATCTTTTACTGGAATGCCTTTGTTATTAAACTCTAATCCAGTATTTTGATAGACTTCATCTGCATCTGAATCCAATTGACTAATATCCCTTTCACAAAAATCAAACACATTCCTTTGTTGAAACTTTTGAACAACCTTCCTATTGCTACCCAATACAGTATAATTGATGTAGAAAACTTGTTTGACTTGACTAAGGACAAAAGGATCATTATTATACCATATCTTACTAACATTTATGCTAGTAATATGCCCGTTCACTTTTATGTCAGTTAGATCAAACCATTTGTATTTAAGTAGAACAACCTTTTTATTCTTGATGTAGTACAACTCTATTATTTCAGAGATGACACCGTAGAAGTCAATGCTTTCATTGTCATGACATACTTCAACGACAACCCCATTATTTGGACTTCTAACATGGCTATCTCAATCTTGTATGTGAAATCTCACCGTATTAACAATGCAACCTATTTATTTCATCCTACAAATATGAGACCCACATGTCAAACTATATAATGTTGTTGTCACTTCTTGCAAGTGACGGTTATGTAACTGTATCATCTGTATGAAAAATTGAAAATAAGTATGAGGATGAGACATATTCTCATATTTTTATAATATGTAATAAATATGAAACTTACTCAATTTCTAAACCATGATACAAACTTCTACCTATGTCTTTCTTCAACATTAATAATCCCTTTGCTGTGAATTGTTTCTTTGTGTTCTTTATTGAAAAAAGAAAAAGACAATAAGATCTTAGAGTAAATGAAGAAAATTGTAATATGATTGTTTGAATGAAAAGGAATATATGTACTCCATGTATGTATCTACTTTCTCGCAATTATTCAAAATATAATAATGGACGATTTCAAATTTATCTTTAGTTAACTCCATATATTTACCCACACTAAGTGGCCTAACTTTTTGGGAGAAAATAGACAATCCACTGTCGTCATGAAAATCAAAGTTACATTTTGGTCTATTAAATCTTGTCTCCACATCATTTAAGTACATTGAACAAAAATTCAAGCATTCATTTGCTATATAAGCCTCGGAAATAGCCCCCTCTGGTCAAGCTCTATTACGTACATAATGCTTAAGAGAGCTTAAAAACCTGAACATAAATAGTTATAAACATGGGAATTGTTATAAACATATAACATAGAACCGGTCCACAAAGTTTTACTTCATATAGTAAGTGAATTACTAAATGAACCATAACATCAAAAAACGATGGGGGAAAAATAGTTCAAGCTTGCATAGAATCAATACTATGTCTTTTTTTTCATTTTATCAAGCTCTTCAACTTTAAGTGTCTTGCAACATAATTGCTTAAAAAACTCTCCTAATTGAACCAAAGTAACAAACACATCTATCCATAAACACCCATGTATTCCGACAGAAAGTAGTCGTTATAAAAGTACATGACAATCATGATTTTTCAACCCTAACACTTTTCCCTCTTCAACATTCACACAATGACTTATATTTGATGCACACCCATCAAAAAATTTGACTGATTGGAGGAACTGACAGAATGATTGTTGCTCACTTTTTGACATGTTGTAACAAGCAAGGGGAATAATGTATGAGCCATCATCTCTTGTTTTCAAATGTAAGTCCTTTCTAATATTCATATCTTCCAATTTAACTCTAGCCTTAATTGTGTCTTTGGATTTCGCATCAATACCCATGATAGTCCCTAAAATGGACTCATAAATGTTTTTCTCAATATGCATGCCATCAAGATTGTGCCTCAATAGTAATTCCTTATAATATAGAAAGTTGAAAAATATGTTTTTTTTGTCCAATTCAGTTCAACATCATTTCTCTTACGCTTTCTATTACTTGGGTATTTGCCAGGTGTAATGATACCTAAATGTGACAGCTGGTAAACAATATCATCACCGGACAACTGTAACGAAGCTTCTCCCAACTTTATTATGTCATTAAATTGTTGACTTCTTCACCATCTATGCCCATGTTCCAGGTAACGACGATGACCCATATAACATATTTTATTTCGTATCCTTTTTGAATATGTTTGATGGTTACACACAGGACAAGCCATATACCCTTTAGTGCTCTACTTAGACAAATTCTCATAAGCTGAGAAATCATTTATAGTTCACAAAATAGTAGCATACATTAGAAATGGTTCGCCTTAAACAACATCAAAAGTTTATAATCCAAATTCCCATGGATCATTTAAGTCATCAATTAATGGTTGCATATATACATCGATGTCTTTATCAGGAGAAGTACATCTTGGAATAAGCAAAGACAATAATATAAAAGGCTCCTTCGTACACTTCCATGGAGGTAAATTGTATGGGACTAAAATTACCGGCTACATGTTATATGAATTACTTATATTACTGAAAGGATTAAATCTATCTAAGGCCAATCCAAGTCGAACATTACAATAATCTTATCCAAACCATGGAAACTTTATATCAAGCTCTTTCCATGTCATTAAGTCTACTGGATGACACATACAGTTATCATTAATGTGTTTCTCTTTATACCACCTCATATCTATAGCTGTTTTTGCTGACACAAAAGTCTTTCTAATTGTGGTTTAATAACGAAGTACTCAAGGATTTTATTCGGTATCTTTTTCCCTCCCCCATCATCCACCTACCACCTTGATGTACCACAAATAGGACACTCTTGAAGATCTTTACCTTCCTTCCAAAAAAGAACACAATCATACTTATAAGCATGAATTGAAATATATCCCAATCCAAAGTCCCTTAATAGTTTCTTTAGCAACTTGTGTCTAATAGGTAATGCATCGTTGAGTAAGTCAATTAACATGTCAAAGGACTTGTTACTCCATTTATTATAAACCTTCAAATGCAACAACTTCATAACAAATGATACTTATGAGAAATTAGAGCACCTCGAATATAGTTGTTCTTGAGCAACTTTCAATAACTTCCTAAAATTATCTTCTGTAATACTACCAATTATGTTAGGCATTCATGTTTCATTCATAGTCTCCATATAATTCTAACAATCGTCTAACATCTCATTAATCCCATCATTACCATCATCATTCACATCACAATCATCAACATCGTTATTGTAACTGTCATCATAATATGTACTGCCACTTTTACTACAACTTGTTTCCTTACGTTCACTGTGATAAAGCCATTGAGTATAGAATTTGTCTATACCTCGGATCAGCAAGTGATTATACACTACATCTTGACTTTGGAAGTCCACATTTAAGCAATCGATGTATGGACAATGAATACTATATCAATAACCCATTTGATCTTTTACAAATTGCATGAAACTCTTAATTCCTTCTACCTTTTTAGTTGACCATTTTCGATGACACATCCAACTCTTATCCATTTAACTATGCAATAAAAGAAGATAATTGATTTATTACATGCATTTTTCGTTTACTACCTATGTAATTAACAATGTTGTTTCAGTTTATACGCACCAATTACATAAACAATATACAACAAAATGAAACAACAACCGATATATAAAATAATTAATTAACAACCTAATTAGTAAGATGATTACTACTTATTCGCATGGACAATAATGGTTACTACTAATTCGCATTCACAACAATTGCTTTTGTCAAACATGTAGTGGGTAGGCAGAATATACCTAAAGATGCCACACAAATTCTGCAGTTTTGGCTACAATCAAACAGAGGAACACAGAATCTGTAAATAAACCCTATACACAATCACCAACTAAATACAAAAAAATTATCAAGTATTTTAAAATTGAAGAGATTTCTTACACACCAAACAATCATTTTAACCTATAGATGTATACATTCAAGAAGTATATTTTTGTAGATGTATATTTTCAAGAATTAAGCAAGGATTATGTAAAATTTTATGGAAAAATGGACATGGATGTTCAATGTTCGATTATTATAGGTTTTCTTCAAGCATTCTAGTTATTTTTGTATTATAGCATTTATAATTATTTTTTAACTATTTTTGTATTATAGTATTTATAACTATTTTTGTAACTCTATTTTGTATAAAAGTTGAAGGATATAAACTTTATCAACTTTGATATTAT
>JAOTAY010000191.1:32623036-32633156 GCA_025629805.1 Erythroxylum baracoense | reverse complement strand
CTTGAATATGTCAAACTTGATTTGTATTAATTCTTTAATTGAATATCAATCCAAAATACCTGAAATTATTTCTTAACGAATTCTATACATTTTATTATTATCAAAACATAGAAGGATTTAATTTGTCAACCACCATTGGCCCAACAATTTCCTTTTCTGAAGCTATTATATATATTCACATTTGATGGTATATCTACATATTATTTTAAGCTTCCTTGAATCTCGAAGATGACATGTATGCCAATAGAGGAGGGAGCGATGTCACAACTGTTCATAAAGGATTATATAAATTGGTTATGTTGGAAAATTTGTCAATTCCACAGACTTCATCTGGTCATTCATGTACACATGTTACCCCAATTTTGGTTCGTTTAACGTTTACTAATATGAAAATATCTAAGTTCTATACTGATTGTTTTTTAGGTAAATAGTTTTGTACTGGCAGTTCATCTGGAGAAGTTGTCTTCCATACTAAATCTAGCGACTTATGCTATGTATCCTCTACAAGTTTAGCTATAGCGGAAACGCTATTACAAGAGGGTGTGAAAAACCTACACATGAGGGAAGAATTATTATTGTTTCAATTAGTGCCTTTGAACGTGTAAGGACCCTCCTCGGGAATCCAAACATCAGGGACTCATTTACCTTTACTAACTCTCATGCCACTTGGAATCCAAAAAAATAATTATATCATTGTCATTTATCAATGCAATCAACTGGACTCAGCTTTAAAGTTGAATTATTGATGTATTTGTAAGAATTTGTCAAACAATCTCTCTACTTGTTAGGGGTCAATCTGCATACTATTAAGCGTGGATTGTTCTTGTTCTTATTCTATGACTGTATGAATTGTTAAACTTCTAATTCAAAGTTCGTACTACTCCATAATCCTATTATTATATTGATACAATTATTTAAATTTTTTATAACCAATTTTTGCAATGTTAGTAAATATTAATGATTAATTAATACTACTGTTTAACATTTAAAATTATGTTGTGTGCGGTTTTTCAACAATATGTTGTAAACATTCAAAACAAATCTCCAATAAAACATATCTTAACTATGATAGTTTATAAAAATGTTAGTTTAACAATTTTAGAAAATGTTAACCCTTTGATGACGATTTAGGCAAATGGTCACCAAATGTGTTGCAAATTACTTTAGAGCTTTTGGCAACAATTTCTAGATATCGTTGCCAAATGTGGATCACTTAGTGAAAATTTTAAGAAATCGTCACAAAATGTTCAACATTTGGTGACAAGTTTTAAAATTCATCCCAAATGATGATCTTTTGGTCACGCTTCCAGATATCGTCACCAAATGGTAACTTTTAGCGACATTTTCAAAAACGTAGCAAAAAGCCAAACGTCTATTTACTGACGATTTTATATAATCATCGCCAATTGTGAACCCTTTGGTGACAATTTCGGACATTAGTCACCAAATGTTTAACAAATTATGGTGATGATTTCTGAAAAGCATCACTAAAAGTTCATTTAGCGACGAATTACTGAAATTGTCACATATTGTGAATCATTTAGCGACGAATTACGTAAATTGTCATTAAAATAATAGTTTGAGCCCAAAGCATTATGTTTAACTCCAAATAAAGGAAGAGAGCGAACTTTCCCAAATAGTAATCAGATCTAATTACCATATTTTGCTTTGTAGGATAGTCCCAATTAGTTTATAGTGGTTTCGAATAATTATAAAATTTTTTGTTTAAAAGCAAAGTGCGTAGATTTCCATTACAAAGGATAAAAACACCTATATCACCTCTCTTTTTTAGTTTCAATTTAGTGAATATATGTTCCATTACAAAGGACAAAAACACCTATCACCTCTCTTTTTTAGTTTCAGTTTAGTGAATATAAATTCGATTGTAATTTAAGTGTGTACTTCTTCTAATCCTAGTTTTGTCTAATGTCATCTAAATACCAATGAGCTTATTGATTCGGATGAAGTATGCTAATAATTAGTTGGCACTTGTAATTGGAAGGACAGGTTTAACAACTTTTGAATTAATAAATGTTACTTTATTTTACTAGACACATTAAAAATCTAGCCATGCCGTCAAGAAAGTCAATTGACACTAGTTAGACGTCAAGTTACCTTGTTTGTTAGTAACTTATGTCCTCTAATAAGCGTTGACCTTATTTCATTAGGTTGTGCGTGTGCAAATTGAAAATTGCAATTGTACTTCAATTTTAGTTAAGGAAGAACTAGATTCACATATTTCACACTTGCAATGGTGACATATTTCACTGTAACTTAAAAAATTAATTAATAAAATTCCTTCCCCACAATTTAAAATTTAAAATTTAATAAAAATAAATCATATTCAAACTTTTGAAATTGATAATAAAACGATACCATAATTTTAGAGGAAGAAAAATATTATTAAAATTCACCAATTCAATTAAAATTTAACTAATATTAGTCAGAAGCTAGGAGATTGTCGCTCTACCTATGTGGCTCTTTAATAAAACACATTTCAAACTTCTCATCTTTATACAATTCAATTTAATTAATTTTCTTTTGTTTTAACTAATATGCAATTTAATTTCATATCAAGAATTAAATTCTCTCTTGTTTTCTATAACATGATGTATTATGTTGAATCAATCTCTAAGACTATATTTTAAGATATAATTATTAAAATTGTGATTAAATATTTTAAGATACAATAAAAGTACAACTCTTTTTTATAACTTTCTTATATTATAACCCAAAATATATTTATTAATAATATTATTAAATACTTTAAAATACAATAAAAATACAACTCTTTGTTTATAACTTTCTTATATTATAACCTAAAAGTATATTTAAAAAGGCTTAATTACACCACACTCCTTTAGATTTTGGACCTTTTTAATTCTAATCTCTAATTTATGTAAATTTTCATTAATCTATATACCTTTTATTAGTTATGCCCTATAACCTCTAGGGTTATTTTTTGTTAGAAAAGCTAATGTAGCACTGCAAAACAATATCAAAGTGTTGGCGTAATTAACAACATCATGTGGAACTTGATCACACAAGACTACTTCTCTTCTTATTGCCAGCATTTTTTGGCTAAAAATTCTTTTTAGGTATCGATAAACGAAATTGGAGAGATTCGGTTGAGTCAAGCATTTAATTGGTGAGATTATGTAAATATATAATATTCAAGGTATGTAAAGTTAAATTGTGATCTTTTAACCATCAATTGTTTCCATATTCTTGAAAATTAGGGTTCAACTTCATTCAATAGGGATTTGCAGTATTTTCATACATCAATTAGAAGTTTCTATGAAGGACGATACAAATATTCCAACCTTCTTATCGGTTTGATCACGAAACCTCAATTTATGTTTTTGAAAATTATACTTTTTCATGTTGTCTCCATATTAGGCTATTATTGACTTCTATTTTTTTTAATGCTACTTGAACTTGTCTTTGCTTGTTGACTTGTTTAGGTCCCATTCTCTATAATTTATTGTAGGCAAAAAGATAGCAAGAGTAGTTGCATTGGTTATGCCATTTTACTATTTTTGATAAGTTTAAAGATTAATGAGCATTAATTGCTTTTTTTAATTTATATTTTTCTTGTTTTGGTCTTGAAATGTGATATTAGATGGTGATGATGAAATATTGGGAATAATCTATATGCTATTAGGTGTTTGAGAAAATTATACACATAGTTTTTAGGTTCTAAATAAGGATATGACTGCAAAATAACAATGGTGATGGTGGGTTTATAGAAGTTTAAACTAATTGCTTATAAGTATTGTAATTTGACTCTTAACTGGAATATTTTAGTAGTATGTTACTTTTGTCACTAAGTATAAGGCAAGTTTGACTCGTAAAATGAAAAGATCTCCCATTTAATCTAATGTCCTATCTTGGTGTTGTTTTCTCATTGATAATTGATAATTACTTAGTAATGTTAAATGTTTTTTATAATTACTTATCTTTTATGGTACTAGTTGAAATATAATTGTTACTTCTGACGCTAGAATTAGACTTAATTTTTTTCATCATAGATATTTCAATTTTATACTAAATATAAGAGATGAAGTTAGAGAGAGTGACTATTTTGACAATAAGAAAGATGAGATAATATTGGTTGACTTTATACTTAATACTATGAGATTAGGATTTGTAAAATCATGAGAATTTATGTATAAATTCTCACAGGAATCATTGAAGATAATTTTAGGACTCTGGAGAATGATAATGATGTAAGGATATTAATAAAGACAATAGAAGAAAGAAAACTTAAACAATTAAAGCGTATATGGGTGGGAAAATGTAACCAAAATTATAAACTCTTAATGACCTTGCAATAGATATTCCTATTTAAGTAATTAAGGATGATGATGACCCAGTGTGCATTTAAGCAAACATTGAAGCAATCATTGAAGTCTCCATTAAATCAACCACTAAACTAGCCATTAAAGCAACCATTCATCCATTGTAGTAGATACTGAAGCATGCAAAGAAGCAACCATTATGATCACACTTTTAGAAATGCTTTATAAAATATAAGCATCCAAATATTTTTTTATTATGTTAATACTTTTAGAAAGACTTTACATAACATAAGAGTCTAAATGAGATTTGACTATGCGTGTATTAAGAATGAGAGACCAAGATCTACAGTTGACTACAAGAAGAAATATATGTGAAGAATACATGTAAACCTATACAAAAAGGACATATATTTTAAATTAAGACATTTTTAGATACACATACTTATGGTATAACATTTTATAACATCAAGGTTGATTTCTAATGGATTGCTAACAAATATATGGAACTCATCATACATATTACTATATAACATATTTTAGGGTTAAAATGGGTTGTTTTCCGATATTATCATCAAGAGAATTCAAATATTAAAGAATATACAGAGAAAAGAAATGCCTTGTTTTTGTTTCTTCGCGATGAAGGAGTACAATATAAGAAGTTGAGAGAATAATTCTTGGTTATAAAAAAAGTCAAATGAACAGCTCACTTTATATTATACTTTTTAAAACAATTGAAATATGAGTTTACCAATGCTTATAGACCTATTATATATATTGATGAGTGCCATTTGAAAGGAAAATATGTTGGATAAATATTAAAAAACATTAGAAGGGATCCAAATGATAACATATATCTTTTAACTTAAGTTATTATTAAAGTTGAGAACAAAGAGAGATAAAAGTGATATCTCACGTGTCTACTTAACGAAATTGGTTAGTCACTCGTTGGTGTTCATAGGTGACAAAAAAAAGATATTTAAATTTGAAAGTTATTTTGATCATCATTATTATTTTAGGAATTTGTGTATATACTTACAAAGGTAACATAAATTCTTTATTATCATAAATGTCCAAATACGGAATATAGCTTCTAATTGTATTTGGTAATGCTTTAGTGAAATCATCACAAAAGGGTAAGTCTTGTGCAATATTTGGTAATGCTTTAGTGAAATCATCACAAAAGGGTAAGTCTTGTGCAACGTTTTTATAAAATCATCACAATTATCATCAAAGGTTGTTCCAAATTGTTGCCACATATAGATTTCTTTGGCGTTGATTTCTGAAAATCATCATCAACGTTTGATCCATAATTTTATTTCATGTAGATTAGTTTGGCAACAATTTTCAGAAATTGTCACCAAAAGGTAACCTTTTGATGATTTTTTTAGAAAATTTCATCAAATGTTAAAAATCATTGCTAAAGATTAATCCAAAGTTTTGCAGCATTTATATTGCTTTGGCAACGACTTTTAGAAATCGTCGCCAAAGGGTTAACTTTTGCGACGATTTCTAAAATTGTTGCCAACTTTAACGATGATTTTTTGAAATCGACACCAAAGGCATCACCAAAAATTAGGAGGAGGATGACAACGAGAAAGAGCACTTCAAAAAAAGCCTTAAAAGTGAAAACACTCATCTATTAGCCTTTGGTCTCTTCGATGGGCTCCTGCATTTGGGTTAATCTTTTATTCTACAACTTGTTACGCTTCAAATTCAAAGTAGGTGTTTTCCTTGTCTGAAGCAATAGTTGGAATGGGTATTTGCAATTCGTTGTAACTTCCATTCTCGCAGAAGGGTTTGCCAAATAGTTCATTTATTTTGCATTTTCTTTATGTTGTTTTGGTAGGTAGATAAATACCTGAGTAAGTAGGGATTGAGATTCATTCTTGAAGGACTCAAAACGAAATGCTAAGTTTTAATAGTTTTCTCTTAATGTTTTTAATCATGCTCAATCTACTTTGATTTCCATCTAGCTCTTCTGTTCTAAAACCTAATGAGATGAATCTAATAACCTCAAACCATTCCTCTCTGTCTGTTTCATTTTTCAAAGTTTTAATGCTTTGAGCATCTAATATAATTACAATTCATAACAAAAGAAATTTTTGGGATTGTTTCAGTTCAAAAGAAATGGATCAATTTACTACTTCTGCTCATGTAAATCCTTCTCTGACTAGTTTCGGTCCCTGTAGACATAATGACTTTCTCAAAAACTCTTCTTTGTTGGCTTCCAGAAATGGTTCTCACCTTTTAAGCGGATTATTCAAGCTTGCCTCTGTTAGAGAATATATAAAACCAATTAAGTTGACCTCACACAACAGCTTAAGCTATTATGGTGAAATGGTCGCTTAACATGGTATCAGAGCCTCTATGACCAAGTGGTCGTGAGTTCAAATCCTACCACCCACCTATAAAATTAAGCACAAGGTAAAATAGGCCTTTGCAAGTTTCAAGCCCAAAGGGCTTTCACTTGAGGGCGTGTGTTAGAGAATATATAAAACCAATTAAGTTGATTTCACATAACAGCTTAAGCTATTGTGGTGAAATGGTCACTTAACAACCTCTAGTTAAGTGATGAACTTTCTTTATTTTGTCCTCTGTTTTACAATTTTAGTTACTTGTAGCTTGAATCCTAGTGAGACTTAACTCATTTTTGGTATTAATTTATACCATTTTGATTATTAATTGCGTCTTTATGAGTTTATACAGTGATTTAAATTGATTGTTTATCCACCACATATTATTCCCTCCACTATTAGGCTAACTAGCTACATTTATGTCAAGCTAAGAACAATTGATGTGGTTATTATTACTCATTCTCATGCTAATGTAATTGGATGTCTCTGCCATTAAAAATTTCTTATGCTATTATGTCAATATCCTTCTATTCCTATTTATGTTACAAGGCATGATTTTGAGGTCTAGTAATTAAAGATTTCACAGATTCATTTAACAATTTATTTTGATTCATATGTTATTTTCTAATTCCTGCCTACTAATTCATATGCTAGTTACATGGCGCCTGACAAATTCTTTCATGTAACATATACAATTTATCGATAATGTCTTGAAGTAATTCGCATTATCTTCTTGCTAACAAATTGATACTTTATTTCTGTTGTTTTCTTGATATCTTTTCTAGTTTTATCGAATGTTGCTACAATTTTTAGTCCCTAGATCTGCAAATTGGTAAGGGGGAATACAAGCAAGTCTTTGTCCTCATGGTGTGAAATAATAAGATATAAATGTTTATTTCTTGAAACTGTTTAGTATTTTCTAATCCATTATGTAGAAAATGCTACTCAACATTACAAATTCTCATGAACAACATTGATGCTTGACTTATTGCTATTAGATTACTTTTCTCCCTCTGTTTTAGATGGTTTGACCTTAGATCATGGTTGGCAGGGGAACAAAGAGTGGGTCACTAAAGTAAATCTTCTTAGGCGGGTTTTACATACTAACCTAGATACGTTGATTGGTTATTATGTTGAGGATGATGAAAGAGGAATGCAGCGACTACTCATATATGAATTTATGCCTAATCGAAGCACGGAGTTTCATTTATCCACTAGATTAGAGACAACTCTCTCAAGGCTCTGAGCATTTACAATTTGTAAACTGGTTTTTTTATTTATTATTTTGTATATAAGAATTGTTAAAGTTGTAATTAAAATTTTGTATACAAAGAATATTCTTTTTGTTTGTATAATTTAATAATATTTTACTTTTTATATACAATGCTTCATAATTTAAATTAATAATATTTTTATACAATTTATTTGTATAATAAATTTACAATAATATATATATATATATATTATATAAAATATATTGTTTAATAATATGATTAAAATATAAAAAATAATTTATCGCAACATTATATAACATTTGGTTAAAATATAGTAAAAGAATTTGACTATATTTTATAAAATGTAGCTAAAAACATTTGGTTACATTTTATAACATGTAGCTAAAAATATTTGGTTACGTTTTAAAAAAGTAGCTAAAAATATTTGATTATGTTTTAAAAAATGTAGGTAAAAATATTTAATTATGTTTTTGAACACATGGCTAAAATTTTTTTGCTACGATTCTGAAAATGTATCTAATAGTATTTAGCTACAAAAAAAACGTAGCCAAAAATTATTGGTGACAATTTTGAAAAAAAGTCACTTATAGTTTTCAGGTACGAGGATTTAGCGATGAAACAGAAATGTAGCTAAAACTATAAGAAAAGTTTTTTCCACATTGAGCTACGATTTTTTTCATAGCCAAATATCAACTTTGTTGTAGTGTAAGAATATGAAAGGCAATAGAGTAAGCTAAAGAACATGAACAAGGAGGCGCACGATTAGTTATAAAAGATTCTCAAAATTAGATGATGTATACATATTATAGAGTGTCTGAATGCATACTAGAGAAATACAAGCAACGTTTGACTTGCTTGGAGGTTATAAGAAGATAAATTATCGAAATATTCCATTAGAAGAAACAAAGGATGACTACATAAAATGGCAATATATGTCTTTAACATTTTGTCAAAGATTGGAGAAGAACAAAACAGATGCCATTAATTCTTTGGCACATTTTTTTAGGATGAGAAACTTGAAGTTGACACCATATAGATGACCATTATATAGTTAACCTTATAATAAAGGATTACAAATGTGAAAAATGGATCTTAATTGGGATCCCTTATAGCCATATGATTTCAATAATCATTTCATTTTAAAGAGAGGACATTTAGAAGGATATATACATAAGTATTATAATAATAGGACTTATATGAGGTATTATTGGAAAAGTATAAATCCAATTTTAGGTAAATATTTTTAGCCAGTACCTTAGGAATAATTTGAACACACTATAAAACCTCTTACATACAAGGAAAGAGCAAGAAGGACAAAGGAAAAGAAAATTATAACCCTAAGAAATGGAGGACATGTCACTTGTAATAAATGAAAAATATTCGTCACAATTTTAAAATATGTAATATGTCTTTCCCTGGGTCACATGATATGAGCAACTCCTAATCTTTAATAATGGATATGCTTTCTTATACAATTTTCAAGAATAATATTATGTATAAAATTGTCCCATATTTAATGTAGGGTCAAGTATATATGTCTTCTCATGATAGTATAATAGTCAATGCATCTCATGACAAGGGTAAGACACCAATTCAAGAAACTAGAACAAAAAGGAAGATAACTAATAATCACGGAAGATTTGGGATTCAATACGATTAAGAATACAAGGAGTTAGATCGACTGAAATGGCAAGAAGAAAAGTTAAACTGAAAATCTTTAGGCTTAGAGGCATACCTAAACTGGTTATATTGATATTTGTCATTTAGGGTTGGATTGTGGTAACTAGTTGTGATAAAACATCTTGAATGTCTTTTGTACAGCACATATGATTGAACATTGTATAGAGCATATAATCTCATGTTAAATATCTTTCGTATTGTAAAAGTATGACTTGTGTAATGCCTTTTATTTAGGTAAGATCATTAACATTGTAATACAATGTCTCTTTTTCTTTATGCAACATATAGTTAAAGACACGAGTAATGCCACTTTTGTTATTTCAAAACTTTATTTATTAGGTTTGGAACAACCTTTTATGAATTTATATTTGAAATATTACATGCTTATGTCTTTAATCAATTTAAACTACTGATTACATATAACATATAAATTTCTCACTATAGCCAAGATATACTGTAACACCCCAACTCCAGCCGGACCCGAACCCGATATCGACAGTGATACCCGAATTCGTGCCCCGCGAGGGTGGCGTGTCACATCACTTAACAC
>JAOTAY010000191.1:32607445-32622936 GCA_025629805.1 Erythroxylum baracoense | reverse complement strand
TCCCGGCTGCCCGCTTGTGGCCACGAGATCCTGAGAAATCGGACTCGTTTCGTTTCACGGTGTAAACTTCGGTTTCGCCGTTTCGTTCCACGGAACTCTCGAGCCATATGTTGTGCATTGCATTTTGATATGTTTGACATGATGAATGCATACATAATTTGAAATATTGTAAAATTTGACAAGTAAAATGGTTTCCAAGGTTTTTACTTATTTCTCGATTATAAGCTTGTTACCCACGAGCTTTTAAGCTCACTCTCCTTCCTATCCCCACCTTCAGGTGATGAGTAAGAGATGAAGTGAAAGAGAGTCAAGGCATCATTCCACGCTTGCTTAGGTTGTAATTTGAGATAATTTTTGGAAGACACAAGGCTTTAGTCACTTTTAAGACTTTGTCGTTCATGTAACCTATGTGTATTGAGATTTTGGATTTTGTTGTAATGTGGCTTGAAAGGCCATTATAGCGTTGTACAACCCTTTGTTGAGGATACTGAAATGTAATTGATAAAAGTTATTTTAAGCTCGATTTTGTACTAATAAGGATTTTAGATTCATTTTGAGTATTTTTAGATTAAGTATCTTATGTATCTTGACAGTTATGATTTATGTATGGATTGTTGGACTCCGAAAACGGGGTCTAACATGTGTGGTATCAGAGCAAGTAGGCGTTAGACTCCGTTATGGTAATAAGCTCACGTGATATGACCTCTGAGTTAGACTCCGGAAATGGGGCCCAACATTCCAAGGTTCTTTATTGTCTAAGAAACTTGCAAAAAAACATACAATCCACATTTTAATATGCACGAACACATTGTTGCTGTATATGATTTCATAGACCAATATGCGACCCAATTCTCAACACCTACAATATACATAAACACAATAATAAGGAATTTAAAAATATAAACCAATTGTAGTAAAAAATGTTTATTTTTAATTTTTTTATTCATTAGGACAAGATAACCTAAACATGAACTCAGCTGTAGATGAATTTTATATTTGCTATGATTTATTTGAGAAGTTGTAAAAATAAGTTCTCTAGATTTCATTATGAAATCATACCATTCTCTGGTTTGGTATTTTAGCATCTTATGTAAATTTAGTTGATTGAAAGAGGAATCTCCAAAGGCAAAACAACTATTGATATTTGTCTAAGTAGTTCGAATATAAGTGGGAATTTGTCCCACATTGAAAGAATACAAGGCCTTAAGCATGCATATAAGTCTAGTGAGTTACTCATCTTATCACCAATTGGTTTTAAGAAGGAACTTCATTTAGGTTTGTATGTGCTCAGTTTATTTAGGCCTAATTATATAAAATTTAACATAGTATCAGAGCAGATTGCTCTTGGGTTACTCATCACTACCTCGACACGATAAACTGTGTCACATGTTGGGCTCTAAATTAGCCCACACGTAAGAGGGGCGTATTGGAATATAAGTGGGAGTTTGTCCCACATTGAAATAATACAAGGCCTTGAGCATGCATACAAGCCTAGTGAGTTACTCATCTTATCACCAATTGGTTTTAAGAAGAAACCTCATTTAGGCTTGTATGTGTTCAGTTTATTTAGGCCCAATTATATAAAATTTAACAGAAACGTATGATACATTAACATTACTAAAAACTGTCATTCTCAATATCGATTTTGACAATACGTATATAAACAACTTGGCGTGCTTTTATTTTGATGCAATAGCATTGGAATCACAAATTTTAAGTGAAATCTAATGAATAAAATCCAACTCGAGGATATCTTACGTCCACATATCTTTTCCAGCTTCAAACAACCCCTGTCGATTCTATGCACTAGTAAAACTTCCCTATCGTCTTCATCGTGTAGAATGTAGCATAAGTCCTCGATAATAAGTAACCAAGCAGATGTAAAATAGGGAACTTCATGCGCCAAAAAATGGTGACAGTGATATAAGAAGGAAAATTAGGATACCTTCTCCTACTTGAGTCTAACAACGCCATGTGTTACCAAGTTTCTTACGCTATAATTGAGTACGTGGTCAAGCTCCACACATGGTGTACCTCGTAATACCTTTGTAGGGCTTTATTAGTTTTCCCAACGGACAGAACTATACTAGGGCTGCAGGAGATAACTAATAGAAAATACTGAATGATAATTTATAAAAATTATGGACTAAGATGAAAAAGGTCTAGACCATAAGAAGATATACTGTAATAAATCCTTAAAATTATTCTAAATTTAAATAATAAAAATTTCCTTTTTCACTAAATTAATATTTTTTCTTAAATTTTATTTTTTATTTGTGAACTAATATGTTTCACATTCCAATAAATATGATACGCGTAATTTATTATAAATGGGTGTAACTTCTTTTAAAGTATAATATGTTCTAGGTGTTTTATTAATAAAAAAGCTGTTTATTATTTTGAGGAAGTGTCAACTCTAATACGATTTATTGGTAGTTTATAAAGTAAAATCCCATTCCAGTAAGCTATAAATAAGCGTATGTAATTTAACCGAGGTAAAATAATATTCATGGGAGATTGTCCTGTTTCCACACTTTGGCTTAATATTAATTCGCTTGGAAAGTACGACGAATAAAATAATCAACAATCGAGACATAGCTCCTGATGATTAACACATGAAAGGATTGGATTATAACTATATTGAAGTGGCTGATACTGAAATTTATTATTAATCATGTTCCCAAAACGTAATACACAATTCATCTTTCAGTTGATCATGATCATGAACTCAAAACTGCTATACCAGACAGTTCCAAAAAATACTAGAAATATCGCCTAGTCTACCAGCCTTCTCCTTCCTACCTGTACCTACAAATATGTAAAATAACTACTGCTCCACACACCTAAAATCATATAATGGTTTTGTTCTTTAGTGTTGTTAGGAATTAAACCAAGTTTTAGGTGTCATTTATTTATTGTTTATATTGCTGTGAGTGTTTACATACAATTAAATCTTTATTTAACCTATGCATATATATGTTAACTTTGTGTCGTATGGTGGTTTAAGAGAAACGGCCAAAACGGAAAAAAAAAATTGTTGTGTTGTGTTCATCATAGCCAAGATACGGCTATGATGGTTTTGGTTTGATCAATTACAAAAGTGAGATTTGTGGTTACTTAAATTTATCGACATCTGAAACTTGAGGAAGGTAATCACTTTTTGCCCTGTCAAATATTGCTTAGGTTCATTTTAAAAGATCAGCAAGCAGGTTCTTCTTTTACGCAGACAGGGCCCACTTGACACTTGAGAAGACAATAACTATAGTCCACTTATTCTTCTGCTTCTTCATTTAATACTCTATTCTTTAGCGAGGTGATGCTGGATGGCTGCAATCACGTAGTACATTCTATGTCCTGTCTTCAAATTTGGTGGGAAGAAAAATTTTCAAGCATGGATGGTTCAGATTCAATTCTTTCTAAAAACTTTGGGTGTTTGGGAAATTGTTGATCATGGAGTTCCTGAACCTGCAAAAATTGAAAATATGATAAGAGGCGCAAAGGTGAGATTTGACTGGGAGCAACAAAGATGATTAGGCTACCCACAATAATTTTCAAAGTATTGAGTTATTTGTGCTTCAGAAAATTATTTATGTAAAGTTGTCAAAGGAGGCTTGGCATTTTATCTCTGTCCTGCCAAGGTGCCAAACTAGTTCAGAAGATGTGACTGTAGACATACAAAAGACAATTTGAGCTGCTTCAACAAGAAAAGAATCAGAAGATTGTTGATTATTTTATATGCACTCAGACACTTGTCAACAACATGAGGGCCAATAGAGAAATTATTTCTGATGTTCAAATCATGGAGAAAATTCTTTGTCCTTTGACTGAGCGATTTGATGTTATAGTTGCTATTAAGGGGGGAATGATATGAAGATTGCGACAATTGATGGTCTGCAGGGAGCATTGGAAGCATAGGAACAAAAGTTAGATGAGAGATCTGCACCAGCTATTGAGCAGGCACTAAAAGCTCAAACAAATGTAAAGGAGGAAAAGAATGAGTCAATGAACAAATGCTAATCCAGTAAGAGAAGAGGCAGTAATTTCAGGTCTGGTTAGAGACAGGGTGGAAGAGGTAATATTAATCAAAACCATGATACATCTAATGTTCATTGTTACAAGTGCAAAAAGTATACGCATTGTCAGTTAGATTGCAAGTCTTATAATCAATGTCATAATTGCAAGAAGTATGGTCATTTCAGTAGAGATTATCGTTTGACGAGACCAAAAAATAGAGGTTGTCATGCGAAAGTTATAGGGAATATTGTCATGCGAAAGTCGCCAAGAATGGTTGTGATAACACAAAGACTTTGTTGATTGCCAGTTCTGACATTGGAGGTGAATATAACTGTCAGTGGTTATTGGATATAGGGTGTAGTAATCATCTTAGTGGAAATAAATCTTTGGTTTTTGACTTTGATGATTCATTTCACACATCAACAAAACTTGGAGATAATCGGTATATTCTGGTTTATGGGAAAGGCAAGATTGGAATCAGATTGAAGAACAAAACACTTAATTATATTTTAGAAGTATTTTACTCTCTGAATATTACCAAAATACTTTAAATGTAGGGCAATTGGCAGAGAAAGATTATGACTTACATTTCAACAATCATGGATGCATCATTTATGATGTAGAGCACCGGATGAAAGCAAAGGTACACTTGTCAAGAAATAATTTATTCCTTTTACAAATTAATTATAAGGGATCTTACTTTTATGTTCCCGTAATTGGTGATGATAATTGGCTATAACATATGCGACTTAGGCATTTAAATTTTGGAAGTCTTGATTTTTTTTCTAAAAAGAAATAAGTATTTGGCCTACCAGCTATTAGTGTTCTTGAAAAAGTTTGTGAGACTTGTGTTTAAGGGAAGAAGGATTAGGAAGCTTTTCCTTAAGGCAAATCTTGGAGAGCAACTAGACCACTTGAACTTGTTCATTCAAATTTGTGCTTTGTAGAGATTCCTTCCAATAGTGGGAGCAGGTATTTTATTACTTTTATTAATGACTATAGTAGAAAGTCCTGGGTTTATTTATTAAAGCGTAAATCTAAAGCATGTGACACTTTTAAGAGTTTTGTGACTTATGTTGAAAAACAAAGTGGGTATACTTTTAGATTTTTGAGAACTGGTAGGGGTACTGAATATACTATTTGTGACAATTTCTTATAAAAACATGACATTAAGCATAAATTAATTGCTAGATACACTCCTCAACAAAACTGCGTGGCAGAAAGAAAGAATATAATTGCTATAGATACGGTGAGATGCATATTGCATAGCAAAATTTTGCCTAAAAGTTTTGGGTAAAAGCAGTTGCTTGTGCTATGTATATTTTAAACCAATGTCCTACTAAGAGTGCTTGTAACAAAACTCTATAGAAAGTTTGAACAGGTAAGAAGCCCAATATTGGGCATCTCAAGTTGTCTGATTATAATGCTTATGCCTATGTATCTGATGAGTTGAGGAAGAAGCTAGATGACAAAGTAGAAAAATGTATTTTTCATTGGCTAAAGTCGTGAGACAAAAGGGTATAAGTTATAAAATCCAGAGACCAAGAAGATTGTTTTCAGTAAGGATGTCACTTTTGATGAAGATGATATTTAAGATATGTCAAGTGAAGAAAAAAGTTCACTACCAAGTCCTCCAGTTGTGGTTAGCAGAACTGATGATGATCTTGAGGTGGAGCCAATTCCTGCAGAGACTTCTAGTCATTCATAGAGACAGCGACACATTCTTACTCATCTGCAGGATTATGTTTATGGCACTAGTTGTGATTCTTTTGATGATATTGTTCGTTATGCTTTGTTTGCAGATTGTAATCCTTTGTCATTTGAGGATGCTGCTCATGATGATTGTTGGGTGAAAGCCATGGATGATGAGATTTATGCTATTGAACAAAATAATACTTGGTAGTTCACTACACTTCTCAAAGAAAAGAAACCAATTGGTGTTAAAATGGGTGTACGAGACTAAGTACAAACCTAATGGAGAGGTGAATCACTTCAAAACTCGCCTGGTAGCTAAAGATTACAAATAAACCAGGTATTGGTTATTTTGAGGTGTTCGCTCCTATTGCTAGACTTGATATTGTGAGAATATTACTTTCACTTACTGCCCAAAATAGTTAGAAAATATTCTAAATAGATGTAAAGTTTTGAATAGTGCTTTTAAGGAGGAAGTGTATGTTGAACAACCTCCAGGTTATGTTAAAAAGGGTGAAGAAAATAAGGTTTATAGGTTGAATAAGGTCATGTATAGATTAAAACAAGCGCCTAGGGCATGGTATACTCGCATTGATTCTTATTTTGTTAATAATGGCTTTTAGAGATGTTCTTATTAGCATATTTTGTTTATTAAATCAAATCCACAGGGTGATCTTATCATTGTATGCTTGTATATGGATGATTTAATTTTCATTGACAATAATCCAAAATTGTTAACGAGTTTCAAGGAGGCTATGATTTCTCAGTTTGAGATGACCGATATGGGCTTGACGTCTTACTTGCTTGGTATTGAGATGAATCAAACAAATGCATGAATTTTGATTTCCCAAAAAAAGTATGCAGGTGATATTTTGAAGAAATTTAGGATGGAGTCATGCAATCCTATTTTGACTCATGCTAAAGAAAAATTGAAGCTTGTGAAAGATGGTGGTGGTGAATTAGTTTATGCAACTAAGTACAATAAAATAGTTGGGAGTTTGCAATAGTTGACTGCTACGAGGCTAGATATCATTTATGGTGTTGAGATAATTAGCAGATTGATGGAGAGTCCTCGTCAATCTCATTTGCAGGCAACTAAACATTTCTTGAGATACATTAAAAGGACACTTAGTGATGGTATTTTCTGTTCCTGTACTAATGATGTAGGGCTTGTTGGATATGTAGATAATAATTGGGCAAGTGATGTTGAGACGAGGAAGAGTACCTCTAGGCTTTTTTTTCTATCTTGGCATAGAGTGTTTTCATGGTGGTCTAATAAGCAACAAGTGGTTGCTCTCTCTACCGCATAAGCAGAGTATATTATAACAGCAAGTTGTGCTACTCAAACAGTCTGGTTGCGAATAATGTTTAGTGAGTTAAAGCATCAACAAGTCAAGTTTATAAAGATTTTTTGCGACAATAAGTCAACAATTGCAATGACAAAGAATCTTGTGTTCCATAGTTGCAGCAAGAACATTGACATCAAGTATCACTACATTCGAGAGTTGGTGAAAGATAATGAGATTGTGATCAAGTTCTGCTCATCTAAGGAGTAAGTTGCAGATATCTTTACGAAGCCATTAAAGACAGATGTGTTTTTGAAACTCAAGAGGATGCGTGGCATGGTGAAGCTTGAAGACTTGGTTTAAGGGAGGCTATGTTAAGAATTAAACTAAGTTTTAGGTGTCATTTATTTATTGGTTATATTGGTGTGAGCGTTTACATACAATTAAGTCTTTATTTAACCTCGGTGTATATATATACATATATATATGTTAACTTTGTGTCATATGGTGGCTGTAATAGAAAAGGCCAAAACAAAAAAAAAAGTTGTTTTGTCTTGTGTTCATGTAAGCCGAGATACGGCTGTGATGGTTTTGGTTTGATCAATTACACAAGTGAGCTTTGTGGTTATTTAAAATTTTCTACAAGTGTCGTACGGAAAATATGTTCTCGAGACCAATCTATCGAGCTTTGAATTGTAAAAACTGCTGGGAGATTTCATAGGCGAAAAGCTATAGCTACCTCTATTTTGTACTGCATACTTGCGTAGTTTTCGTGGCTTCTCTTTACTTATGGGGAAAGAAAAGTATGTGCCTAAAACACTTCTCATAAAGCATGCATGTGTGTGATACAAATTTTCATAGAACAAACAATTTCGGATGTAGTGGTTTACAAGTTATTTAGAACATTATTTATTTCTTAACACTTCGCGATGGGATGGCAGAGGCAGTATGAAGGTTTGGATTGAATCAGTCATGTAAGAGAAACAATTATATGAGATTTATCCACATATCCTTTAGGCTATTAGGGGTAGTGTGCATGAGACAAACAAAAGTATAGGATATTATCCATTGACCATGACATCTCGTAAGAAGTCTAGAGATTGAAATTGAAATTAATTAATTACAGTGTCCACATTGAACAGCACGGTCACCTGTATATGCTAATCAAGGGACTCAAAAGTCAAAGACCAAGAATCTGGATGATGAACTACCCCAAATCTACATACATATTATTTTTACAATTAAAAGCCATTATTCAAACCTAATTTGTGGGGTCAAGTTGTTGGAAGTGAACTTTGACATGAGGGCTCCCGTGGGAAGACAAGTGTGAGATAGATGAAGTAGAGCCGTGTTAGTCGCCAAAAGAAAAAACTAAGTTTGCCAAATTTCTTCTAGATGACGTAGTGTGATATTTTTATGATGATTAATGACCAGGATTTTGATGCTTCAAAACCTCGAACCGGATCAGATATCACGGGGGAGCAAGAATCTCGAACTAAGCTACCAGTTTACGTGGCACAAGGCATGTAATGATACGTAATCTAATGAACAAAAATATGTTGTCTAAGACGGGCGAGATTAATTTAAACATTTCCTCTGTGCTTTTTTGCTAAGATGTGCACGCACGAGTGCGAGAGTGATACCGATATAACTTGCCTTAGATAAAACAACCAAATTGTTCATGAACTTCTGTTCAAGTATTTGGATAATATCTTGAGGAGAGCAATTCCCTGTTAAGGTTGATCGTATCCTAGGCTATGTATCCATGTTTAGGCTGATTGCATCCTAGTCTATGTGCTATATATACAAAATGGTATCATTTATCTTTTCTTTTTGGTATATATGATCCCAATTATAGTCAAAAGAATTTATCCAATAAATCTAGAATCGGGTGGAAGATACGAAACCCTTAACAAGACTGATGAGTGTGCATCAGGGTTTTCGTTTGGAATGTGATATGGTTGATGACGATAGATCAGTTTGGAAGACAAGTAGATAGAATTGGCAAGTTGTTTAATGGTTGATATTTTTCATTTTCCTAAGCGAAATAGAGGGCATAATTGTTCGTGGATAGCAAGATAAGACTCGAGCAGCAAAAGTTGGAAAAAAAAATTCATGTGGATTTCTTATTTTATGTTTCACTAGCTGCGGTAAAAAAGAGGAAACGGTTCTAACTTGAAGACCCAAAGTTGATTTTGCAATCAAAAGGCTTGCGTAGAATGTGTACCGCATACCTTTTCGTTCGTGGATTCTACTCTTGTGCTTGTTCATACAATTGTTTTTTTTTGGATGAATCAATTTTAAGTTATAATCATGGTAAATAATCATTTTCCGCTTATCAAAATCGAAATGAAGTAATTATCTTTTAATTTGAGGGAAGGATGCAATCACTGAATTACTTCTGCTTATCTTCTTTATTTAATTATTCTTTCTTTTACTTCTGTTGGTTGCAAGTAAGTATAGAATCCCCTTGGCTAATAATTCTCAAAAATACTAAAGAACAATTGCAATGACTGAATGTCCTTCGGAAAATTAATTTCAAAGGCATAATTAATATTGGCCAGTCAAGATATAATTATTGTTCAAACATGTGATATTCATTAATCAAGCTACTCCACTAATCAGGCTCTACATCTCAAAAGATCCACTTCCTAAAATTGTTGTGCCTTCCAATTCCAAGGCACAAAGTTAATGTTCATTCAACTTTATCATCCTACATATGATCAGGAAATGCTTGGAGGCCCAAAAACGTGGATTTGCTGTGAATGGTTGCCGGAGTGGAAGAATCATTAAAGCAGAAGTACTTCGTTAATGGGTTTCAACGATCTCATTTGCGCAAACATACTCAACAAAGTGATGATAGAACTAGGCAACTAGCTAGATGTAGGTTTGAGGGTCAACATAATCATGATCAAGAACCTCATCTTGGAAAGCTTTTATCAATGAATCGTATGGTTAATGTTGTTAATGTCAATTAAGAAATATTACTTATAAGCAACAAACAATAATCTACACTACCTCAATAAGGACACGTAAACGTGGTGATGACGAAATGGGTGATGGTATGGTTGAGTAAGCTTGCAATCACAGAGTGGGTTTGTGTAGGAAAATAGGAAGAAATAAAGTTTCTTTGCGATTCTTTGGGTGCTTGAAATATTAGCTTTGTCCATTTTGTCACTTTCACTCATTATCTACATTCGCAGTCCACAGACACCAGAATAAGCCATTTTAGTTCCCATGTCATTTTCTTAAACCAGTGGGAATCTCCTCCCTTTCTCTATACATATGTATATGTTTGTGTGCGCGCTTATGCATAATTAAGTAACTAAAGCTAAGGGCATTATACATTGGTGGGTGTGGGGCTTTTGAGTCTTTACAAGTTAAAGGTGCGAGAAAGACTTTTGAACATTTGTGGTTTGTGTTAGTTTTGTATAGCTATGGGAAGGCAACCTTGCTGTGACAAACTTGGGGTCAAGAAAGGTCCATGGACAGCTGAAGAAGATAAGAAACTTATCAACTTCATTCTTACCAATGGCCAGTGTTGTTGGAGAGCTGTCCCTAAACTTGCCGGACTCCGTCGATGTGGCAAGAGTTGCCGGCTTCGTTGGACCAATTATCTCCGCCCTGACTTGAAGAGAGGTCTTCTTACTGAAGCTGAAGAACAGCTGGTTATAGATCTCCATGCTCGACTCGGAAACAGGTCAATCAAATCTCATACTTAAGTACGTATAGTATCGAAATGTGATCCATGCATTCACAAAATGCATTATAGATATTTTCCGTTTTCTCTAGTGATGTTCTTCTGGCGTCTAGTAGCTCTGGACATGATTTTCTTCTACCATACTTCGTTGAAAAATTAGTTCTGAAGCCTGTCGTTCGTTATCATGAAAAAGAAGATTATGCTTGTCATTTTATTTTTATTTATGTTGTTAACAAGATGTTCTGGTAAACTTTGGTCGACTGTTTCTGAGATCATATTTAATTCGGGGAATAAAGAAGTTGTAGTTCGGTAAATGATCCCGATATGTACATGCATACATATCAATCATCCAAATATGTTAATTTGTACAGCAACACTTTCTTTCTTCTTATTTTAACTATATTATTTAGAAGAGAAATTTCAAAACCTTTTGTTTTATTTTATGAATTGAATGAGAATCAATTCGATGTTTTCTTTTTCCGCATAATTCTTGTGATTTTACCAAAAACTTTAGTACCGGAGGCAACAATTACCAAGCCTCCGTTAGAGCTAAAGACTCGTTGGTTTAGCACAGGATGACTTGTGTGCTGTTTAGCCTATTTCAAGATTATGTCACTAATTTTTATCTACATATTGATGTAGATCTTATATCAATGTATCATGTAAAAATTAAAGAATCAAGTTAGAACAGAATAACAGAACAAAGGATTTGTTCTCATTAGTTTATATTTTCCTCTCTATTTTTTTCATTTACGAAACAATAAGTGAATCTTCAATGTCACTTCATATTATTCTTTATCTTTCACAAAAACATTAGGTGAACAAGCCGTGCCAGGTACAAAATTATGAAGAAAAAAAAAAGCTCATTATAGTCTTTGTTCCACTTACTTTCTTTCATTCAAAAAGATGATAGCGAGTTGTTCAAAAGACTATAAGCTAATGATGGAACATTTTCTAAGTTAAATGGTTTGTATATGCTTTAACAATTCCGTGTTTTGTCCTGACATATTATATTTCTTTGCATTAGTTGACTTTCTCATCAATAATAATATAAACACGGCGTCTTTTCTCGTAAGAATTCTCAAATAGGAATATTGAAGACTAAACGCAGGAAATTACGGTTAAAATTCAAGTGAACAATCTAGTTTCTTAACCCATAATGAACTATAAGTTTGGTTTGACGAATTTGCTCTAATGACTTCAATTTGGTACTTGATTCATTTATTTATTGATGGTTTCATAGTTGCAGGATCAAAATAAATTAGATAATATTATATTATTACTTGTAGGTGGTCTAAGATAGCGGCAAGATTGCCTGGCAGGACTGACAATGAAATTAAGAATCACTGGAACACCCATATCAAGAAAAAGCTTCTCAGAATGGGTATTGATCCTGTCACACATGAGCCTTTGCACAAAGAAGCTAAGCCAGAGGATAATTCCTCAACACGTGCTGACTCTCTGGCCCCTGAACCCAGCAACAATGCTGATCAAGAAAATGAAGCCACCATTAACTCATCATCGGAGGATAATTCAAGCTCTCCAACTGAGAACGGGTCCACCGACGAGTCATCACTTTTGTTAGATAGTATTTGCAATGATGAGACTTTGTTAACTAGCTTGTGGATCGACGAGCCTTCCCTAATTGATGCCTCCTGGAACAATACTAGCGACGCTCCTGTGGCACTAGAAAATATTTATAAGCACAAGGGTTACCAATCATGGGACGAAGATTGCACTTGGTTACTTGAGTGTCAAGATTTTGGTATTCAAGATTTCGGGTTTGACTGTTTCGACAACTCCGAATTAAATGCACTGAGCTCGCTAGAGATGGAAGACAATAAGCACTAGAAATTAATTAAATTTATGGTAAAGAGATCTTAGGCTGCGAATGTGAACATTTGAAAGAAGCGTCACCTCCAGCACGTATGTTATAGGTTCTCAGCGTTGAATCTGAGTATTATTATAAACCATACGTCTAAGATTGTGGTTGGAGGAAGGTTGGAAGGAAGTCTGGTGGCCGTCAAAAGAGGGTTTCTCAGCAAACCAAGTCAAACGGTGACACCATACAAGAAATCAATAGATTGTGACATTAATTTGAATTTGTCACAGATGTTGTAATCTGATGTAAGTAGTAGGGACAGATCTGGCATTGTAAAGGATGCTAGTGGGGTTACTTTTACAGAACGTTATATAAAATCTGTATATATTTGTATTTACATGGGGTGCAAGTGATCAAGTGTATCATGTTTTGTTTATGTTGCTGTCATTTAAGCATAATAATTACAGTCCTTAACTCTCTGAATTCTCCCAAAAAAAAATGTCTAGCGCAGAAACTTGGGAGGCTTTGAGTGTGCGGGAGAGTGTTTACTGTGCTCTCATGTTACAGCGATATCATCAGCACTGTTCCCTTGACCTTGGGATTATGAGGTTCAATTAGCCTCCTCTACGACTGATATATATTAAAAGCAAGGTTTTCAAGATTCGCCTACTGGATCAAGACTCTCCTGAGGTACATGACCTGAAAGAAACAAAAAATGCCAAAAGTTGACTTAGACGATTGAGTTAATTTACAACTGGACTTAAAGGTCACCTTCAATAAAAGAAGTTGAAAGCATCTCACTGTTGAAGTCAGTTTTGGTGAACTTGAAGATGTCATTTGTCGCTTAATGGTTAAAGCTTTAAAGCCGAGGGTTTGATTCTTCAATTGGCTGGAAGAAATTAGATTAGTTTGTTAATTCTTCCCGATTTTCCAAAAGAATTTTTAATGAACCTTCTATCTATACTTTGTGATGCACAAATAAAGGCATGCGTCAATTTTTTAACTGTAAAGATCATATCATTGAAATAAAGTTCAAACTAAGTAAAAGTTAAAAAGGAGTTAATCAAATTGGATTAGTATGCCCGACTTAGCTAATTACCAAGATGTCATCTACCAAATAAACCTAATTACAGTAAGCAAGTTCGAAAGCCCAATTCAGATGTTTTATATTTCCAACGTGCAAAAGAATTATTGAATCTTTTATACTTTATGACATACCAAAAAGAAGAAAAAGGAGTATTTTATTAGAAAAAAAAGGCAAAATATTGAAATTTAATTAAAAGTAGGTTGGAATTATAGCGATTGAATGGATAATTATAAAAAAGGCGTTAAGGTCCCAGACAAACCCAACTAGACTAACCCAGCTAAAAGAACTCGGGTCAAAAGTTTGGCAACAATAAAAATTTAAGACGTGCTGACTCAATCACAAGCATGTGACATTCAAGAAAAAAGAGAGGAAAATGGAAGTTGTACCTTTTTATTAGATATGATATTGGTCTTTGGATTCGCACTCAATTTGTTGACAAGAAAGATAAGTGAAAAGCGTAAGAAATTAAACAATTGAATAGAGGAATATAATTCGAAGTTCCTTGAGCATGACGTGTTTCGGGGGGCGAAAAAACTTCTCAACCTTAATCAAACATACACATATAAAGTCCATATTCTATATGGCTAATGGTTAGATAATGTCATGTATAAATTTATGTGTACCCACAAATGAGAAAAACTTGCAACATTATACAGTTAAAGGAAGCACAAAGTAAAGCATTACTCTTTAAAAACCCAGTTTGTCAGATCGATGCAGCTCGATACAATGCCAAGGTCTCGTACCGTTCCTTTTCATCTAGTCATTCTTTTCTCTCTTATTTATTAAATCAGCGAAATTTAATAGTACACAATAAGAATAACATAAACGGAACAAAAGATCTGTTCATAGGTGTCAATCATAAGAGTTTTGTTAACTTTTTTTCTTTTCCAAGTCAGAAAACATGCATAAACATTATGACTTCTCCGTAATCTTGAAAATTATTAGGGCCGAAAACCAAGTGTGAAGGCGTAGTAGCTTGTTATTTGTACGCTAATACACTACAAGAAAATTATAAATTAACAACAGAAAATTACAGGCAGAACCAATTCTGTAGCTAATTACTGACAGAAAATCAACATCTATCGGTAAGTCTGTCGTGAAAATTTTTATTTTGCGACGGACAAAATTGTCGTCAGTAAAGGTGGGGGAAAACATTCGCACACATTTACCGACGGAATATAGCGATGGTAAATTCATAATCATCGGTAAATTAGGCTGGAACTCTTACCGCAATTAAATAGCATCGACATTTTACCGTCGGATATGGTTTCCATCTAAGAATTTTACGCTACGTTAGTCTTTTACCAACAGTAGTGTGTTCTGTCGGTAAATTCTAAAAAATTGAAAACGACGTAATACAAAACAACATCGTTCCGGTTCGGTGGTTAAAGGATCCCCGAACCTTCCTTCTGCCTTTCTTCCTCTAGTTCTTCGTTTTTTTGTTGTCACCTCCTCTCCTCGCCGTGCGTTTCCTCTCATTGCCACGCCTCCTCTCGTCATCGTTTGCATCTCCTCTGGTCACCGTTGTTGTCTGCATCTCCTCTCGTGCGTCTCCTCTCCGTCAACTGTGTTGATTTCAGTATATATGCAATATTTTCGTAATGACGCGATTAGGGTATATATGTTGATTGTGTTAGCTGAATTGGGCGTGTATGCAATACTTTCGTAATAGAAGGATACCTAATGCTTTAGTTTTAGTACTTTATCTTCATTGAATAATAAGGTCCTTCATTATGAGATGTTGTCCTTTTAATTTGGTTTTACATTTTTTACTTTATTTCTGTCCACCTTTTGCATACATTAATTCATTTATTTTTGTGCTATATATGCATATATTAAGGATAATGTACAAATTATATGCTAGGGAATGATTACTATGAGACTTAGTTA
>JAOTAY010000191.1:32596251-32607345 GCA_025629805.1 Erythroxylum baracoense | reverse complement strand
GCTATTCAATAGCTCATTTCATTAAATTTTTAGGTTCCTCATTTTTTAATTCCTTATTTATAGATACAATTAAAAAACACTAATACAAATCATTCGTTTTAAAATAATCAATGAATTACATATTTTCAATCATATTATACTGCAGGGGTATTTTGGTCATTGACACTGTTTTCTAAGTTCTGTCAACTGCAACCAAACACATTTCTGTCCTCGAGACACACAGTTTTATCTGTTTTGTCCATTACAACCAAACACCTCACTATCTTTAATTCTTATTCTATTCTGTCTCTAAATTTTTGTTTTGTTCTGTCTCAGGATATAGATTACAGTAACCATACGCAACGTAAGCCATAAATCTATAGGCAACATTATTAGAGGTATATCCCAAAAAATTGAATCAATGATCTTAAGCTCAATTTTCTTCCTCTTATGTTCAGGTAGAACAACCTTAGCAAGACACCCCCACACTTTCAAAAAACACAAGTTTGGTGGATAACCTTTCTAAATTTCATAAGGGGTTTAACCTAGCTTCTTACGAAGGACTCTGTTTAGAACATAACAAGATGAAAGAATAGCTTCCCCTACATAAAATCAGGTAATCTTGAAGAAATCAACATTGCATTCATCATGTCCTTGAGTGTTCGATTTTTTCTCTCGGCTATTCCATTTTGTTCAGGTGTATGAGGGGCTGAAAGCTCATGAATAATACCAACTTTTTCACAAAATCAGCAAAGAAATCGGTACTATAGTCACCACCTCGATTAGACCTTAATCTCTTAATTTTCCTTTCCAATTGGTTCTCAACCTCAGCTTTGTAATTCTTAAACATTTCCTCTACATCACTTTTATTTTTCAATAAGTAAATCTAGAATAATCATCCACAAAGGTAATATAATATCTCATGTCTCCTTTACCCATACAATTCTTAAAATCACCTAAATCTGTGTGCACCAAGTTCAACGATTGTGACTCTCTCTCGTTCACTGATTTAAAAGGTTTCTTAGAATGTTTAGCTTAAACACAAATTTGACATTTTTCTATTTCATTAGTGATCTCAGGCAACAAGTTTGAGCTTTGCATCCCTTTAATTGACCTCACATTCACATGCCCAAGTCTTGAGTGCCATAAGACTAGAGACTCAACAATATAAGCAAAAGAAGTAGACGCATTCATTTCAACATCAGGTATAAATAAGCCCTCATTACAAAACCCTTTTCCAACAAAGTTTCCATTCTTAGTTAGAATTAGTTTATCAGAATTAAAGGGCAGTTTGACACCCGCTTTGTTAAACAATGCACCAGAAATCAAGTTTCTACGTACATCAAGAACAAATAAAACATTTTCTAACGTCAACATTTTTCCCAAAGTAAGTTTGAGACTGACCTTCCTAACTCCTTGGACAAGAACTTTGCTGGAGTTGCCATGTATACGAATTCACCATCAGCAGCATCATTCAACTCCTTGAACAGGTCCTAGTTGGTGCAGATGTGGTGTGTCGCTCTTATGTTAATGATCCACTCGACCAAGTTTCCACCAAAGTTGACTTCAGACACCATAGCAGTAATGATCTCTTCGTCATCATCACCAGTAGCTTCAACCATATTAGCTTGAAGCTTACCAAAATTCTTCTGGTTACCTCATTGGTATCCTTTATGGTTTCCTTTCCCAAACTGTCGTGGTTTTTGTCCTTGACCGTTCTTCTCATGGTTGGTTCTAGCTTAGCAAAGAGCTGCAGGATGACCTGGCTTGTGACACCACCAACAGTCATCATTAATTCTTTTGCGCTTAAACTGACCATGCTTGTTATTGTTAAAGGACTTGTTTTGTCCATCATTCTTATTGAAATTACCTACATTTCTATGTTCTATCACATGAGCCTTAACAGTAGGGACAAGGGTTAGTGATTTAGTCTTATCTTGTGTACAGTTGACATCCTCAATCTTTATATGCTCTATCAACTTTTAAATTTTCATGTCTTTCTTCTTACGTCTCAACTGGTTTTTATACTCATTCTATGATGCAGACAATTTCTCAATAAGAGCATTAGCTTGAAATAGTTCACACATGTTCATACCCTCAGTAAGGATTTTGGCAACTAGGTTTTCACACTCATATAATTGGTCCATAATGGACTTATCATCAACAACGGTAAATTTTAACTACCTACTAACTGCATATTTTTTAGTACTGGCATCATCCGTCCTATATTTCACTTCTAAAGCATCTCAAATTTTCTTAGCAATTTTATACTTGTAGTAGATATCTAACAAAGGGTTTATCATATAGTTGAGCAACACACTCCTAACGGTGCAGTTTTCCTTTATTGTCTTATGGTCGATATTATCACTAGGAATCTCTTAAAATATTTCATAACTGATTTCATATTGTTGAAAGAAAAATATAATTTTCTCAGAACATCGTTTAAACTTCTCTCATCTAAAGGCTATAATCTAGTTAGGTTAGGTATAACCTTCTAGGCTACGGTGATAGGGGCAAAACCTATATAAGGAATAGTCAATGCAAAACTTACGTTGGTCTCATTTGCAGATGACATATTAAACCTAAAAACATAAATGTCTCACACGAAATAATCAAACAATATGAAGAAAACAACATCGTATTCAAAAGTCTACCAAAATAAATACGTAGCAGCAAAATCGCAGTAATTTCCGATAAACAATAGCAGCGCAATAATAATTTTCAACTTAGATTGTTATTGAAAATAGTAGTAATAATTAAATTAGAACGACTTATCTGAAATACAAGGCGTCATGAAAATCACTGTCTTAAGTCAAAAATTTCCGGCTAAATTCTCGGTTTGTTATGATTTTATGTTTCAAACCGTGATGTATGCCAAAAATAAGTGGGAGTATTGGGTATAGGACACCCCGCCAATATTGATGGCGGGGTGGGAAGACGTGTACCTACCCCGCCATTGTGGATGGCGGGGTGGTGCCAAGGTGTCCACCTCGCCGTTTACAATGGCGGGGTGGACCCTAAAATGGTTTTTTTTACTATTTTTTTGATTTTTTAACTATTATTAAGGTTTTGTTTTTTGGGGTTTAATTTTGTTTAGAGTTGTCGTTTTTTGTAGCATAAAAAGTTTTTTATTTCAGGGTTTAGTTTTATTTATGATTTAAAATATCTATACAAATTAAATTTGAAGTACAAGTTTTATTTTTTTATGTTTTTCCTGTATTGAAATAATTTTGACTTATTTCTTTTATGTTTTTCAATACAAAAAAACATAAAAAAATAAAACTTATACTTCAAATTTAATTTATATAGATATTCTAAACCATAAATAAAACTAAACCCTGAAATAAAAAACTTTTTATGCTAAAAAACGACAACTCTAAACAAAATTAAACCCTAAAAAAATAAAATCTTAATAATAGTTAAAAATCAAAAAAAATAATTAAAAAATCATTTTAGGGTCCATCCCGCCATTGTAAACGGCAGGGTGGACACTTTGGCCCCACCCCGCCATCTACAATGGCAGGGTGGGTACACGTCTTCCTACCCCACCATCAACATTGGCGGGCTGTCCTACACCCAGCACTCCCACTTATTTTTAGCATACATCATGGTTTGAAACATAAAATCGTAACAAACTGAGAATTTATCCAAAATTTCCCCTCTATGATGCAGCAGGACAACAGGATCCGATCTCAGGATTAACGCCTTCTCTACCATTTTCGATATACTCCAAAAGGCGGAGTAGGAATTGTCTCCGAGAGCGAGAGCAAGGAAAAACGAAGTACAAAAGAAAAGACCTATGTTTAATGAGTCCAAAATGAACAAATAAAAATAAGTTATACTTGATAAGCTTTTGTACGGCAGATGTGAATATGTGTGTGTTCGTAAACAAGATGGACAAGCTATATATATAGGAAAAACAAATGATCGTTTATGTGTATTAAAGAATAATAATAAAGGTGATGGACGTTTTAGACGTTTTGATATAATAAAGAATAATAATATCCATGATGGTTGTTCAAGTATAACAGCAATGATGATAAGCGTCATTGTGTAATAAAATTAGGGTATAACTGACAAGTTTTGGAACAATCAATACCGACAACGGATACTTTCATGTGATAAACAATGACTAAATCAATTGGGATTTTCATGTCATTCGTGGAAGTGTTGCACCTAACTATCGAGCAATGCCTTACAGGTTTGTATTAGACAAAGTTGTTAGAGAAACAAGTAAGAATTCAAGTGCATAGTCAAAATTCTGACTCAATTTACAAATGTTGAGCAGGTTCTCCTTGTTCAAAATTGACGCAACCAATCTTAACTATGTCATGGGAAATGCTATCCAGCCAGCTAAATGGTAGTCTTTATTGGGTATCATTGCCGCATAAGTTATAATATTATTTTTGGCAAAAGAGAAATTTTCAAGACATTTCAAATATTTCATGAGCATTGATACCAAATTTTGTTCTAGTATAATACTGTACATGTATAGTAAATCTTGGGTATCATTCTGAGTAAAATTTTAAAATTATAAAATAGTTTTTAATTTTTTTTTAAATTGTAAAAATAGTCTCTCAATGTGCTATATAATTTTTAATTTCATATCAACCTTATCTTCAAAAATTATGATAATAAAAATTTGAAATAGCAACAATCTATTCATTTATATGAATATTACTTTTCACATAAACAATAACCACGATTAAAATAAAAAATCATTTAATCATTATACAAATATAAAACTAAGGATAATACAAAGTACTTAAAATATTACAATTTCATCATACAATAAAGAATATTTATATCAATACATCAAATAGAAAGAATATTAAAGTTCTATGACTCGATAAGTATTATAAGTTTAAAATAAGAGTTCGTGCTGAGGAACACAACCAACCTGAAGCAAAACTTGAAATAAAAAAATTTCAATTGAAAGTTTTATATTTATATTGCATATATAGAATTTAACATATGATCAAATATAAGCAAAATTAAAATAAGAGAAAAAAGAAAATATTAAACTTTATTTAATCAAATATCTGCTTAAATCGCATTGACCTAATTCTTATTTAGTACAAAATCTTCATCATTCAGAAGAGTTTTATCATCGCCATCATTTAAATTCATTGCACTAAATAGCATGTTAATACTTTCCAATCTAAGATTTTCTTCCAAGTCATTCTCATCTATCAAACTCGGTTCCTCAAAAACTCAAATCGCTAAAAGATTGATATGATCAAAACAAATTAGATTTACATAACTAATTGTTTTATTAAGAGTCCTAGTAAAAAAATAAAATTAAGTTATTAAAAAATTACAAGAAATTATATTCAACTTTATAATGATAAATGATAATAGCATACCTTTCTTGAAACTTTAAATTATATCAAATAAAGACCAAATCGTTCAATCTTTTATATTCCGATCTATTTTTTTCTTAGAATTATTGAATTCAAATATTTTTGAATTACGTTCATACCATGTTGCATTCACATATTAACTATAAAACTTTTGCAATTCTAGAATACCACTCTGAATTGGTCCTACTAAGCAGTTGTAAGACAACAGAAGTAACATTATAAACAACATAGAGTGATAATTAATTTCCAAAAAGTAACAAAATTGAAAAAATATATGCATTGACTAATTCTGTCTCTTTGACGAAAAGCAATAAGCATCCCAAAATCATCAGAAGCATCCTTATAAACCTCTATTTATGAGCTTAGGAGATCTTACATCATCTCATAGGCATCAATTGTTGTAATTGTTAATAATATTCCCTATTAACTTCAACTTTCTTTGTAAAACTTGGTCTAAAATGGACACTAGGATTCAACAATGCCCCAATTGCAAATAGTAGAGAGTAAAGTTGTCTTTCTTATCTTTAATTAATAACTGGAAGCTAAAGTGTATGCAAAAAAGTTTATTTTTTAGATTGGCCTTGATTGCTTCCTTCACCCTCTTAATGACATCATAAAATAACTCATTGTCACCTTCTCATCACTATCAACCTACCCTTACTAAAGGCTCACAAACTCGAATAACAAATTACCATTGAGACTAAAATTCATTATCTTTCAGTATAATTTTAAAACCTTCAATCTAACATTAGACATAACAGACTAAGATGCAACTTACTTATCATTTGTAAATATTTGTCTAAACTCTTTCTTCATTAGAACAAAACACTAAAGTGATAAGAAATTAGTTGCAAATCTTGTAATAGTAGGATGACAAAAATTTCTACCATTAGTAAAATCCTTTCTCATTAAATTTAGGACTCGTGAACGATTATAATGAACTTAGTCACTTTCTTATCTTTTGCACAATTTCATCAATGATAAGAAAATATCTAACACCTCTTACATTTTTCAAATTCAAGTCAATGAAATGTGCAGTATAAGGAGTCCAATAAAAAGAATTATATCTGCATTGCAATCTTCTTTAAGTTACTTTGTAAATAGAATCATTGTTAGTAATGAGCTTAACAATATTTTCTAGCCTAATTTTATTCCCAACTTCATCAAATGTCTTAAACATAGTATCAACATTTTTAATAAGGTCAAATGCATCAATAGACTTCAAAAACATTGTACCCTTTGCAAAATAAACCAAAAATTTGTTAATAGACTAATGTCTTCTATTTGTCCAACTATCACATATGATTAAACACCTATAAGTAGGTCAAATCATTCTTCATTCATCCAAATGATTGTTTCTTTCATAAACATATCTACTAAAAAATTTACCTATGTAGTTATCAATTGAAGGAGCTTTCTATCCTAGATAATAAAAGGTAATAGCATCAATTATAGGCTGATGATAATAAGATTAAGCAACATTGAATGTTATATCTGAATCATACCAGCATTTAGCCATTGTCATGTCCACATTATGAGTCACTTCTCTAGATTTTGAGGCACCACGGATTGAACCTTAAGCTTCAAGAGTTGTTTGTGGTGCAAAAAATTTTAACTCACGTCTTCTTCTTTTCCTAATATTCCCTTCTTATTGGGTAGGAATACTACCACCTTCTACATCCCCACTATCATCCTGACCACTATAAAAGGTACTTCTAATACCAATTTCATATTTCAATATTTTCCTTCTATCTTTCCCTTATTGATATTTTTCAAGTAAAGTTTTCATTTGCCATTTTATGTCATAACTCTCTTTCTTATAAGGCTATATCACCTTTTATCCTAACTAAATGCTTCCTTAATCTTATGATTTTTCACACCTTTCAAATGCTCGTTATAATATAAATAAATAGTATGGATCTTTATTTTAGGAATCAATTTAACATGAGCCTAAGCTAGATCATCGAATCTTCCTAAAGCAGTTAAATTATCAGGAGTACTTGAACTTTCTTCCATTTATCTACAAAAATAAATGAACTTAATAATTTCATATAAAAAATTTGTATAAAATAACAAGAAGAAATAGAGGAACAATAGTTTCTTAACAATCATATGATATACACATGCAAGTGAAATTCATGAACTTACATAAATGATTCCTTAATAGAATTTGATGTTTAAGCATGTTCTAAGAATCAATCTAGCATGAACTCAAGCTGGATCTACGAATCTTCCTAAAGCAGTTAAATTATTAGGAGTACTTGAAATTCCTCACATTTATCTATAAAAATAAATGAATTTAATAACTGCATATAAAAAAGTGTATAAAATAACAAGAAGAAATAGAGGGACAACATTTTCTCAACAACCATATGATATACAGATGTAAGTGAACTTCATAAACTTACATAAATGATTCCTTAAAAGAATTTGATGTTTAAGCACATTCTATCTAAGAAATTATCAAGATGTGTTATTACATAAAGTCACAACTATAACTCATTTTACATGATTATAATTTAACCATAAATTTATAACTTAATTTTTAGGATTACATATTCAATCATAAAGTCATAACTATACCTCACTTTATATTATTACATAACTCAATCATAAATTCACAACTGTAACTCATTTTATATGATTACATAAGTTAATAACGATAATCCCTTTTGTGTGATTACATAACTCAAACATAAACTCAAAACTATAACTCACTTTGCATGATTATATAATTCAACCATAAAGTCGTAACTATGACTTGATTTGTACGATTACATAATTCAACTATAAATTCACAACTATAAACCATTTCGTATGATTACATAAATTTATAACTATAACCTATTTTGTGCGATTACATAACTCAAATATAAACGCACAACTATAACTCATTTTGTATGATGTTACATAACTCAAACATAAATGCACAACTATAACTCATTTTGTATGATTACTTAATTTAACCATAAAAGTCATAATTATAACTCAATTTTTATGGTTCATAATTGAGCCATAAATTCACAACTATAACCCATTTTGTATAGTTACACAATTCAATCATAAATTCATAATTATAATCCATTTTGTTTGATTATATAACTCAAACATAAACTCATAGTTATAAATTATTTTGTATGATTACATATTAAACCATAAACTCATAACTATAACTCACTTTGTATGATTTACCAAAGCGGCAACTGTATACTTGCTTTCATCTCTAACTACTCTTGCATTCAGTTTCTCTCATTTCGAACACGCTCGAGCAAAGTGTGGTCCATTGCAAATGAAAAACTTGTTATTTTTTGACCTATTCATGCTATAACCATGGTCATTTACTTTGTCTTTCCCTTTGTCAGAGTGCATATGTTTTCGCTCACATCTTGGTTTACCATTTTCTTTTTTCTTTTTCTCTTTGCTTCTGGACTGGTCAGAAGTCCCTACTACCTTTTTATCTTTATTGGGACATAAGACCATCAAGTGATTAGTTGTTGTAACCCTACTTGGTAGATCTTAAACTTCTTGCTGATGAAGTTCAATATGTGTCCACATTTGTAGTCCAACCAAAAAATTGAACAATTTATCTTCCTCTGACATATTTTGAATGTCCATCATTAAGGAAGTGAAAGCCTTCAAGTAGTTATGAATTGTACCCTCTTATTGTAACTTCTGTAAAGCTGTTCGAGAAACCCATGACATGTTGCAAAGAAGGAATGTCTTCTACAATTCACGGACTAACACGTCCTAACACTACAAGAAAAATGGAGTTTAGCGACAGACATTTCCAACAGAATGTATAGATTTTCTGTTGCTAAGCTAAGTTAACAACGGAATTTATCGACGGAACAAGTCGTCGGAGAAATGTCTATAGGTAATAATTGCCGACAAAGCACATATTTTCCATCGCTAATTTACCGACTAATATTTTATGTTCCATCGTTATATTTGGTGATGGTAATTTTGGGTTGTCGGTAAATTTGGCAATGAAACGTTTGTTTCAGTCAGTAAATTAAGCGATGGATGTACAAGACTTCTCTGTTGGTATATTTACCGATGAATTTGGCAATTCCGTTAGTAAATTCACGACTATCTATACTGATGGAACTTAGTTATCCGTCAGTAAATTGATTACATTTTACCGACGAATTTTGGTTTTCCGTTGGTAAATATACTTACATTTTTTTAAAATTTTCCCTACATTTATTTTGTTATAACCTTATGATTGATACATAATTTATACAGTTATCAGTTATCAATTATCTATTGATAATATTTTGATTTATTTCTACATTTAATTTGTTAAAACAGAAAGTTGATTAATAATATAAAATAAAAATTATCTTAATTGATAATAAAAAATTATTTTGTAAAATAATAAGTATTTAACAACTATTCATTTGTTGAATACAACTATGCTATTCATTTGGTGAATGTGGATGCTTTGAATGTTGCGATGAGGTGTTGTCCTTCCCCTTTAACTCATCCATCTCATTATGGAGCTGGGCTATGTACTCCATCGACTGTTGCAACTAAGTTGCCAGTGCCTGTATTGTGCTTCAAAGCTCATGGACTTCATTGGATGTAGACAGCCTACTGGATGCTATTGTATTGGATGTGGAGGATTGTGAATAACGTGTGTTTGCAAATGAACCCAAACCAAATATCCTTCCACGACGATCCTTACCACCCACTACATGAACATAAATTTGACTCTCATCAACATCTTCAAACTGTTGAGACTGTAGTTGAATGTTTTCTTGTATTTGGTCATATCAGAAGACAATGTTTATGTTAATAAATGATAATTATTAAGCGTTAATATTAAAACATAAATTTCATATACATTTAATTCTCTACATCGGGTGTTGACGAAGGTCACACTGTCATGCTTATTAGTGTGAGTGTTCAAAAAGAATTGACGAGGTATAGGATTCCTGCCCATAGCTTTTCCTACATCAGAATAAAATGTTATAATTGAACTACAATTTAAAAAAAATTGGCAGAATTTTCTCTATTTTTATGATATTTACCTCCTATTGAACAAAGAAAGTAACTCAACAACATAGTCATATATGATACCGGACATTTATAACATTATCATTCTCCATAATACACATATTTTCATTCTAAAATTCACACATCAACTTAAATTGAAATACATTAAAGTAAAAAAAATTAGAATGTAAGCGTAAAGAGTAAATACTTACAAGTCTCTCTGCATGCTTGTGGTGGGTAATAGATTCTCCAGTATGTACAAGAAGACTCTCTTCCCTGGTCCTCTACGTCTGTTGGTAGAATTATGCTCTGAAATGGACATTGCCTCAGGTGATGTCCAATACTGCTGCCAACGATTCTATATTTGTTTATAAATATAAAGAGGTTGAATACCAATCTTATGTATCGCATCAACAAAGTCTCTATAATGTATACGAGCTCGTCTCTCCCATACTTTATAATTAACCGCGTCAAATTCAGAATCCCAAAAAAATTCTTTTTTAAAAAAAGAAAAAACATACGATAAGTACTTATAACCTACAATATTTATCTAATTAATGTATAAAATTAATTAAAAATACAAAAAATATTTTTTAGCTCAAACTCTAGATAATAAAAATCTTTTATTGCCTGAGAGATATTCTTCCATATATAGCCCTCAAGATCAATCTTCTTCTTCAACCTAATATAAAAACAATTAATTTTATATCATTTTTAAATTTAAACCTATAACTTAATTATAAACATATGGTGT
>JAOTAY010000191.1:32585806-32596151 GCA_025629805.1 Erythroxylum baracoense | reverse complement strand
GATGGGTGACCTCCTGGGAAGTCCTGCGGAAAAACAAAACCGTGAGAGCGCGAGGCCCTAGAGGCCGAGGCTCAAAGCGGACAATATCTGCAAGTGGGTGGTCTGGGCTGTTACATGAACAACTTCTCATTCTTTCATTGACGAAGCTACATTATTAGAGAAGCTGTTGTCTTTCCCAAGTGTCTTTTTTTGTGTTCTTTATTATTTCAATCACTTGAGTTGCTTTGATATCATCTTTATTATCAAACATTGTTGAGAAAATCCTCTATTGAGGTTAGCACGAGGTGGTTGTATTATTGGGTGTAATTTACTTTCACGAGTTGTGAGGACAAGGGATAATGTCAATGGTAGGATGAGACGGCTCTGTAATGCCTTGAATAAAACGATTATTGTTCTTTGGTGAAAGTGATTAAGCTAGGTGAGAGCCCTACAAACGTAGACAAAGTGTGCCAAATTGTGATACCAAATTTCAGAGGTTGATTTGTTTATTTTGCGTTTATTTTTCTATTTTTGTTTATGTTAGAAAATCTATAAATTGCTGGTACAGTTGCTCTATAACAAATAACCACATATACTCAAAGCAACTACAGTAGAACCAATTTTTACAAAATTAAATCCTTTCGAATTTTCAAAATTAGTTATTCTAGGGCCATCTCTATCATAATTAACTTTCCTAAGTTACAAAGTTTTGTGGAAGAAAACTTAATATCAATTTTTGTAATGTTTATCTTATTAACCCTCATTTCATTCGATTTTTTTTTTGTGTGGAATAGTTATTCATGGCTAAGTCCAGTCACTTGAATCCAGTGTCACTAATACAATATTGTTATGAGATTTATGCGTCAAATTATTTGATTTTGGGCATATGCCAACAACCAAAGGGAAGACACATCAGATTACTTTTAGTTCTTTTTCGCTTATTTATTTGATTTTGATTTGTATGATTTTGCATTCCTTATAATACAATACCTTCTTCTATGCATTTCTCTGACTTTTCATTGACTTAAACCTCTTTTCCTTTTAGGGCATTTCCATATATTTGTTAGTGATTTGAGCGCAGAGGTTACAGATACAACTATATTCTCCTGTTTCTCTGCCTATCCTAGTTGGTCATAAGTTCCTCTACACATACTCCTCTTCTTATAATTATTGTCTAGTTTGCTAGAAGCTTGTCTTTCTCTTTTCCATTCTTTTCTTTTTTCTTCTTAATAAAGTTCCCAATCTTTTCTTGTGCTTCATCATTGTCAAAGATGTGAGGGTTATGTGGGATCACATAACTAGTCGCTCGAAATGATATGGCTTTGTTTCTTTCTGCAATCAACAAGTCTTTTTAGAAATCATTCTTATTTTCTTATTCCATGTAATACCTGATGATTGACAAGTTAGGTTTTAGGAAACAGAACATGAGCTAGTAATTTTTTGCTTATATGTTGTCTAGAGTTTGCTGGTTCGTTTCCCCATAGTTAATATTTAGAGCTTTGTGCATACTTAGAGCCTTTAGAAGATGCCAGAGTGATCAAGCAAAAGCCATCTAATTGAAAGGCACAAGTACGTTACAAAATCATTTTGATGATTTTGAGCAATAGGGATCACAAATTTCTCTTTTTGAGTTGTAAATTGTAACTTCAGTTCAATTTAAGCATGTATTGACATTTTACTTTCTATATCTCCTAAGTGTGGTTTTTGGAATTTTTAGAACCCATACTTCGTGAACATCCTTCTAGCTGGTTATGATAAGAACATTGGTTCATCTCTCTATTACGTGGACTATATTGCTACACTTCACAAGGTTGATAGAAGAGCTTTTGGTTATAGATCATGTTTTTCTCTCGCCACGATGGACTGACATTACCATAGTGGCATGTCACTCGAAGAAGCTATTGATTTGGTTGACAAATGCATATTGGAGATTCGATCCAGACTGGTTGTTGCACTACCAAACTTCGTAATCAAGATAGTTGATAAAGATAAAGCAAGGTAATATGCATGGCATGAATCTGTAAAGGAGGTTGCTGCTGCCTGAGGATTGTTTTGTTATACATCCTTTTTGCTTTTTGGATGTTTAATTTACAAAACGCTTATAAAGGATGTTGTATCAGACTATGTAAGATTGATTTACTAGTTGGATACTAATTAGATTTGTTATGTAGAAACAAAAAACCATCATTTAGCTTATTAATGTTAGTATACCTAAAGCAACTCACTAACTATTATTTCCTGTTTTACAAATACAAAACATGTCACCAAGTATGGAAGAGAACAACCACACTTCTGATTGCAAATACCAACTCCCAAATTTTCAAAACCAAATGTTTATTGCGCCTATCAATAAAAATGCATTTTTAATTAATTAATACAATTATTAATATAATGTAACATTAACATGAAATGCAATAATTGAAATTAAGAAATAAATGTAAAAAAGAATACCGTAAGTAAATTAGTCATGCACATTGAAGGTGGGACATTAGTAGTAAAACATTATTTACTTATTTCTGCATGAAGGGCCTAAAATGAAAATTAAAATCATTAGAGTATTACTAATGGATTACAAAAGGACAATATTACAAATACTACTTGAGAACGTAGTCTAGACATGGAACGATAATGAGTATAACCGATACTTGTGTTTTTTAATAGAAACACCAAATGACTGCATTTGCCGTGTGTCATTACCAAAGCAATCTGACGAAAGATTTTCCACACATCAACTTGTGTCTGCGCTTCTTTGTTGTCTAATTTTCATGTCTTTCAAAGCTTTTTTTCCCCTTCTTTATAACTTTTTACAAAGCAAATTAACTTTTTTCTCATATTTGTTGAAGTAAAGAAGTAGAGGATGAGGAACAAGACGATTTGAAATATTTCCAAAAACAACGATTGTGGAGAATCTAGTGTCGCTTTAAGAAACACACCCATCATGCAACAAAGTATTATATATAATTAAGATGAAACTTTTTCATTGATCTTTGTTCTCCACCAGTGACAGGGGAAGAAAGATAAGATTTTGACGACTTTCATGTCTCTTCTCATATAAGTTTCATTTTTTTTCATCAGTAGATTTTCTTAGTTGTTTTTTATTATCACTCCCACACACTCTTTCTCTAATCTTTTTTGAGAGAATGGCTGAGCAGACCTGAAACTACCTTTTTCTGTAGTTTTGCCCCCTTTGATGTCTGCCTCTTTTAAGGCCTCTATATGATCTTATATGACTTTGTTGCGATTCATTTACCTTTTAAAAGACATCATTTTGGTAATTTAATTTTATTATTATGTTTAATATGGAGAGTTATAAACAACTTTAGTGCATGACTCCTCTGTTGGTTCTTAAACTCAAGATAATATTTATGTTTTCCTTAAAGGAAACTTTTCAAGATACTTTGACTGCTTTGATGCATGGATTTCATTCTTTTCTGACTTCTTTTGTTTATGTTTATACATCTATGTGAGTGATAATTACTGTATATTGTAAAGGTTGAGTTGTTTAACATTGCATATTATTTAATTTTGAATATAACATTTGATTTAAAGTTTACTGCTGATAATACTGACTTCGGGTTGGTACAAGACCTTCTAAAACATATTATTCATTTGCTGGGAAGAATTTATGAATTTTTTTAGTGTTAGTCAATTGGAGAGAAGATGAGAACCTATAACTACACAATGTGAAAACTTTCATTCTCCAATCACTTTTTCTGTTATAAGAATTAAATAAACTATGCAGATCAAACTAAAATACATTTTGCTCCTTAATATAACCATCTAACGTTCCCAGTAGTTTGTGAACACTCCTTTTTAATTGTGTTAATAATTTTATCAGAAAACAAAGCCACAATGATGCATCATTTATGAATTTGACAAGTATCAAATTTAGTATTAGACAAAATGATGAAAGGTAGATCTACTCCATACTATCAATTAGAATATGAACTTGAGAAGGAGCAACATAAGAATGATGAAATTGACATTGGCAATGAGAGTAGTAATATCAAGTCCACTGATTTGATGCATCCAAATTCTAAGGAGATTTTGAACAAAGTCCACTCATTTGCTCCAAAGGAGTTAATACTAAAAATTGGCATGAAGTTTGATGTGGAAATTTCAAATGGGTAATGATGTGGAAATTTCATAAAAAGCTTCTCATCATCTTATAGTGAGATAAGCATGTAGGAGAGATAATCTTGGCTTTATTCCGAAAGATTACAAGAACTATTTAAAATCCAAAAGAACAAGAGCTATAAAAAAAGGGAATACAGTTGGCGTGTTAGAATATTTGCATAAAATGCAATTTAAATATCTTAATTTCTTTTATAAAATTCAAGTGGATGAGATGATTTGACAACTAATATATTTTGGTTAGATGCAAAGATGAGGAATGATTACTGAGATTTCGATGATGTTGTTTGCTTTGATACTACTTATAAGAAAAATGGTGAGGGTAGTCCACTTGCTTCGTTTGTAGGTGTAAACCATCGTAAGCAAACTGTAGTTTTTGGTGTTCCACTACTATACGATAAGATTGCTCTTACAGTTGAGTGATTGTTCGACAAATTTTCTAAAACCATGTCTGAGAAAAAGCCTACAACTATTCTTACTGATTAGGATGCGGTGATGGAAAAGGCATTGCCTTCAAGATAGCCTGAAACTCATAGTCGACTTTGTATCTGGCATATTTATCAAAACATCGCAATTCATTTGAGCGTTTTTTTCTCAATTTAAAGATTTTTCGCAAGATTTCAGCACATGCATATATGACTTTGAAGAAGAAGATTTTTCAATGCATGAAATGAGATGCTATAAAAATATGAACTTCAAGATAACAATTGGTTGAAAAGTATGTTTCATATAAAGAAAAATTGGGCTTTGGTTTATGGACAGCAAATGTTTTGTGCAAACATGACCACCACGCAAAGAAGTGAGAGCATAAATAGCATTATAAAAAGGTATGTGAGTTATCAGGATAACTTTTTATAATTTTTTAATCACTTTCAAAGGCTTATTAATGATTGTCAATTTGATGAATTGAAAACTGAGTTCAGAACTAATGTAAGCACTCCAACATTATTAACACCTGTTCAAATTTTAAAGCATACAGCTAGTGTCTATACACCTGAAGTATTTAAATGTTTCAAGATCAATTAAATAATTCTTATGATTCTAGTTTTCATCTTTGTGGTGAATATGGAACAATTACAAAATATGAGATCACTCCTCTAGGGAAGAATGGTCACTTATGATTCATCAAATCATGAACTCCATTGTATGTTCTCATATTTTGAAGGTCTTTACCTTGAAAAATATTTTGAGAATATCGAGTTAGTATATTTTAAAAAGATGGACATGAAAAGAAAAACATGATACCTTGATGGTAAAAGCTCCACTATTAATGAAAGTGGATTAGATCCTAAAATGTTGTCAAGTACAAGGTACAAAGAATTGTGTGCATTAAGTATGCGATTGGTTACAAGACCAGCAGAGAGGAGAGATGCTCGTAAAATTATGAAAGATCAACTTCTCAACAAGTTGAAGATGGTTGATGAGATGTTGGAAGGTGAAGAATTAGTTAATGAAGAGAACCTAATATCACAAGATGAAGAGTTGACCCAATGCTTAAATCTTGAAATGACTCTCTTCAATCAATGTGAGATTAATTTTGGTGATGGGAAAAGGATTAGAGATGTCAAAATAAAGATAAATCAAGTAAAAGATTGCAGGGCGGCTTTCAAAGAAAAGAAAGTATGTTAAAAAATGCAAGACTTCAGCAAATATGGCAGCTTCAACAGCCATACCCCTTTCCAATACTTAGGTTTTATTTTTCTGATTTTATGTTTAAAACCTTTTAATGCATACTATTTATATTATGATAATTTCAATTTTTTTAGGTTTAAATACTCTATTCAGGATTTTGAAGAAAATTCCCAAAATACCTCTAGTATGTCCACCATATCACATCCGAAATTACATCAAGTTCAGGTTAGTTTTCGATAATTTAAAATGCCACATCTGTTGTTTTACTTATTTTTAATAATTTTTCCTTTTTTTTGGTTATAACAAATAGCAAATGTAGCCACTTGGTGTTTCTATGGATGTACATAAGTATGGTTGATACTCATCATCATTCTATGTCTAGACAACATTCTCAGGTAGTATTTGCAATATTGTCTTTTTGTAACATGTTAGTAATATTCTAATGATTTGAATTTTCATTTTAGGCCATTCATGCAGAAACAAATAAACAAAGTTTATTGCTAATATCCCACCTTCAATGTGCATAACTGATTTACCTATGATACTCTTTTTTATGCTTATTCTTAATTTCAATTATTGCATTTGATGTTAATGTTTCATTTTATTAATAATTGTATTAATTAATTAAAATTGAAATTTTGATTTATAAGCACAACAAACATTTGGTTTTGACAATTTGAGAGTTGGTATCAAACCAGACAATTTGGGAGTTGGTATTTGCAATGAGAAGTGTGGTTGTTTTCTTCCATTCCTTGGTGACATTATTTGTATTCGTAAAAGAGGAACTCATCAATGAATGAGAAATTATTGGATGCCCCGTGCGTTGAGCTCGACTATAAGAAAATGGTAAATTACTTCAAAAAGTTTTGCTCCACAGACGTATAAGTGACGATTATTAAGTTTAAAATATGTATAATCTTCGCAGTCTAGTGATTCCTTGAATATGCTTGTTCGAGCTCTTTTGGTAGAGAAGAAATCAGACGAAGTTGCAAAGGTAATAGATTATGCACCCGTTGCATTTTCTAACATTATGAATTGCAGAAAATCAAGATAGGTAATTAAGAGTTTATAAGGAAACCATACCTTGAGCCTCCTTCCAAGCACATTGTAGAGAAGGAATCCGAACAATTCAGCAGTACAAGACTTCTCTAGGAACTCAACAAAGATTTGCCTTAAAGGGCATTGCATTTTGTCAGCAGCTTCTTTGAACTCCTTGTCCCTAACAAAATGTGTCTAATTGTAGTCAGTCTTGAGCTTTTGAAGCAATGCCTCGAATTCAGTCTGGTTGAAGTTCTTGTTGATTTCAGTGTTGAAGAGGGTCTCCATCTCATCAAAATCGATGGTGTAGAACCTTAGCGTCAAAAGGGTCTCCTTTATAGCAGTTGTTTTGGGTTTGTTGTTTGGTTTTGGTTTAGTAGGTTGAGCAGTGGCTGACATTTTAATGGTGTTGAACTTCGATCATTTGAATGCTCTTCCTGCGAAACTGGATTTATTGACTGTAAATATTTAGTTGTGTTGATTCATTGCTAGTCATGTAATTTTGTTCTTATTCAATTCGCCTTGGTAGTTAAAAATAAAAATTGGTTGATATCTGGGCAATTAATGGCAATTTGGGTGTAGAGAATTGAATTTGTGGGGCACTATTATGCTTTTACATTTATTATTTTCTGTTTGCTTATTTTAAAATAATTTTTTTTATTTTTTAATGAAAATTTATCTGTGTTTTCTTTACTATTTTTATATTTAAATGTATAATTTGGAAAAGAAGTGAAAGAAGTCATCATTTTTAATTAATCATTGGGTGTTTAAATTTCTTCTGCCTTGTTCAATCTGCTGCTAGAATTGTTAGAGTGACTGGCTCACATCCCCTAACACTTTTGTAACTGTAGGTGTTATTATTGATGTCTTCTTTCTTTTCATGATCACATGATTTGTTAGAATATACGTGGAGTAGCTATTTAGATTGTAAAATGATAAAGGTACAATTATATGTGAGATATATGCTGGTTTTTAATTTTAGCTATAACTTGGTTCCTTGGTGCCAAGGTGAAAGATCAGAGAAAGGAGGTACCGACAACAATTGACTAGAAATGGACTGTACAATAATTATCTTTGAGAAATGGACTGGAAAGCAATGGTGAACCACTTAGAGAAGAACCTTTTGTCCTATATTTTCACTGTCAAAGTTCATGTGGCAATCAGTAATTAGGGAACTACGACCACAAGTCTCTTCCATTTTGTCCTAAATTTTATCGATTTCCAATTTCAGTCGCAAACCAAAGTGTTCAGTATCTCTGGAAGCCACCATGGAGAGAAATTTGCTAAATCTCTTCATATCAATCGCAGCACTTATTATATTCTGGTTCTGGTAGAAAGTTAAGAAAATAAAGAAGGATGTAGCTCCATTGCCACCAGGTCCTCGGGGATTGCCAATAGTTGGATACTTTCCATTTCTTAGCCAAGACATTCATCGAGAGTTCACAGAATTGGCTAGTACCTACAAGCTTTGCCTCGGTAATAAACTGTGTTTTGTGGTTAGCTCTCCAAATCTGGTAAGAGAAGTTGTTCGAGACCAAGACAAAATCTTTGCGAACCGCGACCCATCTATCATTGCTAGAATCAGCTTTTTGAAATAGCTTGGAGTCCCTATGGTTCTGAATGGAGAAAGATGCGTAAGTTCTTCGTTTGCGAAATTTTAAGTAACAAAAACATTGATGCTTGTTATGGTCTGAGAAACAAGAGATTAAGAAGACTATAAGGAAAGTGTATGATAAGATTGGACAACCTATAGATATAGGCCAATTGGCTTTTATGACAAGCATGAATGCCCTCACAAGCATTTTGTAGGGACGTACGTTAGAAGGAGAGGAAGATTTTAAAGCTTCAATAGAGTTTAGAAATTTATGCTTGGAGATGACGGTGGTAATGGGGAAACCAAATATTTCTGACTATATTCCTATGCTTGCAAGGTTAGACTTACAAGGCTTGGAGAGGAAGGCAAAGAAAATCTCTATTGGAGTTAAAAATTTCCTTGATTCTATAATTAACAGGTGCTCGAATTCTATCGACAACAAGAAGGATGAGGGAGAAACGAATGAGCTAAAGAGAGACATCTTGCAGTTTCTTATGAAACATAAGGACCATAAAGATGCTTCCAAGTCAATTACCAGCTCCCAACTGAAGGGCATACTCCTGGTAGGTTTCCTAACTTGTCCCATGTAGATGATGCAGATATATGATACAGAATAAATATTTTTGACACTTTATATCAAGGATTTTTAGGAGAAGATGCTAATTTTTGTCCAAGAGCACTCCTCTTAGCTTCCCTATGAGCTCTAACTTGGCCAACTCTCGAATTAACCTTTCACTGGAGAGAGGGAATCTCTTGCTTATATAGCCTTGCTATAAAGTTTTTTAGCTTATCAAAACGTCACCCAATAATTCTAATTATTGATCTTTTACATCAAGGAATTGTGCGATGTAATGGTTAATTAATATATAAGACGTTAAGGTATGACAAACATAATTCCTGATTTATCTCCTTATTTGAGTCGTCTGATTGGAGTTATGCAAAGATCTTATGACTGAAGTTGCGTATGTTTTGATGCCATTAGCTGAGATCGCCTAATTCTATTTTGGGTTTTACTTAATCTTGAATCCTAAATAGAATACTGTGATTGGCGGGACGGACACGACATCGACAATGTTGGAATGGACAATGGCAGAACTAATGCATCATCAGAATATAATGTTAAAAGTCTACGAAGAACTAGACAAAGTTGGGACCCACAAAATTGGATAGCTTGGATGCTTTGGCACAGGGTTGGGCCAGAATAGGGGGGCCAGAGGATTTGACGGCTGTCGTCAAGGAGACACTTCGGTTGCACCCTGCTTTTCCCTACCTGCTACCACGTCGTCCGAGCAAAACATGCACACTTGCTGGGTATACTATCCCCAAGGGCAGTACAATTTTCGTGAATGTTTATGCCATTCATAGAGACCCTGTGTTGTGGCAAAATCCTTTGGAGTTTCGACCTGAGAGGTTTCTTAATGAAGAGACTGGCAATTTTGACTTCTCAGGATCAAATTTTCAGTATCTTCCATTTGGGTCTGGAAGAAGGATTTGTCCAGGCCTTCCCTTGGCTGAAAAGATGTTGATGTACCAATTGGCTTCATTTTTACACTCATTTGACTGGAAACTGCCCAGAAAAGATGCAGAGTTGGACCTGTCTGACAAGGCTGGAATAGTGGTTAAGATAAGGAAGCCTTTGATTGCTATACCGACTCCTAGACTACCCAATCCAGATCTCTACTAAACCGGTTCAACATCCTGCCCTTATCTGCTTATTACTCGTCTGCTAAATAAGCAGATTAACTTCAAATGTTGTCATCTTCAACTTAAATTAGGAATTGGGTGTATGAACGATTGGATTCCAACAATTTATATGGATCGTATCAGATGCTGCTCAATCATATTAATGTCTTGTTGGTTTATACCCTACAGTCAATCGCTTTGGTTATATTTTAGTGACAAATTATTTAAAGGCATTATTTATCTTGTACATGTTTAGATGTATATGATAAAGTCCATGAAATAATT
>JAOTAY010000191.1:32558896-32570924 GCA_025629805.1 Erythroxylum baracoense | reverse complement strand
CTGTACATTTGCTGTATACACTGTTGATAATGAGTAATGAAAGAGGGAGGATTTTGATTTTAAAAATCTTGTAATTTTCATTTACTGGTTTTATTATTTAAATGTATGTGATGCCATGTGGAGTTCTGTAGTGATTACACGTAGCGCTCCCTTATCTTAGGATATGTGTCAGAATGACCTACGGGCGTCCCGATGCGTACCCTAGAGTAATGAGGTGTTACATGTTTTGAGTAATCTGCCAGAAGAAATATCCTTAATGAAGCTTGATGAAAACTTTAAACTTATAGAGGTTTCAGTGAAAGTTACATATATAATGAGATCCTCAGCCTCAAATCCAAAAAAAGAATGGAAGCTAACTAGAAAAATCTTCAAGACAGGATGTTTTCAGGAGCTAATGAATGAGACTTTTGAGAAAACACAACTTGCCAATATGAGTGAGTTAATAGAGACTCCTATCATAAAGGAAGTTAACAAATCTTCACCCTTAAACCCTGCTGAATCAAACATGGCATCAGGTCAAATTTTAACTCAATTTAATAGTAATATAAGGGACAAAAGCTTAGACACTAACATTGATTCAAATGAAAATACAACTAATATGGACAAAAATGATGAATTTGAGATTATTAACAAAATGAAATCTAGCAAAAAGAGGAGTTACTCCTCTTCTGTTAAGAAGACGTGACATTAATATCATAGAATGTGATGGGTCTTAATGCTTCCTTATAAAATGCTTATGCTTAAAGATTTTATTACAGAAAATAATCCTAGTCTTATATGCATGTTGGACTCTATAATAAAGGAGGAACACTACAACCTCCTTAATTTTGTATCAAAAAGTTGGACACTCATCACCAACTACAATAGTAATCCCAATGGTAGAATTTTGCTACTAATTAATGATGACAAGCTAGAAGTTTCGCACAATAAGGAAACTAATTAGTTGGTCTCTCTAAAATTCAAGTGTAGAAACCATAACATTGTTATAAACATCTCTATCATCTATACTTCTAATCATGGCTATCAAATACAATCATTATGTTACATAATTGGAGAACTATCTCAAGCTATTTATACTCCTCAGTTGTTGATAAATGACTTAAACTCAGTTATACATCTTGAAGACGTAGAAGGTAAATGCTCCAATAGAACATTGTACCAACATTTGAGAAACTACATAAATGTAAATGTCATAGACTTGTCCTATGGAGGAACTTTTATACATAGAGCAATAAACTAAGAGGGAGCTCTTTCTTGAGAAAGAAACTAGACACGACCTTATGCAACTTTGACTGGCCTCAAACCTTTCCCTTTTCTAGACCTTATTCCCTAATCTAAATATCTCATATCATTCTCTTATTATTGTATAATCTAACTCAGTAAGAACTCATATCCATTGCCCTTTTAGATTTAACAATTTCTTAACTAATTTGGCAGGTTTAAACGAAACAATTAGCAATGGCCTCAATGTAACTATCAGAGGCACCAAGCAATTTATTCTATTGAAGAAACTCAAGTTCGTAAAGGAAGAACTCAAAGTCCTTCACAAAGCCAATATTGGAAACACTAAGCATTTGTTAACTACTGTTAAGTCAGCCCTTGACAAGGCTTAATCAAATATATATCATAACCCTACATATTCTTAATTAATTTCTCTCAACTATTAAAAGGTTCGATCTATATGAGAGGAGAAGCCTGCTTAAAAGCTACAAACAAACATATAAGTTTGTTTTAAATGGTGTTAAGCCAAGATAAGTTATTCAAACATCATTAGGGTTTACACCATCGAGAGAACTTATAATAGATGCTTTAAGGTGTGTGATGAAAATTCAAACCTTGGAATCCAACAAAGTTATATAGATGAAGATATAACAAAAAAGGGCTTATCTGCCTCTTCGCCTAAAATGCATATCCTTGTAACTTGAGAATGAATGCTAAAGTCATACTTCCCAATAGAGTTCATTGTTTGCCCAAAAAAGGCATTCCTTCACTATTAATATAGCGATGGACATTTGCTTGAACATTGGATCCTCTCGCAACCTTCAAGCAAGTTTCTCCTCTCTCAACCTCTTCTGTTAATTTTAAAGAGATGTAATGAAATATAAGAGGCAAGTAAACTTTTTGTTAAGATCAGACCTTTAAAGAATTGGTAGAAATTAGGGATTATATTTTAGGAATATTGGATTGAAAATTTTGGTTTAAAAGGATATAATCAAGTTATTTGGGTTGATTAAGATATATTGTAATTAAACTAAATAAAAGTGAAATTTAAACCCTAATGTTTTCATCATAATACAATTTGAACCCTAACGTATTAGAGTATTCAATTTCAACTTTAACTTTTTCAAAATGTTCAGAATAATCCTTGAGCGAAAAATGTAACAAAATTAAATTTCCATAGACTAAGTGCCATATCATCTATGACATAACAATATAGGACCTAGTTAACTTTTTTTTTTAAACTATTCTTTATGGCCATCACATTCATTTCAGTTCTTTAAAGTTTACACTAATATGAAGTACTACTGATAGGTGTGTATTAGTTTATGTTTTTGTATATAATTGGCATGTGTTTCTTGCAAAATTGTTGATTATTGTTATACTTTAGAATTCATTTTGAATGTTTTCACTTAGTTTGATTTCCATCGGTGTTCTTTTATGTTTGATGTTAATTTAGGTAAGAATTGACTATTTTTATGTATGAAGGAAGATGGAGCAACTTGGAGAATGAGCTAGAGATCAAAGAGGAAAAGAAAAGAGGAAGTTTTATATGGCCAATTCCCACGATCATGAAAATTACAATCCGAGACAATATGAGGGGCTTCATTAAACTTAGAGTTTTTGAACTATTAAAGGATAATTAAGCATCCATCATCAAGGAGATGAAACCCTTATGTAGAAACACCATCCTTAAATGAAGAACACATATTTGTAACCTTGAGGAAGGATTAAAATCAAGGATTATCATCAAGATTGAGGAAAATAACACATCAACACCAAAATTTCCAGATTTTGACAAAGAAGAGGAGTTCTTTTATTCAATTTTCGATCAATTTTACTTCTTTTATTCTTTGTAAAATGATTTATTTAAATGTTGATGATGTTATGGAGACCATGTTAGGCTGATTTAGTTTTAGAGATTGGTTTTGAACTATTTTGTTAAAACTCCTATTTTATTGAATTAAATAAAGTTATCTTTGATGATTGTTGATTTTATTGGTTATCTTGCAGCAAATCGAGAGAGTGAGTAAGATAAAATTATGTAGGATTGTACAGCGAGAGTTGGCGACCTATAGATTAGCAATCATCACATTAATTGAATAGTTAAAAGAGAGATCTTGGCTAGTCAATTGATCACCCATAGGATAGTTTAATAACTAGTTGAATCGGTAGAGTCATTAGATAGGTTGAGAGATAGTCCAATTGATTCCCTTTAATTCGATTATGGACAATTAATTACTCCTTGAAAGATGGTAGTTAATACATTTGAAAATCTAGGATGAGACACAATTCAATCAATAAAATAGGAGGGAGACAAAATAGGGAAAAAAGTAATCTCTAGTCTTTAAATTCTTGAATTTCGATTGTTTTGCACGTCTTTATTGTCTATTGCTTTGTGTTAGTCTTTTATTTTTAATCAAATTTTCCAGATTATTTTTATTAAACAATTTCGTTTCTTAAACAAATTTTTATCTAAATTAAGTAGTGTTTGGGTATCAATCCTTATAAGATCGATATCTGCTCTTTTAAACTACAAGTCACGACTCGTTCACTTGTAATTTTTGAGCGTAAAACGTTTAGATTGTATTACATAGTTACACTCAAACAATTACTAATTGGAATGACCAAACTAAAACAGAGTAGCAATTCATAACTTCATAAGGGAGAACTTAATAAGAAAATAAACTTCAGATCACCTGATATAGCGAGACCTACTTGATTTTTTTAAAGACTATTTTTTACAACCATAACATTCATTTCAATTCTTTAAAGTTTACATTAACATGAAGTATTACTATTTGGAATGAGCAAAATAGAGTAGAGTAGCAAGTAATGACTTCATAAGAGAAGTTAATAAAGAAAAGAAACTTTAGAACTGACTCACATCCAATAATGTTGTTGTCAACATTAACCTCACACAAGTACCTCATCATTTTAAGTTGTTAAGTAGCAACATCATCTTCTATCTGTTTATCTTCTTCTCAAATCTACACCACAATTGATATCAGGATTAGAAAGAAAATAAATATCTTTTTACACATGAAGAAAATTAAAACAAATGCTCATAACATCCAATCCAAAAAGTTGACCATTAACTAGAGTTGGAGAAACTTCATTACAGTATTAAGGGGCCGCTTGGTTTGTAGAAGGTAATGGGAATGAGAATAGAAATGAATATAGGGAGGAATGAGAATAGATATAATCATTATAATTATGATGGTTGGTTAAGATGAAGGAATGATTACCATTACAATTGATAGTGGTTGGTTTGTAAAAAATATTGTAATTAATTAATTAAAAAATAAATTATTTTTTAATTAATAAATGAATTATATGTTAATTAATGAATGAATTATATTTTAATTAATAATAATATTTTAATTAAATATAATGTAATTAATTCAGTAATAATAATTTAATTAATTAATTACAATATTTTAATTAATGAATAATAATATTTTAATTAAATATAATGTAATGTAATTAAATAATAATAATAATATTTTAATTAATTACAATATTTTAATTAGTTATAGTGTAATTAATTATTTAATTGATGTTACCATAAATTTGATTATTGAAATTAAAGCTTTACTTATGAAGTTATTTGGATCATAATTATATCTTTGATATATCCTTTATATATAAAAAATTACAAACATATCAACTACTCTCATTCCTTTCTTCCATTTCTCTAGATTATGAGAGAAACGGAGGATTGCCTAAAACCAAGGAATGAAATTCTTAAATCTTCAATGATAGGTTCATACCAAACATCAATTTTCATTATAGGAAAGAGAAGTACCTTCAACTGACATTTAAGTTTAACTACTATAAGTACTACTCGTTCAGTCTGCGTAACTCGAAGAGGCGGAGCAACTTGCTCTATTGATGCCACATGGAGGAACGACCTTGCAACTATCTAAGTCTAACACAAAAAACAAAAAGGAAAAGCACTCATTAATAAACATGAAGACCAAATTCAAAAAAGAAAAGGAGAAAAATGAGAAGAATTATAAACATTCGTTGTTGTACAGACAATAAATTTAAAAACAATAAGAGTATCGTAACATGATACTTAATAAACAGATGATGATTACATTTTAGTCCATTTAAGATTTATTTAAATGTTTTAAAAATAATAAAATTGAAATTAAACACCAAAACATTAAAGTTTAAGTTATATTCTAATAAAAATGGTTAAACTCTAACATGCAACTTTAGCCAAATTAAATTAAGTTAATTCAATTTTATTAAGAATTTAAATTAAAAACTAAATTTATCTGATAAATTATTGAGTGATAAATTTCATTTATTCATCGTTTTCATCATCACTCAGTTGAATTTTCACTAAATTATGAGATTTGGAAAGGTTCAATGGTACGTAGCTTTATCCTTACCAGATAGAGAAATGATAAATTCCACTCAATAATAATAAATGACATGAAGCTTATCATGCCACAATTTTAAACACTCTAAAACATTAGAGGTTTAGTAAAAAAGTTAAAACTAAAAATATACTTTTTGACTTAAATTAAACAAAAACCCTTTTGAGATAATACGATACCAATTCCGTCAACCCTCTTAAAAAAATTCGCATTTATAATGTTTGAAGCTCCCTAAACCCATTATCTCCCAGTATGGCATTCGTAATCCATAGAGTTCAATATCATTATAGACTTTTTAAGTATTTTAAAATTTTGTAGTGATAGCTATGCCAGTACATTCAATGTGAAAAGATATCACGTATTAAATTCTATCTTGCAATGTGCCAGAAAGGGTTGCACGTTGCAACGTCCCGACGAATTGCCTCAACTGAGCTAGCGATGAACAAGTTTGCCCCTGATACCCTGGCGTCCTAGATTTGGCTATAATTTGCCTATTTTTGGTTTGCAATGCATTATGCTAACCAGGGAACATAGTCATCAACTCGTTCATTTGTAGTTTATCTTTCCATAGCGTCGCTCTGCTCACCTTCAGCATGCGAGACCCCCTCCTGTGGAATCTAGCAGTGCTAGATCTTCTGAAACCCTCATTATGCTTTTTATTCGACTTCCCACAGACAACACTAAATAACGTGAGCACATGCCTGGATTTTTCACATTGCAGGCATGTAAGTTACAAATGATGTGGCGCAAACTAAATTTTCTGTACTGCATTTATGAGTTTTGAACCTGCAAAACAACCCCGAAAGTATATCTATCGTAAACTTTAAATCTCAAGTCTTTGATACGAAAGAAATTATTATTACTTACCTCGTGAAGGAGTCTAACTCCCTCCTTATACCGTGTCAGTTGTGATTAGAAATGCGAACTGAATCCTGCACACGTCTAGACACGTACTATTGTGTAGACTTTGAAGACACATACTATGATAGGAATTAGCGTGTTTGACTTGAGAACCAGATCTTCTGTATCCACTACGCTATACTAACTTTATTTCACCCGATCTCATCCATACAAATATGTAAAACCCATGTGAGACCTAAAGAGATGTATGGATGAGATCGCGTGAAATAAAGTTAATATAAGATAGTAGGAAACAGAGGATCTCATCCAGTTTGAGTTGAAATCTAAAGGTATGGACTGCCTAACTCTGGAAAATGAGGACAGTGCATGGTTTGTACATATCAGTTAAACTTCTTTCAATACAAAGTTGATAACCAAATGACCATCCATGCAAACAGTGAAAGAAGCAAAAAATCCAAGAGAAAATGAACGGGTGGAAGCTGAGACATGACTTCAAGCCTCAAGAGTTGCCCACTGTCCCAAACTTCATTCAATTGGAGTGGATATCATCCCCGCTGTTTAGAACATCTAACCATTTTTTTCACTATCGCATTTCCCAAATACCAACTTTGCATTTATTTGGAAGTTCTCAACACCAGGAAATGTTGTCTTCTAACGAATTTGTACACAGTATGATCACTTGATTCTTGAACTAGCCTGTGCACTCCATCCCGACCACAACATAGAGCTCATACTTGCAAAATAAAGGTTGGAACGCGATGGTGAAATGAGTCTTGTATTACAGTTACAGTTGACTTTTGACAGCAGTGAACTAAGCATCATCATCGTCCATTTATTCCCAAATCAGCGGAAGATGAACAGGGCTACATCGAATTTATGAACCTAAAACTCTCAACAACATTTAATACCTTCACTGCCAGAAAGGAGGCCAAGAGTGCAGTATTAATCAAGTTCAGCAAGGAGAGAGATATCTACTTAACATTTTAAGCCACGGCGCTCTGCTCTTGATGACCTGGAAACCATTCGGCTGGCCACCATTTTGGCCTTATGGCTTCAACCTTTATGTCCTCTTGACCTTGAATGGTCAAAGACCCTTTTAATGCTTCCTCGAATCTCAAGAGACCAAGCCCTCGACAGCCCAGTGCAGCTGTAACTGATCCAACCTTCTTGTTCGATGCAGTCTCAAAGACTTCTGAGCCAGGAGCAACTTTCTGCTCTACCTCTAAAATACAAAACAGGAATTTATCAGAAAACACAGGATGATATCTTAACTATAGAATCAATAGAAGTATATATTACCCCTTTCATTGTCACCAAGAAATTTTAAAGGTAGTAAGCGCTTGCGAATAACGCCCCGGTGGTGGGTACGGGCTATAAGCTCTTGACCAACATAGCATCCCTTGTCAAAGCTTATTGCATTTAAACCCACAAAATTGTACTCATGTGGAATTGCTTCACCTAAACAGGACAGTTTGATAGCAAAAATTTCTGAGTGTAGAGATTATTCTAGGAACAAAGTTTACTAATGAGATGATGCAGTCAAAAGGCAACTAGTTATGGAAGTCAAAGTAGATTTTAAAAAACATTCATGGAAGAAAAGAAAGAAAAATACCTTTCGGAATCTCAGTTGAGCCTTCTGCAACTCCCTGCTCTATCCTCCATAATTGATAGTTCTTTTCATCTGTTTCTTTGTCAGTCTCAACCAAAGGTGCTGCAAACGACTAACTATTATAAAAGAAGGTATCAAAAACACAATGCTCAGGGATGAACTCATTCAGTGAGATCTTTCAGCTAATTCCTTGTAACCATGCACATATACAGGCATCAAGTTGTCTAGCAATCACAATTCACAACCAGTAGAGATTCCAAAAACTTACGCATCTTATCAGATGGAAAGATGCCCCTGAAACCAAGACAGTTTAATCTGGGATCCTTAAACCACTGCCATCCGTCATCGTTGCCACGTGAAGACGAGATGGCAGCATGGTCAACACCAGAGCCCCAGCCAACACTAGCTGCCTCTGGTTCTTCTGCAGCTTCCGAATTTTTAAAAAGGTTCCCGCCAAAACGCTGCCAACAAGAGAAATCTTCCCCCACACTCTCAATCTCCACCTTGGACCTTAGACGATATCTGCAACCAGACACATGAAGAAGAAAGAAGTTATTCACAGGCTACAAGGGAGGAAAGCACCCCGCAATTCTTCGAATAAATGGCAAGAACGAATAGCAGATAACCGGAAATGACTTATAAACCTTCAGTTATGAGCTTACATACGACAGAGCTAACAATAATAATTCATACAGTTTATAAAAGCTACCTTCATTCCCTAAATGCCATTGGGTCTACCAATAAACAAATTATCCTGTTTATGGGTCCTTGCCAAATGATATTTTAGAATACTTCATTACCAAGAAAGTTCACCAAGTGCCTAAAGCCGTTAAAGCCATACTACAAATCATATACCCTTGAAAAATTTCCCCTCCTCATCACTCTCTTTTGACAATATTCTTCTTTATCCATCAAATCCATTAAAAGAAAACAAATATCTAAGTCAGGCACACACTATAGTACCAATTTCCACAATAGAAACGCAACAGCCTTCACTTTCACGTCCCTACAACGTATACAATTAATTGGGAAACCACAAAAACACAAAAGGATGACAACTTGAAAAGTAAAGCCAGCTTTTTAAGAAGCGAAGCACAACTCACTTTTTGAACGTCAGCAATATCTCATCGAGAAACGAAACGTCCACATCCGCCAACAATTCTACGGGTCGATCTCGTTCCGACCCAGGTGCAGACCCGAACCGGTCAAGCTTATCCCCTGGTCGCAGCGGTCTATACAAGAACAAATCATACAGAAACCTTCCCTGAGGAGTCAAAAGTGCGGCGTACATCGGCGGCTCGGAAACAGTCGGCAAGTTAGGGGTGGGCAGAGTTGACGTTCTCTGGCCGGGCGGTTCAGCGAACCGATGCACATCATTGGTTAGCAGACCCTGAAGGAACTTGATGGTGTCTGGGCCAGTGAAACGGACCACCGACCGGGACTTGAGGTGTGAGGCAAGAGTTCCAGTTCCTGATTCGTCCAGGGTATGGTAGCCGCAGTTGATTATGGATTTGAAACGGCGCATCTTCAGGTATCGTTTAACGGTGAGGGAAAGGTTGGGCTTTTAGTAGGAGGTGAGGTGAATTGGGTTCCTGCCACGTGGAGCTGGTTATGACACGCGTCGTTTTGGAGTGTCTATGACTCTATGTTAACATAGCAGACTAGCAGTAAGCCGAACAAGCAATTAATTTGGCGGCACAACTGTTTCGCTATTTGAATTAGGCCTATATCAAGCTGAGAGCATTACTTGAGGGCTCAACTCAATGCTATGTTTATTGACTTGGACTGGGTCATTCTATCTTATGCCCAATTTGGGCTGCAAAGTTTAGGAAATTCGGATTTTCAATTCTTTTGTTATTATCCGTAGAATTGAAATTGTTTATTTTTATATATAAATTTAAAAGAACTTTATTTGCAAAGAAACATACTTAGCTAAAGTTCATAATTCTGATTAATTTCTTTTTACTTATTTAAAGGAATTGAGCCTACACAATCTCTTTTAAATTATATTATTATTTATTATCAATTTCAATATTTGTATTTTCAAGCATTAAGTTTAAATGGTCAAATATAAAATTCAAATAAGAGGATGATAATGAAGAAGAAGCCTTTTAATTTGTGACGCCCTTCTTTAGTTTTCTTCAAAACAATTCTCAAGTCCCTTCAACAATTCCTTGTCTCCAATGTGCTCTTGAAACTTCTCCATTAAGGAACTATATAATAGTCAAAGTTATTTCTCTTTTCTCATCCTTCCATTCAAAAGACAGACGATGTATTCCACTAAATATCCGCCTCCATAGTCCACATTCCCGTACTGTTCTTTTATTGGCTCTATCCTTCATCCTTTAAGCCTGTGAAGCAAATTACTAAGGGATCTTATTTCGCTTGTTGGCTCATCATTTCACGTATATCCACCAAAACTCATTTACATAGATAGAGAAAATGTTCTCTTTGCAAAAAGTCGTGGGCAAGAAAGCTAGGATGTGTGCTTCTTTCTTTCCAAATAACATCACGTCCCAAGGGGAAAAAAAAAAAAAGAGTCTGACCTAAAGAACTAACTCAGCCTATAAAACTATTAGACATAGAGGTATAAATAGAAGACAGCAGCTGAAATTTTTAAAACCAACGAAAATTAACTTGTCTTCTTCATTTTTCTCTTCATTTTTTCAATTGGTAAGTTTGTAAATGCACCATCTTTTTCCTTCATGTGAAACTTTTCTTATGATTTTTTTTTGGTTATGTAACAAATTATGAGACAATCGTAGACGTTAACAACCCCAAAATTTCTTAACATATAAGTAAAATTCTGGCAGCTATGATATGCTTTAATTTTTAGTTATCCTACACTAGTTTACAATGTTGAAAACTAATCGCGATCGAATCACAAATGTAGCGAAAAAAAATTATAGTTTCCGGTCGGATCTCAATAACTACATAACTTGAATAAAAACATGAATCATAAAGTAAGAAATCATACCTGATTTGTGTTTCCTGTTGAAATCTTTTAACAAATTTTTTACCGTGTCTACCACGAGCTATTCAATCATTCAGTCTCTAACGATGTCCACAGAGCAACTTCTACACCCTTTGAGAGGAAGAAAATAAGAGTGCCAGCTCCCTAATGTTTTCTTCCTATTAATAGAAAACCATTAAGATTTTGTAATTTTTATTAAAATTAAATTCCTTAATTGAAATTAATTTAATTTTACCAAATTTAAATATCTCATATTTGATTCCTAAAGTTTCTCAAATTGTATAACTAAGTCCAACTTAATTAAAATTATATTTTCCTTCGTAGGTTGCTCTTTGATGTGTAACTTATTAGGTTTCTAATATATTGGCAACGATTATAAATTATAATTCTAATTCACAAATAGAATCAAAACTAAAACTCCTTTAAATTTATCTTTAATTCTTCAATTAAACAATTTATAATCATAAATCAAGATTAGCATCTAGCAACACGTCATGATCACATAAATATTAGGAATGTCAAAATGGTTTGACTTAATCTATCCATGCTTGGTTATGATGTATAATTTAATCTTTTAGTCGTATGATATTCTGATTAGACAAAGTATGGAAATAGTATCTACTCTTTTTAGTATAATCATATTCGTTCTTGATAATTAATAATTGATTTATAATTAAAAATTGAAAATACCTTTTCAAATGTTAATTCACTCTAACCTAAGAATTTCATAAATCTCTACTAATCAAGAACAGTAGAATATTCTCTCTAATTATTTTAGAGTAACGAATCATTTATTGACTTACTCAACTATCTCTGTATAGTTCATACTGTATTCAAGTACTATAGACTGAATTATCCCAAGACAATTCATAAGTAACATCAAAACACAGTAATTCTCATACGAGGTACGTTGGTAATTTTGAGTCTAAGGATTAATTATACAACCATTATTATGAGAAAATTCACATACAAATA
>JAOTAY010000191.1:32548141-32558796 GCA_025629805.1 Erythroxylum baracoense | reverse complement strand
AGCTATGATATGCTTTAATTTTTAGTTATCCTACACTAGTTTACAATGTTGAAAACTAATCGCGATCGAATCACAAACGTAGCGAAAAAAAATTTATAGTTTCCAGTCGGATCTCAATAACTACATAACTTGAATAAGAACATGAATCATAAAGTAAAAATCCATACCTGATTTGTGTTTCCTGTTGAAATCTCTTAACAAAATTTTTACCGTGTCAACCACGAGCTATTCAATCATCCAGCTTCTAACGGTATCCACAGAGCAACTTATACACCCTTTGAGAGGAAGAAAATAAGAGTGCCAGCTCCCTAATATTTTCTTCCTATTAATAGAAAACCATTAGGATTTTGTAATTTTTATTAAAATTAAATTCCTTAATTATAATTAATTTAATTTTACCAAATTTAAATATCTCATATTTGATTCCTAAAGTTTCTCAAACTGTATAACTAAGTCAAACTTAATTAAAATTATATTTTCCTTCGTAGGTTGCTCTTTGATGTGTAACCTATTAGGTTTTTAATATATTGGCGATGATTATAAATTATAATTCTAATTCACAAATAGAATCAAAATTAAAACTCCTTTTAATTTATTTTTAATTCTTCAATTAAACAATTTATAATCATAAATTAAGATTAGCATCTAGTAACACGTCATGATCACATAAATATTAGGAATGTCAAAGTGGTTTAACTTAATCTGTCCATGCTTGGTTATGATGTATAATTTAATCTTTTAGTCGTATGATATTCCGATTGGACAACGAATGGACATAGTATCTACTCTTTTTAGTCCAATCATATTCGTTCTTGCTAATTAATAATTGATTTATAATTGAAAATTGAAAATACCTTTTCAAATGTTAATTCACTCTAACCTAAGAATTCCATAAATCTCTACTAATCAAGAACAGTATAATATTCTCTCTAATTATTTTAGAGTAACGAATCATTTATTGACTTACTCAACTATTTCTGTATAGTTCATACTGCATTCAAGTACTATAGACTGAATTATCCCAAGGCAATTCATAAGTAACATCAAAACACAGTAATTCTTATACGAGGTACGTTGGTAATTTTGAGTCTAAGGATTAATTATACAACCATTATTATGAGAAAATTCACATACAAATAAGTGATATTTCCATTGAAATTCTCATAGTCGGGTCAGTTCAATAACTTATTCTGTAATAATTACCCACACATTAGTTTAACTATTTCCACACTTTAATTTATAAGATTAATTACTTTGTTCATAAGAAAGATACATAATGTGTTCTAGCTTACTGTTTCAACAATATATCGTCTGAAACTGCAACTAGGAACATTTAGAAACAATAAGTTAATGTAAATTAAATCTCACAATTATGATCTCATTATAATTTAAATTACAAAGTAATTATGCAAGGGATTTTATCTTCAGTATTAAAACATCAAATGTGTTTAACTTAATACACAAAGATAAAAAATGTCTTTTCATTAACAAAATAATAATGTCATACATCAAATTACATCTAAATGATATAAACTAACATATAGTTAGATTATATGCTATGATTGTTTTGGACAATGAATTGAAATCATGGACAGAGATAAAAATGGAGAAAAGGTGGCTAAAAATGGGGGAAAAAAAGAAGAGGTAGGAGAAGAAGAGAGGATGAAGAAGGCAATTTTGAAAAATTGAAGTCATATTAAGGGGCAAAACAGAAACTACAAAAATTTGAGGATAAAATTGAAATTTACTTCCAAGAAGAGTATTTTTGTATTAATATAAATAAATAAGGGTAAAATAGGACTTCTAATAGTTAAGAGTATTTTAGTAATTATGATGGTTAGGTTTAGTAAGGATACTATTTTTATAATTAAGAATAAAGTGGAAAAGAGAATAATGTTGGATTATTAAGTATAATTGGGTTGAAAATTTTCTTAAATAAGTCTAATAGAATTTTGTAATCTCTAGGACCGAAGGGCGGATTAAAGAGTAAACTGAACTATTAATTAGTTGACTCCGAAATTCAAGTAACGATAACTTTAGACATACTCTTAGAATAGTATTTTTGTTATTAATAAATATTATATAGTGAATGATATTTTGAATTAGCCAATAATTAAAATAATGATTAACAATTACATTTACGAATTTCTAAATTATATTAATTGTGTTTATTTTATTTCATAAATAATTAATAAACTACAAGGTGTTTCACTTTTATACTTGTTACATATTGTGAGGAGTATCACTTGTTAATTTGTTAAAAAATGTTTTAATTAAATAGAGATTGACTGATATTAGGTTGTGAATAAATAGTGTAAATGGTGAATCTATGACTAACGAATGGTGAATCTATGACTAACGAATTAATTGTGTTTATTTATTTTAATTCGTTAGTCATAGATTGGTAGGTTAGTTAAGTATGAACGAGCGATGACTAGGTATCTGTCCATAAAGCAGGTACTGGGGTATCTTAAGTCTCAGGAAGGTTCTGTGCTAATGGCTAGGTACCAAAGTTGTACCGAGATTTCTTGAGTCTTGAGAATATCCTGTATCAAAGGTTAGGTATTGAAGTGGTATTGGGGGTACTAAATTAGATTGAGAAATTGGGATACCCCTTGTTGATATTTATACACCAAATTATATTTCCACTTGGTGAGAGATTATGATGAGTAGAGATGAGTGGACAAACCATTGAATGCAAGTCTATCAGGTTAAGCAGTGCCTAAATAATTCAGTTAATTATGTGATCAAACATAAATGGTAGTAATAAAATAATATTAGTCTTAATCATTTCTTTGATAAAATTTTAGATGTTTGCTAATTATTCAGATAGGTTGAGTAATGTTGTGTATCTTAGTATTATATGTATATTTTCATCACTTGACTAATTTTTTATATTTATATATTGAATTATTTGATTTTAAGGGTATGGTCAGTTACTTTTATTTAATAGATAGTTCACCCGTTGCTACCAATTCTTTGAAGACAAAGAGAGTATACACGCAGAGTGGAGTTTAGATAAGGCCAATAGATTAAATTGAGTAAAATTGTTTTATTGTATATAATTTTTAATATGATAGTTGAAGTAGTTGTATTTGTATAGAATATTTTGTGACTGATGAACATCGTTTCTTTTTTAACTAATGAAGATTTTAGTAATTAATGTTATGCTTCGGAAACAATTTCAATAATTGTGAATTAAAAATGTTGGGAGTCGTTACAGAATAAAACAAAAAAGTTAAAACGTTCTATAGTCATTTTACTAACTGTAAAACCCATTACGTCGTATTCAGGAACCACAGTTTTGTCCACTTACAAATAAACCTGTGGTCTTGACCAAAGCCAGCCCATTCTCATGTTTTTATACAAATGCTTATCCAACTTATTATATATTAAAAAAAAAAAACGCAGCCTCAGCAGCCACAAAACGTGCAAGGTTTTTATTGTTAGTATGACCAGGAAAACACCTACTTCTCGTTTAAACTTATCAATCCAGCAACGAAGTTGTTAGGATTTCAACACAGAGAGGTTAAGATTTCGGTTATAGAATATGGGCCTTACCTAATTTAATTAGAGTTTTGTTGGAAGTCAAGCTCGTGGTGGTCGATTCTTGTAACAAGGATGTATGAATATTTAGTATATCATGATAGAAAATGATGTAATGGAGGTCATGAAAGGGACAAATAAATGTTATATACAGCATTGCGGTTGCTGCTTTTCACTTTCAATCTGGTTGGCCTACTCATGTTTAGACAGTAGGCAAACTTTATGATGCAACATAGTTTACATTTGGATTTCTTGGCCTATCTTTAGTCGGTTACTGTCTTTGGTTGGTCAAGTTGGAGGGTTTTGCTCTTCTTTTAATCGCATTAGAGAAGTGCAATTTTTTAATTAAATCCGAATTATCATAAACATGGGCAGAGGAAGAATATAAAAAAATTTGCCAAAAGCAATAAAGAGTCTATAAATAATGAGGGGAAATTAATGGCCAATAACTTCTCTAAAAAGAGGTCTTTTTAAAGTTCTTAGCTTCCCTTTCCTTTCACTAATGCTGACAAAAGATCTCCAGCTTCTTATGAATCACAGGGTTCAGTGCCAAGTAAGCAGGGGGCTTTGTTAAGTTGCGAATATGTAAGAAAGAGATGTTTTCTACTTCTTTATAAACTTTCAATAGTTATTTATATATCAGATCCTCAGACCAAAAATGTCGACAATTAAGTAATGTTACTTGGTTACATTTCTGAATTCTGTATTCGACTGAGGCAATGTTATCCTAGAAAATATCAATTAAACAAGTTCTGATTAAATGGTCTGAACTTTTTGTTTACACGTTCATGATAAGCAAAGTGATTACTCGTACACAGAAATTTCTTGCGATTTGTAAATGAACGCTAGGTTAAAATATCTTATTTTGAACTGGAGGATCAAAGAACAAAGATACATCATCAACTTGAATAAGGTAAGTGACGGACTCGAGCTTCTCAACTTCTCAGTTAGGTTCGAGATAATTTCTTTATTTCCAGAAAACAAAAGTTTTCTACAATATTTTAGGGCTTTAAAATGGAGAAAATGTTTGAATTTGTATCGTAGGACTTGAAATAAAAATAAAACGCTTAAAGTTGGATGTGGGGGCTTAAAAATAAAATGTTTAGAATGACCTTTAAATTAATCATATAATTAGTTAGCTAGTAATTTATATTAAAACAATGTCATAAATGGTTAACAAAAAGTTAAACTTCTAACATCATAGAATATATTTTAATAATTTAAATATCATTAATATTTTATTAAAATAAGTAAAATCAAATGAAAACACCTGAGGGTCTCATTAAAGACAATTTGTTTTAGCAATGCATCATACTTCCTCTTAAGAAAAATTAAACTAAAGCACTTGAGGGCTCTAGTTTAAACCTCTGTTTGATATAAGTCTTGTTTAGTTGTAAAAGCTAGCTTAATTTTGTGGCTAGCATTTAAAAAGAAATTGAGAATAATGGATAAACTCCCATTTATGAATTTACCTTCTACTAGCTACTTTTTATTCCTCATTTATGAATTTGCCTTCTACCAGCTACTTTTGATTCCTTAACCACCTCCTTTTTAGCTTTTCTTTTCTTCAATCCATGTGGAAATCTATGCTACTTATTTTCAATAATCACTAGATATGTCCTTGGCAAAGCCCTCCACTTTGGATTATATCTTATACTAATAGGAACTAGGAAGTAGGAAACTTGATTTAGTTGACGCTTTGCTATTTTGTTTATTACATATGGAAAGAAAGAATTAACATGAATTCTAATAAACAAAACAAGAATTTGCAAGAACTCTTACACAAGATAGTTCAATGGATAAGAGACACTAAATGGATAAAAAATGAGTTCTCAACCAAAGCGAAGCATCTAACTAAAACTTATATAACTACAACTTCATTCTTGATGGCAATTAATTTTAACGAACTATGCAACTCTAGACCTTTTATTTACTTTTGATTTTTCTATTAGAGAACTTGTTTTAATATTATTACCCTTTTGTATAGCTAGAATGTCAAATTCTCCGTAAGGCTTGGTTAGATTATATATGGCTTTTATTTTGGCTAATTCATATATTCTTATCTCTTTTATTTGCAATATACTATTCATATCACTCACCAAAAAAGGTAACAATGGGAACAAATGTCATACATTAAGGACTTTATTGAAAGAAGGAAGTTAAAATAATTCAAATAACAACTTTAAATATTACTTAAAAAGTTTTGATTCAAACTAGTGGGGAAATACAATAAATTAAATTTTGAAAAAGTTATTAATGGTATCTTCTTTATTCAATTAGCTTAACGAATCAAGAGGTAATAGGAGAAATTTCACTACAACATTCTTTTTATTATTAATATGTAATTTAGTTTCTGTATACATGGTTCTTATATTTGCTCAATAGGAACATAAATAGGTCAAAATGACCAATCCAACTCTAAGCTAAAAATTTTTTTGAGTGCCTATCAAGGACTTGTAACAACTTATGTCCTATACATTTTTCGTTTTGTCTATTTGTGCCACTTCATTCACTATACATGTTCTCAACCTGCATATATGGATATTCCAAAGATCAGATGTCTATGTAAAAAGTACAAATATATTCATTTTCTTCCTATTAATGAAGTGAATCTCCATTTGTTAAGAGTGGACATGACATGGGGAGACATTAATTTGTAACACCTCAAGGGGTAATGAAGTGAACTTTTCAATAAATGTGGATGACTTTGAAGGGGGGACTGGATTTATAACAAATAATATGGGTGCAACTAAAAATCCTTACACCCAAATGGCTTATAATGCAGTCGGTTATACCTTTCAAGCAAATATAGATAATCTTGAAGAAGAACCAAACCTACATGCCAAAAAGTTTTTTGACTTACTAAAATCAGCTGACTAAGAATTATGGCCAAATTATGAGACCATGACTCAGTTATTTTCAATTGCTCGAATATTGAACATAGAGTATAAAGGCCATATTTCTGATTGAATGTTGGTTAAAATTCTTGCTTGGTATAATGAATCATTGCCTTCTGATCATACAATGGTTGATGATTTCTACAATATGAAGAAACTTATTAGGGGTCTTAATTTTCTAGTTGAAATTTTGATTATTGCAAATTAGGATGTATGTTGTTTTGGGGAGATGATGTGGAATTACAAGAGTGCAGATTTTGTGGTCAATCTAGGTTCAAACCTAGGAAGGGTTCTATGGAACATAAATTAGTACCCTGAAAGTGGACGTATTATTTCCCGCTAACTCCGAGACTTCAAAGATTATATGCCTCTTATGTTACGACATCTCATATGAGATGGCATAATGAATATGAATAGGAAGATGGAATAATGAGTCATTCATCAGATGCACTGGCATGGAAACATTTCAATAATATCCATTATGAGTTTGCAGCTGAAAGTCGAAATGTTAGGTTGAGATTGTTGACAGATGGTTTCCAATCTTTTGTTTAATCCGATCAAGAATATTCATCATAGCCAATCATAATTACTCCTTATAATTTGCCTTCATAGATGTGTATGAATGAGACATATATGTTCTTAACGATGAATGTGCTAGGGTATGAATCCAAAGCATAAAATTGATGTATTCTTACAACTATTGGTATTTGAATTGCATCATCTTTGGGAATTTGGTGTGGAGACACATGATGTGTCTCTTAAACAATTTTTTTTATTGAGAGTAGCTTTGATGTGGACTATTAGTGATTTCCATGCGTATGCTATGTTGTCTGAATAGAGCACAGTAGGGAAATTAGCTTGTCCTTACTGTGACAATGATTCTGATGCGTTTTATCTTCTTAACAGGGTCAAAACATCTTGGTTTCACAACCATAGGAAATTTATTCCTCCAGATCATCAATTTAGACGCAATAAACAAAATTTTATTAAGAATAGGATGGTACAAACACCTCCTCCCCCTCACAAAGCTGGTGAACAGATATTGAAGGAGATTGATGAATTAGGGTTACTGAAAGTTACAGAACTTGAAGCTGAAGAAGTTAATAGAAGCATTAGTAAAAACTTAGGAGAAAATGAAGTATCTTATGTGATTTGCCATATTGGAAAACTAATTTGATACTTCATAATTTAGATGTGATGTATATTGAAAAAATATTTTAAATAAATTGTTCAATACCGTAATGAACATTGAAGGGAGGATAAAAGACAATGAAAAATCACGAGCTGATTTGAAACTTTTTTGTAGAAGAAATGAGTTAGATAAAGATCTTCGCACTGGTAAATATCCAAAAATATGTTACACTTTGGACAAAAAACAAAAGAAAATTTCATATGAATGGTTGAAAAGTCTAAAGTTTCCCAATAGTTATGTTTCAAACTTGGCAAGGTATGTAGACATGAGGAAGTACAAATTATTTGGGATAACAAGTCATGATTGCCATGTGCTTATGCGAAGGTTAATTTCAATTGCATTTCAAGAATAAGGTGTGGGAAGCTATAACAAAATTAATTTTGTTTTTCAAAAGTTTAACATCATCTGAAATAAAGTTTACTAAAATGGAAAAATTAGGGAGGGAAATTTCAGTTATCTTGTGCAAATTGAAAGGGATTTTTCTTCCAAGTTTCTTTGACTGTATGGTGCATCTACCTTATATTTAGCACACAAGGCTAAACTTGCTGGTCCAGTTCAATATTGATGGATGTATTCGTTTGAGAAGTAATTATAGTTAATATTTAAATAAAAATTATAGCATGTTTTAATCACAGAATTGTAATAACCCTATTTGTAATTTAGATTTTTACATCACTTGAAGAAAAATATAGAAAACAAGGCTAGAGTTGAAGGTTCGGTATATAATGCTTATTTAGTGGAGGAAGTAAGTATATTTTGTTCACATTATTTTGAGCCACATGTGCACATAAGAGAAAGAAAAGTTCCTCGTAATAATGATGGGGCCAAAACGGGTGATATTGATGGTAACTTATCCATTTTCACATATCCAGGATGACCATATAGACGGTCAGTAAGAAGAATGTTAACAGAAGAAGAAATAGAGGTTGCCTATGGTTACATTTTATTGAATTGTCAAGAGGTTCAACCTTTCATGCAGTAAGTTTAAGTTGATTTTGAAATTGATTATTTGAGTTTTCGAAGTTAGTATTGTTCACAATTAAATTACATAATAATGCTTTTAGATTATACGAGGAATGTTTACGCAAGCTAATACCTGAAATAACACAGGATGGTATCAACAAAGAAGTTGAAAGACACTTTTCTCGATGGTTCAAAAAATATGTAAGTAATCACATAATTGCAATAATTGAAATGGTTAAATTATCATATCAAAGTGTTTAAATGGAAATATAGTATTCAATATGAAAAAAAAAGTTTTGGTGTAGGCCTCAAAAAATCCAATAGAGAACAAGTTCATATATGATCTTGCGAAAGGACCTTTGTGACTGTTAAATCGTATCCGGTGTATTTTATTAATGGATACAAATTTCATACAGAATATCATAGTCATAGCATGGCATCAATAAATAGTAGGGTTTGAATACAGGAATATTTGATGGATTAAAATGTTAAAATTATTGAGATACTTGAAATTGAGTACCCTGCATTGCCAATAAAATACAGTGTGATATTTAAGTGTGTCTGGTTTGATCTAACTCTTAATATTGGAACAAAAGTGCATAGTAGATACAATCTAGTTGAAATCAACCAGCGAAGAAGATTTATACAATTTGAATCTTCCGTGTCAATGGTGCAAGTGGTTCAGTTGTATTATGTCCCTTTTCCTATTTTACTACAAGATAAGTCAGATTAATTAACCGTTTGAAAAGCAAAACCTCAAGGTGTTTTTGAATTACATAGAAAAGGAGAAAATAAGAGAATGAAAAGTGAAGCGTTTCAGGAAGATGTATATGAAATAAATGCACGCGTAACATATGATGAGAATGAATCTTTGAACGATCCAAATAATGAATATGTTAAAATTTAATCTGGAGAGGATGAGGAGGGCGAGATATCTAAAGAGAAGCCCAAGTTTGATTCTAATTCTTCATAAAAGAAGATGGTGATGATTTTGATTTACAATTAAGTGATGATAACAATTAATTTGTGTCTGTAATAGAATATTGTATTAATAAATCTACTATTGCATCAACAATATAATGTTATTTGTGTTTAATTTATATTGTTCTATTACTGGAATATTCAATAAAGTGTAAATTTTAAGTTAAAAATATGTCACAAAAGAGAACACAGGATTTGTTGCCACCAAGGTTCAGGTTACCACGTTTTCCAAGTGAAGCATCACATTCTGAAGATGCTATATAATCAGGTGCTATACGTCTAACTATTCCATATCCAGATGAGGCATCACCTTTCCAACTTACAATCCTTGTACAATCACCTTTTGCACCTGCTGCTACACCATCCACTACCTCTACACTAACAGAGATATCAGGGTTAAACATTGCGAATGACGGAGATGGCCTCCAGCCTAGAGCTAAGGGAGTTGATGATAGAACTTACATCATAATTGTTAACAACCTGTGCGTGACGTTCTAAAAATTTTGTAATTCATGCATAATAACACTATAGGTTTATACTTAAGTTATCTTTTTTAATCTGAAAATGATCTAAAAATATTTATATATTAGGTTGGTTCTGTCTAGAACGTGCTCCAGAAATATCTCATCCAAGTTCAAGGAGAGCACAGATCTTGAGAGTTATATATGAAAGAATATCTCTCAGGCGACAAAGAATTTTTATTATCAGGAGTATGAGATACAAAAAATATATTCTTTAATATTTTTTATTTTATGTAATTTTATACATTAATTAGATAAATATTGTAGTTTATAAGTACTTATAGTATGTTTTTCTTTTTTTCTTAAATAATTTGTTTGAGATTCAAAATTTGATGATGTAATTTATAATGTATAGGAGAGGCAAGCTTATACACATTATAGAGACTTTCTTGGTTCAATACACAAGGGGGTATGATCACCAAATATATCTGAAGAAATGTAACACCCCATTACCATAGGGTACACACCGGGACGCCCATAGGTCATTCCGATACATATCCTATGATAAGGGAGCGCTACGTGCAATCACTACAATACTCCACATGGCATCATAAC
>JAOTAY010000191.1:32534380-32548041 GCA_025629805.1 Erythroxylum baracoense | reverse complement strand
AAAAATTCACTATTTACTATTCATGTGCATAAATGAATGCATGAATATGTCAATGCACTTTAAACACTCCTAACCCGCTCCAAATTACCAATTTACCTTTCCCATAAGTGAGGGGATGTTACAAGAAATATGGAGCTGTTGGCAGTATTGGGCATCACCCGAGGCAATATCCATTTCAGGGTGTAATTTTGCCAATAGAAATGGAGGACTGAACAGAGAGAGTCTACTCGTATACACTGGAGGATCTTTGACTCACTAGGAGAATGCACTTCAACTTGTAAGTATAAAAACTTAACACTTATATTCTGATTTTTGTACTTTGATGTATGTAATTTGATGTATGAAATTTAGAATGAAAATATATATGTATTATAGATAATAATAATAATGTTATCAATATCTGGTGTCATTAATAGCTGTGTTGTTGAGTTAAATTTTTTGTCTAACAGGTGATAAATATCATAAAAGTAGAGGAAACTCTGCCGAAATTTTTATAAATTATAGTTCACTTATAACAATTTATTCTGATGCAGGAAAAGTCTATGGGTAAGAAGCCTACACAACATTTGTTTATTTTGTACACTCACACCAAGAAGCATGATGGTGTAACCTTCGTCAACACTTGATGCAGACAACTTCATGTTTGTAAAACTATACTTTAATATTAATTCTTAAAAATTATCACTTATTAATACAACAATTATAATAATAGGACTAAATACAAGAAAGCATTGAACGACATTCTCCAAACTCCAAAACTATTGATGAAAGCATATCTTGATGCAGTGGTGGTAGGGACTGCCGTGGAAGGATATTTGGCTTAGGTTCATTTGCAAATACATGCTATTCGCAATCCTCCACATCCTCTACAACTGGATCTCGTAGGTGGTTGGTATCAAATGAGAGAGTCGCTCAGCTTGAGAACACAGAAGAGAGGTTGATGGAGTACATAACCTAGTTCCATAATGAGGTGGATGAGTTGAAGGGGAGGGATAGGATCTCATCGCAGCGGTCAGAGCATCCGCCTTTACCACTTGCATAGCTTCTGGATAAGTGAATGTATTTAATAGTATGCTACTCTTAAGTTTTTTTATGAATTCTTAATTTACATTTGTTTTCAGGATATTTATTCGTGTACATTATAATATTTTTATTATATTACCAATCAAAATAATGTTTACTTTATATTTATTATCAATGTTACATTATTTACAACAATTAAATATACAAAAAATCAAAACATTATCAACAGAAAACTCAGGTACGAAGTGAGAAATGACGGTTGAAATTTATCATAGCTATATTTCCCAATGGAATTACAGTATTCTGTTGGTAAAAATTTTGCGACGGATAATGCTTTCTTTCAGTAAATTTAGTGACGGAATGTTGTATGTCTATCGGTAAATTTAGCGACAGACTTACAATTTACTGTTGATAAATTCACCAATGGAATATTAGGAATCCGTCACAAAGTTAGAGATGAAATATTGTAAATCCGTCGTTAAATTTACCAAAATCTACCGATGAAAATACAAAATTTTGTCGCTAAATTTATTAATAGATATATAACATTCCATCACTAGATTTACGAACAGATTTCTTATTTCTGTCGCTAAAATTTACTTATGGTCGTTTCTCCAACAACTCTTTCTATCAGTAATTTCCGTCGTCAAATTTATTTCCCGATGAAAATCTTATTCTTCATCAGTAATTTCCGTAGCTAAAACTTATTTTTCTTACAGTGATGAGATGCGTTACTAAACTATAAAACTCCTACATATTTAAAAAGATACTTTATAACAAATTAATTTACGTGGTAAAATAGTTTAATCTCATGTAAATTCAATTTAACTCAAAATTAAAAAGAACGTTTGACCCAATTTAAATTTAGGATTAAATTTAAGACTATGCTTTAATCGATTATAAAAAATTAATTAATTCAACTTAAAATTAATAAATAAAAAGTATGTCTAATTTAATTTAAATTCAACCATGAACTCTTTTTTTCTTTTTTCTTTTTGTGCCATCGGACTTGTCACTGTTCGGTACATGCCTCTAGTATGTCTTTTATGCTCTCTTTCAACAAATAGTTTCGTCTAATTCCTATTTCCAAGTATCGATGTAATTGAGAACGTTTTATTATACATCGAAAAAACTTTTACAAGAAAGAAGACTCTTGCAAGTTCATAAAAGTTTATGTGAGCAAAGAACGAGTAGCCACTATTTTACGAAAGGCACTCCAACACTTGGAGGAAATAGTTTGTTGTGGAATTACAGACGAAGATCTCCATTTTGTTGACTCTACTAAATAGAATAGTAGAATCCACCGTATGATATGATATATAAATAAGTAAATGTTCTTTTCTATTATAAATATATAGCAATAGCATTCTGATAATTGTGGGTATACTGATAATAGATGTTCAGGATTTCCTTTTTAGCCTTTGTTCGAAAAATAAAGAAATAAATTATATTCTCTCTCCTATCTTGCAACAAGTCTCCAATATCCTTAGGTCTAATGGCTAAATTTTAACGTAAGAAACAGCAGATTGTGACCATACAATATCCAACATCCTATGTTAGATGTTTATTAGGTATACTAAAAAGATTGTCATGTACTTGTGAATTCGGATCAATCCATTAACAGTTTACAGGAACGATTCATTTATTTATTATCTTGTACACCTTTGGCGAAAAGTTTGTTAAGTGAAAGTATAACCAAGTCTAACTTGTCTGAAATTCTTAACTATGAACTAATTATGATATTAATATAAAAATATTTTGTTGTGTAAATTTTAAGAAGGAAAAAATATAAGATCATCAATTTAGTAGTTAATTTTCATAATTATTATAGACTAAACTATTCCTTTATAATATAAAGGTAATCCAATATATATTAATTTTGATGATTATAAAAACTACCAAATTGATGGTCTTCCTTTAAAAATAAAACCGGCCGGTACCCTATATATTAAGTGCCTGTTTGGATAAGCTTATACCAGTAGAGTTTTTGTCATTAGAACTTTTTTGAAAAGTTTCAAATTTGAATTTCTTAAAAAGTTATATTTTACCTCTAAAAAAGTCATTTATATTAAACATGTGCTTTTGAATTTTACGACCGAACACTCATTTTTTTTTAAAATAACTTTTGTGTTAAAAAAATTACTTTTCACCTTCCAAAAACTGAACCGAACAAGACACTAAAATCCTATTCAATAAAAAAGAACTAAAAGTGAATGGGAATAAAGAATAATTAACTCATATGTCCACTCCAAAACTAATTAATGGAAACAAATGTTTCTTCCATCCGAACCTTGTCATTCCAATCTAAACACTATGCATCTCGTAAAAGAAAGTTGGAGATATATCATTGTTTAAAACAAGGTCTATTCCCTTCAAATAACCTTAATTTCAAACGCATTAACTTAATGGGGGTCACTATACGTATTTTGTACCAAAGATATAGTGCTCATGAATTCTTAGAGACACAGAAGTGAAGAAAAATCTTAGAATAAGAAGTTGGAAGAATGTACAAGCAACGGTTGACGTACGGCAACTAAGAACTCGTCCAATCATCGATGTCCAGGTCAGCGTGAGAAGTGGTCCGGCATGGCATCGTACATGCACAATATGGCCAAGCTGCCCAAGTCAGCGTGATTTGATAAGTGCTGACGTAGAAGTATAGTTGGCGCTTTGTAGGCTTGACTTGAGAGATGAGAAGCCTTTGATTTAATTTTCATGATCGTACGGACGCGGTGACTTTGGAAAATGGGATGATTGGAGGTATAAAATGCGTTACGGCTTGTAGATTATTAATTAATTAATATACTTTTCTCATTGTAAAATCTTTCTAAATTGACTCTTGAACGAGAGCATAAATATTATAAGGGTAACCAAAATTAAGAACAACCATGTCAAAGCGGACATTCTCGAGCATGAAACTTATTTTTCTTCATCTATTAACTCAATACATAATTATACCTCTATATATTATACGTTATTTTTCCTTCTGCTAGACAAACATTACCAAGTTTAATTACGTGACTTTACCTATTATGTAGGTTTTTTTTTACAGTAGATTTTTATATATCAAGTTAAAATCTGTCAAAACATAATATTAGGATAACTTTAACTATTTGTGTACTCCAAATCCAATTCCACCTGGTTGACCCAGCAAACAAAGAAAAAACGTGATACTGTCCTCAATCATATCAGTTGATAGCTGTTTTGATTATCATTTATCTAAATTACATCTTCAATGAATCAAGTTAACGATCCACAATAATAACCCAAATTAGCTCTAGTTGTTGACTTGATGCAATTTGCCTAATTAAATTTATTACTGCAGTTAATAAGAGTTGTACCGAGATAAAAACATTTCTGGAAGCTGTACAACTTGACCTGAAAAGTCAAGTCGCAAGACAACAGCTAGCAGTTTGAGATATAGGGGGAGAGGTCTTGAAACTTTTCTTCTTCAAGACATGGGATTGGTCCTATTGAATGAAGAAACGACTGAAATACGGAATCTAATTAAGGAAAAGGAAGGAATCAGTTTTGGGTGACACCAATCCTGTAATTTCAGCTTAAGTGGCTGCGTGTATGCTTCTCTAAGCAATTAGGCATTAAGAAAAGAAAAATATCCCTGGTTAATGGTTGGTTTAGTGGAGGATAACAAAATAAACAGCGATTACCAAAAATTCTGTCTTAATCCAACCCCATCACGTCACACGTCGGATTCGCTGGGCTCGGGTTTTAATGTCAACGGTCCAACAAAACCCAACTTCCGCCTCTGTCTCTCTCCCAATAAAACCCCTGACAACATCCATTACTTCTGTTCAAACCCTTCATTCATACATCTTTATCTTTAACTTGGCCGCGAAGAAAAGCACAAATTGAAGAACAAGTACTCCTCAGAAGAGAAGACAACAGGAAAAGAAGAGATAATTCGTCAGAAGAAATGAAGCTGATATGGTCTCCAGAAACAGCAACGAAGGCTTACATCGACACGGTTAAAGCAGTAAGCAAATACGCTCCTGATATTTATCGACCAAAAGAAAAAAAATAAACTCCGTGTCTTGATTGTTATTACAAGTTAATTTGCTCAGTAATTTGTTGGATTTTGTCTTGCAGTGTGAGCTTTCTCGAGAGTCAGGCGTAGCTGAATTTGTTTCAGCTATGGCCGCAGGCTGGAACGGGAGTCTTATTGTAGAGACATGGTCTCAAGGTGGGATTATGCCGACAAGCATTGGCCTCGCAATCGCTGCACGTCACAGTGGAGGTAGACATGTATGTGTGGTCCCTGATGAACGGTCGAGAATTGACTATGTGAAAGCCATGGGAGAGGCCGGGATGTCGCCGGAAGTGGTCGTCGGAGAAGCAGAAGAGGTGATGGAGGGGCTTGTGGGAATAGATTTCTTGGTGGTGGATTCACGGAGGCGAGACTTTGCAAGTGTTTTGAGGTTGGCGAAACTAAGCACAAGAGGTGCAGTTTTGGTGTGCAAAAATGCTAGCTCAAGAAGTGCTTCAAATTTCAGATGGAGGACTGTCTTTGAAGATGGGTCTCGGTTAATTGTGCGGTCTGTGTTTCTTCCGGTAGGAAACGGGCTTGATATTGCGCATGTAGCCGCCACGAGTGGAGGGAATTCAGGGCCGAGCAAGGCCGAGAGACGGTGGATCAAACACGTGGATAGACAGTCAGGAGAGGAGCATGTTATCAGAACGTAATTTCTTGCGGAGAATTTTTTTTGGCTTTGAGTACAGAATTTTCATTTGTAGGAAGTCTCTTACTTCGCTTTTCCAGGCCTCCTCGGAATTGCAGACTTGTACAGAAATATGGTATCTTTATGAAATCAGAGACAATACTTTGTACCTTCCATTAACTTAGATATGAAGTTCTAGGTAATTGTGAATACGCTTCTTTGTCTCTTCAAGTTGTATAAGAGCATTTTAAGGATGATAAAGAGGAGGCTAAATTCTCGATTTGGTATAAAATATTTTTTCAATCTTTAATATGTGGTAAAAAAAAAGAGGGTGTATGAAAATGAGATAAAATCGAGATTTTATACCAAATATTAAGGATTGAAAAAATATTTTATACCAAATCGAGATTTTAGCCTAAAGGAGAAGGCATTCCTTAAAAAAAAAAAAAAGAGGAAGGCATTCCAACCACTGTCACTTCGATGATCGTTTATTCCGACATCATAGGCAGATTATTGGAAGCATCAGTGCAAAATGACTTCTTAACAATATGTGACTTGCTACTAAGGATGGTCCAAGCGGTTAAGCAAATCTTCTAAGAGTCTTCCAATATAAAAAGATGAAGGCTTGATTCACATTGAAGAGATCATGATTGGCAAATACGCTTGAGTTTGCAAGTGCCATTTAAATCAAGTTCATCGTTTAATTTTGAGTTATTGAGATTGTAATTCATAAATACGTTGAGTTTGCAAGTGCTGTTTGCATCAAGCTCATCATTTTTAATTTTGAGTTATTGAATTGTCAAATGAGTTACTTAAAATATGTGATTCATAAATTATTTTGATACACTCAGATAATTTACTTATCGTACACTTAGGAGATGTTTGTTTTTATTTTTATTTTTAATTTTCTATTTTTGTTTTCAAATTCAGTTAAAAAAACTGTCTGTTTGAGTTTTTAATTTCTATTTTTAGTTTTGATTTCTTCCAATTTTTTAAAATTATGAAAACCATAAAAAGTAGTTTTTGTTTGCAGTTCCTATTTTTTTTCAATAATTTGATTACTATCATTTAATATATTATTTAAGTATTTAAATTTTAATAAAAATTGTGAATAATTTAATTAACATTATATATTTAATAAATTAAAATTAATTATCGGTAAAAATTATAAATAACTTAATTTTATTTAATTTTTATAATTAAATTATATGCAATTAAATGTTAATAATTATTAACAAATATAATTAAATTTAAAATATATAAATATTCAAATAAATTTGATTTAATAATTAAAATATATTTTAAACAAATATTAATTTATAAATAAAATCTTAACTTTTAAATTATTTATTTTATTAAAATAACATAATTTTATTAATAAATTGTTAGTAAATATTATATAAGAGATTAAATAAATTTATTTAAGTAAAAAATTAACTTTAAGTTTTATCTAATATGCAATTATTATTAGTGATAAAAATATAACTACATTAACATTAACAATCAAACAAGTTTTTGTTTTTATTTGAAAGAAAAATAGAAAAAAACTGAAAACGAAAACTGAAAAATGAAAAAAAACACAGAAGTAGAATCAAACGACCCCTTAAAAAATGACAAAAGCTAATTCAATCTAATTAAAAACAGAAAAAAATGTGACTTTAATTAACAAAATTTTAAAAGCCCTAAAAGATCAATTTAATAAATGTAGATACGCTTTATTTTTTAGCTTAAGATGAATAGTCATTTACATACGTTTGTCTGATGCTTTTCCTACGTTAAGGATTTTTAAAAAGGTATATAAAGTTGGTTCTTAATTTTATTTGTTAATTGTGATCTAATGTCTATAATCACTTGTCCATTAGATTTCGATGTCAACATTTTCTAGCAATTCGTAAATAACACGTTAGAATGCGAATGAATTTATAATCAAATTGTTAAGTGTCTGATTTAGGCGAATTCCTGCTCAACCTCATCCATTCTTTAGTTTTAGAAAGTTTTTGATGTAGTTGGCATATGACTTAATCCCATTTTCCATAACTTTATATTCACATAATCATCCATTACAGATCCAAGCTTATAGAATGTGAAGACTAGTGGTGGTTAGTCATAATCTACATTAACTAGAGTGAACTTGACAAAACTAGTACGATGGCCATGGTAGCCATCAAATTTATTATTTTAAATGTTCTTTTGTAAAATAACATATATACATTTTAAGGGTATAGTATGTTACCTCTATCTGTCTATTTTTATATGGGTGATGGGATAAAGAGAAACCAAACTTAGTTCCTTATAGTCAAAGCAGTTTCTTCTAGAATGAATTAGTGAACATCAAATATCGATCGCTTATAGCTAACTGCATTATGAATACGTTTGAGTAACATTATTTGAAGTGACTATCCTCGCCACTGCAATGAAGTGTGAGATTTTGGGAAATCGATATACCATTATTATAATTATTTTTTACCTCTAGAATTGGAAAGGCTTATAATGAAATTCATGGAAAACTCTATCTTCACAACAACAAGAATTAGTAATCGTTAGAGGAAAAAAAGAAAAATGACGTACGAATAAAGTCTTATTCGTATAAATCCACATATAAATGAAAATTGGATTCAATTTTTCTGTAATTTCAAATATTTTAAAAACTCCGTTATAGTTATACTAGGTGGTAGTTTTGAGAACCTAACTTTACTAATTGAATCAGAACAATTTTTCTTAATAGGATATTATTAAAGTTATCAAAAAGAAAGAATTCATTACTCCATTGCCTTTTTCTCAATGATATAATCATAATAGATATTTTATCTATTTATGTAGATTTGATATCATGCCAATTTCTATACTAATATAACCTTATTGTATTTTATCTATTTTTATTCTATTCAATTGAGTATCTCATCAAAGTTGAAACTTTCCAGATTGTTCTCTTTTATTTCTCTGGAAAATGCCATATGCTTTGAAGGTATCTATACGAACTTCTTTGTTCCTTGCTAGTAGAATTATGATTGTATGCATTGGAGGGTTTTGTGAAGCCTTTCAAATCAAGTGCTATGTAGGCTTTATATGACATTTATCACTAATAAAGAAGAAGGAAGTAGGTAATACCCCAACGATTTTCCTTCTTGGAACAACTTATGCATCCTTTAAATCTCCCCTTGAATTTTCTTTTCAAATGGTTTATGACTATGTTAGGGCTAATGCTAATATTACCATCAGTTGTGTTGGTTATCTCTTTCAAAGAAGGTAAATATTGCTGAATTTTCCTTTCTTGCTTGTACTTTATGAAAAATCGTACTTCGTTAACTTTTTGAAGTTATGGTAGAGCTTCTTTGGCTCTACAAATATTTTAGGCTTCTATGGTTAGTGCAAACCACAAATGTCTTCCTAACAAATAGGGGCCTCTATTTTTATAACTTAAGTATTAGTGCCAACATTTCTGTATCCTAGGTAAACTATAGCAAAACTAACTTTTAGCTACGTTTTTCTTGGCAACGAATTGAAAATTGTTGCTAATAGTCAACTTTTGGTGACAATTTTAAAATTCATTACCAAAAGTCCATCTTTTCGTGACGTTTTGTAGCATTGTCTCAAAAGGTGTGACCTTTTGCAATAGTTTAACAATTTTGTCACCATTGTCGAGCATTTTGCGATGATTGCCATAATTGTCACAAAAAGCTGGACTTTTGGAAATGAATTTTTTAAATCATCGTCAAAAGTTGAAATAATTACAATTTTGAGCTAATGCATTCAAACTCTATAAATTTGTTTAAATCTATGGATTTATACACAAATGATTCTTTAATGATATCTATTGTACATAATACAACTCCGTTCATACAAATATTTCATGAAAATAGAATGGAGCATCCAAAAATTGTAAAATGTTTTTGAAGTTTTAAACATATTTTTGAAAAACACATAGTAGGTAATTTATATCTTAAAAAGAAAATATTTTTTGGATATAAAAAGATAAACATACATAAAATTTTAATGTTAATAAGATCAAAATATCATAAATTTAAGTTGACTATTATCCTTAATCATTAATATTTATTAAAAAATAATAATACATATAAATATTGAAATATGGTAAGCAATATAATATAATGATATATGGTAAGCAATACAAGATTTTAATTAGAAGTTTAACAATTGTTACAGACAAAACAATAAATAAAATTTCACGCTTATTCTTTTGAAAATAAAAAGAAATAATTATATTTTTGGATTTCAAGTAATATAAGACTCAGTAGATAAGGTAAAGGAGTTCTCTATGTCTAGATTCCTAAGAAGGCTTTTTGCACATTCGAAAGCATCAAGTGAAATAGTGAAATATCTTCCCTCAGGAGTTGGTTTATTGATATGTTCTTCCAACAACTTCTTGGCTTAAACTAAACTAGCAAAAGATACAGTAAACGATTCCCTAAATATAATATGGATCACTTAATTAGACGAACCACACGTATGATATGTTTCACCTAAACAAATAGTATTGAAGTTGAATAGCTAATTAAGTCAAATGGTATAAGGAACCCAAATTCGAACACATGCATACCTGATTGAACAGATATAGTTTTAGGAATCGATGACTATTTTAAAAGAACTGATTTTGCTAATCCTATAACAACCATCGGGATATTGCTACCACCTCCATTTTCATTAATGTTCTCTTAAAGATTTGAGGAAGTTTTACACAACACATAGTATATACAATCAAACGTTCATCTCTGACAGCTTCCGAATAGAAAATGAGATACATATAACAAAGAAAGAAAGGTAATTTGAATGATATTGAAAACCTTGAAGAAGAAGATCAGCCATAGAAGGTAAGGGGTGATTAGTATTTGATGAGGAGATTTGTTGTGCATCGATTTGTTTTTGATTAAGGAGAAATTTGTCATATTTCTCATAGTGTAGCTCGTTTTTGTCAATGGAAACTAGTCACCACATAGACATTCCGTGATGAATTAATGTTAACAGTTTTATTCTGAAAAGTCAATTTAGCATTAAATTCATTATGTTTAATTAAATTCTTTTGGTAATCAAATCCCATAAATTCTCAGGAGAGGAATGAATAGATCTAAAATTGAATGAAACTTTACCATACAAATCCTAGTAACAAAAAGAAAAGGTCATTCCTTTTAAGGAGTTCCTTTACAATATGTTTCATTTACAATTCCATGTTTATGAAAATAATTACTCATGCATCTAAACTTTGTACCATGATCACTATGTATAACTTCACTTGTTAAATTGGCACTCCACTATAGCAAAGAAATTACATAAATTCTTTGACACATCCTTCTTAACAATTAATAAAAAAATCCGTGGTGTTTGTGAAAAATTATTATCAATGGTTAAGAAATATCTTGCACCATAAAAATCTAGGGTTCGATAAGGCCCCTATAAATCACAAAGAGTTTTTTCAATACTAACAGGAAAACTCTCTTAATTGTTTTACTCTAAGTTAAATTTCACATGTTTTATTCCATAAACTACTATTCCTATTAAAACTAGCATTAGAAATCAACTCTACAATCTTAGATGATGGATGTCCCAACCACTTGTGCCATATATCAAAGGAGCTCTCAACACTAGTCTTCATAGTTGTTACAGTCACCATCACCTGAAAGAAGTAGAACCTCTCTTGTTGCTCACTGAAACCAATCATTATCTTAGAAGTGTGATCTTGTATATCATAAAACTTGTTCGTGAACTAAGCTACACAATCTGATATCAAGTAGCTATGATAAGGAAATCAAATTGCTCATAAATTTGACACATAAAGAACATTGTTCAACTTCAATTTATTGCTAAACTCCACCATTCCCTATTTTATGGAAGTAGTTTGCTTCCATTTGGAAGCCCCACAGGACATTTCATTACATCTAGAACATTACACAAACATTCCAACCATCTTGTCATATGATGAGAAACACCTTATTCAATTGTCCATTGTGTGGAAGAACACTTATTGGTTAATTTCTCATTTGCTTCTATCTTCATAGCATTTAAAAAGTTCCTCGATGTTTTCCACAACTCATTATTAAGCCCAATAACAACAATCTTGACAACATCTGAGACCACAACATTACCCACTGCTTGTGATGTTGAGACTTGAATTGAATTAACCTTGACTCCTCCTCTATATCCTTTGCTCCCAAAATTAATAAATTGTTGTCCTCCCTTTTTCCAATCCGATTTGTCGTCTTGCTCCCCAAGGGCGATCTCCCTACTACTCAGGATATTCAATTAGCTAAAAAAAACTCTCAGTTTCATGCCCTGTATGGTTGTAAATGCTACCCATTGTATTCTTGTCTTTTCCTTCACCTCGCCCCTGAGATCTTGATCTAGCTTATATGGCGAAGCTTATCACTTCACCACATTCCTCCTTCCCACAAGAAATAGTTATCACATTCTCCTCTTGCACCAAGATTGGATAAATTCTAGGTAAACTTGGCAAAGGATCTTGGGTAAGTATATTGGATCTCACTGTTCTATAGATCATTTCTTTAAGACCCATAAGAAATTGATGAACTTTCCTCTTCACACTTCTTCTCCAATGCAAATTCAAGTTTGTACTTGCATAACTCACATTTTCATATTGGCATTTATTTGTAATTAGCCGATTCTTCCCCAACTTCTTCAACTTTCCATCATAGGAAACTATACTTAATCCCCTTTGTTTGCAGTCAACAAGTTTAACTTTTAGTTGTTGTTTACATGGTCCATTGGCTATCAATAAGCATTTTTGTATGTATTCCCAAAGATCTTGCACAAACTCCATTTATGAAATAGGTGAATGCAATGAAGGTTTAGTGGTATTCATAATCCAGGAGACCAATAATGAATTATTAGTCCACCAATCTTCAAGATCTAGCGACTTCTCATTTGGCTGCTTGATCATTATGTTTATAAAACCAAATTTCTTTCTCACTTTTAGTACATTCCATATAAAAAGCCCATTCATCATGGTTTTCTCCCTTCAATTGAATCTTTGTTATCAAACTTTAGGATTATCACTTGCTATAATGTCATACGGTTAAATTGTCTTCCTTTATATCACTCAATCACTTTTGTCTTATTCGGCCATGGAAGCAAAAGATCGATGACCTAGATATTCTCTGATAACATGTCACAAAAAATATTAGAGATGGCCAAAAACCCATGTTTGTTCATTAAGCCTTGAAGAAACATTATATACAAATTTATAAAAAAACAGGAAATATGTCTCCTTAATCATAGCTACCTAAATAAGCTAATCTACAGATGCCTACTAAAAATAATATATGGTATATACTGATAACATTAGTTTAGCAATTGCTAAGAAAAATCAGTGCAACTTTAATTAGAGGTTCCAAATCCAAAGAAATATGGATTTGAGAGTGGTAAGAAACAGTAGGAGATAAGGAAATGGGTTGGGAAGATGCAAAGGAGAAGACCAACATGAATTTATTAAGTCCTTGTCCAATTTTCTCATGATATAACTTCTATTAGTTTGATCGATGAACCAAGTAAAAAGATTACTAGAAAATCTCAAATCTAAAAGTATACTTTTTGTACAATTCCAACAAGCTCATACATATTTGCATCCCATTTACTAGATCCTCTTTTAAATTCTGAAGGTGGAAGATGTGAAATAAAGTCACTTACTAAAGAGATGCTAAAGAATAATGTAAGATATTAATCTATTGCTTGACACCAATTTGTTTAGAGGTATCGTTTAGCCTCTAACATTCTAAATTAAAAGTTTAGGAGGATGAGATAGAGAGCTCAGGGCCCCTTTAAGTATACCTTTGGCCTCAAAAGTTTCATGTAACGTAAGCACTCCTAAAAGTTGGAATTATCCTTATTAGAATCAATGTCAAGATAATTAAGAAAAGAATTTTGTACACTAACAGAAAGAGCAAGGTTATAATTAGAAGGACATGTTCATAAGCTGAGATTCAAATAAAGAAT
>JAOTAY010000191.1:32521191-32534280 GCA_025629805.1 Erythroxylum baracoense | reverse complement strand
GACCTAGATATTCTCTGATAACATGTCACAAAAAATATTAGAGATGGCCAAAAACCCATGTTTGTTCATTAAGCCTTAAGAAACATTATATACAAATTTATAAAAAAACAGGAAATATGTCTCCTTAATCATAGCTACCTAAATAAGGCTAATCTACAGATGCCTACTAAAAATAATATATAGTATATACTGATTACATTAGTTTAGCAGCTGCTAAGAAAATCAATGCAACTTTAATTAGAGGTTCCAAATCCAAAGAAATGTGGATTTGAGAGTGGTAAGAAACAGTAGGACATAAGGAAATGGGTTGGGAAGATGCAAAGGAGAAGACCAGCATGATTTATTAAGTCCTTGTCCAATTTTCTTATGATATACCTTCTATTAGTTTGATTGATGCACCGAGTAAAAAGATTACTAGAAAATCTCAAGTCTAAAAGTATACTTTTTTCTACAATTCCAACAAGCTCATACATATTTGCATCCCATTTACTCGATCCTCCTTTAAATTCTGAAGGTGGAAAATGTGAAATAAAGTCACTTACTACTAGCCAAGCATTAAAGTGATAAGTTAGACAGAGTTTAAAAGTTTGAGCCAAAAGACTTTTCCTTATATTGTGGTTATTGGAGGTATAAATTATAATAAAAAATAAAGGAGCATTAAAGGAAATGAGGGTGATCTTAAAATGCATAAACTAATCAGAGGAGGATATTAAGTCAACACTAAGGGATGGGAGTTCTATTATAGGATGATTCTTTTATTTTAAGTATGGCTCAGGTTAGAAAAATGTGGCTAATGGTTTATAACAAACTTGGAGAAACCAACTCAACCATTTTTTAAGTCTTGGTTTTCAAAAGAGATGCTAAAGAATAATGTAAGATATTAATCTATTGCTTGACACCAATTTGTTTAGAGGGATCGTTTAGCCTCTAACATTCTAAATTAAAAGTTTATGAGGATGAGATAGAGGGCTCAGGGCCCCTTTAAGTATACCTTTGGCCTCAAAAGTTTCATGTAACGTAAGCACTCCTAAAGTTGGAATTGTCCTTATTAGAATCAATGTCAAGATAATTAAGAAAGGAATTTTGTACACTAACAGAAAGAGCAAGGTTATAATTAGAAGGACATGTTCATAAGCTGAGATTCAAATAAAGAATACTTGAAAGAAGGTTTACTAAACATGGTAGAGGGGTATTGATAGAGCTTTGGAAATGGTAGGACAGTATAAGGCGGTTTTTTTTAACAGGGGACGTTGAGGTTGCTAAAAAGTAAGGAAAATGAAAAAAGATGGAAGTAGAAATATATTTTTAAAAAGTCATTAACCTAAAAACGAAAAAAAGACAAAGGTAAAAAGATTTGTTAAAACATAAGAAAATTATGGCAACACCTATTCTCTCTCTCTCAGTATTTTAATTTTCATAACTACAATTACTAACATAATTAATTGATATTGAAAAAGTACTATTAGGGGTGACAGGATGATATTGTTGCCTCACTTGAGGATATCCTTTGCAACATTAAAGAAAAAGGAACTATGTAATTCCAATTTTTACGTAGGGAGCTAGGAAAAGATATGAGTGGTGATTAAAAAGGATGCAAATATTGTTGGACAATCCTGAATCCAACAATATTTGCATCTTTTTATGAATGTTAGGATGGTCTCCTGAGGTGGAAAGGGAGGACAACAGTCGGTCATTCACCTCAATTAAAGAACACATTAATATCACTACTGCATGACAACCTTTAAAGTGAAAGCTCAAGAACATAGGGCACTACTAAAAGGCTTCAAGCATTGTTTCGTTGAAAGCACATTTAAAGTGCAATTACGTTAAGAGGAACAAATATAAGAAGTTCCTTGGCATTGATGAGTAGGCACCAGCATGAACTTCATAAAAGGTGTTCCCAAATCTAACGGCGACTCAGTCATGATGTTAGTGAAGGATCACTTTTAACAAATACGGCCACTTCATCACTTTAAGGCGCCCTTATTGGACTCAATACGTGACTCAAATTGTCAAATTGTAAGACATACTGGAACCTTGATCAGTGATAAAGAACCTTTTTTTTAGCATCTTTAGCAAAAATTCTTCAATCTTTTCTAGACTTATATCTTCAGCCTATTACGCTCAGACGAAAGATCAAATAGAAATACATAACATTAGAAGCTTATTTATGATCATAACCAGAGATTGTCCTACCACACATTGGAGGAGTGGTATATAACACTACACACCACTAAACAACTCAATCAACTCCTTTCAGAGGCATCATATGGCTATTTGCTCCCATATGTGTATCTTATTTAGCAAGCGACTCCCAAGTGCTGGCTAATAAAGGGAGGAGCAATAGAGGTTTGGATATGGACTACGTATATTTAAAGTTTCAACTTTATAGGCAACATTCCATCTGCTTTAGAAGTAATCAAAAGTTAATTCCTCGATTCTGTGATCCTACAGAATAATTGACAAGGTGAAAATGGTCTGCGAGTTGGAAGTTCCTCTGATGGTACTGGTTCACAATGTTTTACATGTTTGGTAATATCACAAGCTTTGCAACCTTATCTTGTACTTACGTACAACTTTAGAATCTATGACGAAATTCTTCGTGGCTATGACTATCTTGGATGGAAGTATCATCAAAAGACACAAGGCTGCAACGCAATGGTCGAATGCATCCTCTAAATAGGTTAAATGGGAGCTTCTCTTCGAAATTCGCACATTTCAGACGATCAACCTTGCGGAGAAGATGGGAGGAATAATACAAATATTTTTTCGTTTCGATGTCCTTTTTTTCTATCCTTAGTTCCTTACCGATCACGTTAGGCTAGTTGATCAAGCGGGGTGTTCAGATTCAATTATTATGGACTTGACACTTCGCACTTTGTTTTAGAATCGTTGGGACTCCACCGACCAGATCAAATATTTGATGCAACAGACTTCTCAAAGACACAAATGAAATTCTCTTCTTCCGGCGTTCTCTTCCCTTTCTGTCGTCTTATACCTTTCATAAACTTTTGTATCAGCTACACCAGCTGATTCGAATAAAACTTACAAACCTCTGACTGAACCTAGTTGTGCTGGCAGTTAAAATTGGGATGGTCCAATGGGCAGAGGGAAAGAAGATAGACGAAGCGAAGCCCTGTTCTTCTTACTGCCGCCATTTTGTTGTTTTTCAGCCTTGGTTAAATTTAACAATGTGCTTTGCATGAACACGTGACTTGGTTGGTTGTCGGAGATTTATGTTTAACTAGTTTCCTCAAAGCATGAAGTGGAGCATCTAGGTGGGGGCTCGCAAAAGTTTAGACCGAAACGCAAATGGCACGACAAACAGGTACACGTTCATACAAGGCCCATCGAGGGTTCAGTAGATTACATCATGCTGGTTTAGATTTGTCTCGAAGAAGGAAAAGGAAAAGCATAAAGTAGACCGCATATACTCAACCACTGGCTCTATATGACTAACATAAAATTGGGACTAAGTTGTACACATTCGTGGTTATATATGCCCTCATCATATCAATGAAGTTGACAAAGCAATCCACCTAGATATGGTATCATATACCACTAGGAGGAAGTAGTACCAACAGAAGAAAGATGACAGACCCACCAAAGTCTAGAAATCAAATGTTGACGAATAAACTGATGCACGATAGCCAGCTAGCGACGACTGATATTTCCTATTTTCGGACTACTATCAACCCGAAAAAGAGAGGGATACTTAGCTTCTTGGCCCCCATCCATTAGAATAACCACTCTTGTCTCTGGCATTTGAATCTTTCAACCCCCCGTAGGGCCGTGGATAAGAAGAAGCTGCCCCATCCATAGCATTAGGCGCCGTCCTCGGCTGCTCTGAGGATGGAAGTGCCCATCCTCCCCTGCTTGCCTGTGCATTGCTACCAAGCCCTAAAACTCATTGTAGGAAGCCTGGTAAGTACATAAAATGATGGAAAGAATCTTCCCTGTCCTATTGACGGCAGATGAACTAAGCATTCTTATCTCAAGAAAATTGAGAAATCCAAGAACCGCATTTTGAGGAGTAGACTGTCTCAAACATGCAAAGCCTAAATAAGCATTACAAAGTTGCAAGTAGCATTAATACCTATATTATCATGACCAGTGAGATTTTGCGCCCACCCAGGTAAATGCTGTCTGGCATTTCCCTTCCAAGCTTCTTCAAAACCAGCAAGCTCACCTGAGGATAAAAACCCACAACTCTCAACCGTAAGGAAGAAGAGGTGTAAAATGCATTAAATGGTAGAAATAAAATGACAAAGTGCACACCTTCATGAAGATTATGCAAGGTTTGGACGGAATCCACCCTACCATCTGAATTAAGCTTCCTTGTAAGAGTATGTCCCTGTAGATGACAATTCATTGTTTGAGCAATTTCAACCTAAACATTCAATGACATATATCTTGAATCCAAAAACTAGCGAACATTAACCTTGTTCTTAAGTCCCCTAGAAAGCCTGTGAGATGCTTTTCCTGTTGAAGTATCTGCTTCTTTGCTCTCCTCCAACGTCACCTATTTTGCAAAGGCCAACTTAGGAGCTGGAAAGAGAACTATGATCATCTTAAAAAAAAAATCAAAACAAGAATACTTACTCCATCACTGCCACTCCTCCTTGTCTTGGACGAGCTATAATAAGCTCCATTAGCACCACCATAAGTAACAGTAGAGCTTTGAAAAGTGAAGCTGTGACCTTGAGGCTGTGACCTCGATTCACCAAACCTGTTATAATCATTTCGGTACTGCAAAAGCTTGCTCTTTCTCTCTACAAGAAAGGGAAAACGTGAGCAGACTAACCAACAAATAAACATGAAAAAGCACTGTGATTTTGCAACCAGAAAGTAGTATAACTTACCTTCAGCTTCATCATCCGGATCCTCCACATACGGTTCCTTGCTTGACCTACCATGTTTTCTAGGATTTTCTTTCTTATCATCATCAGCCTCTTTATTTTCATCATCAGAGTCTATCTCTTCAATAATTGGTCCCCTTGATTTTTTGGGCTGTGGAGCTTCATTTTCCAAGTATGCAGGTGGATGCATGTTCACAAAGGGACTGGGATTGGAGCCAAAGAAACCAGACTCAAACATGCCTCCGAATGGGCGGGTGAAAAAAGGATCATCAAATGGATCCCTTCCCCCAAAAAATCCAGATAGTAAACTCCTATGATGTTGCCCAAATCCACCAAAACCCCCGAAATCGTCAAAAGGATCACCAAAGTTAAAAAAGGGATGACCATTACCCCTTCTCCCTTGCATTTTACAAAACCCTGGAAAGCAGCAAATAATTCCAAAATCACAGGTAATTATTAGTTCGTAGCACGTCTTGTCGTCATAAGCATTCACAAAATGAAAAATAACAGCACTATGCCACCCAAAAGTCGCATCCATCCAGAAAGAATAAAATCCCGAAAACCGAAAACCGAAAACATGCCTCTGATCAACCAATCTCGGAAAATCCAGGAATATAAACTTTTACAGATAAAATTGTACCAGAAAGCATCTAAAAAAAACAAAATACAATCAAAACTTTCCAATAATAAATTCAAATTTTGGGACTAAATCCGAAGCTCGATCGGAAACCCCAGGAAATATGTTTGAATTTCAGGAGGCAAATCTGAAATCTTTGAGAAAAGATCAAATTCGCGGTTTAATTTTAGGTTGTTTAATATCAAGATCATAAAGAAACATAAAACTCAAATGAAAAGATCAACCATATCCATCTTCAACAAAAAGCAGTACAAGGCCCAAGACATGCATAATCAAACTTTAGGTTCCCATCTAATAAACCAAAAAAAAACATGGGAGCGAACGAGAGAGAGATACCTTCAATAGTCGATTCAAAGAAACGCGAAAATGGCGAAGAATTGAAGACAAATCGATAAGAATCAGAAGATGTAGAATGAACTTTGGGTTAAATATGTGAGAGAAACAACGATTCCTACGTCGTCTTGCTTTTTCAGAGGTCGTTTAGAGGAAGGATAGGAAGCTTCTGGTACGCACAAGAAAAAGTTGCAAAATTTAAGAGAAAATTAAAAGAAATTTATGGGCTATTCATAAGTTGATTGATCCAATCGTCTTTTTATTTCCCGTTTGGGCTTCTTACGTGGATATACGATGCAATGGCCCATATGGAATATATGAGTAAATAGTTTACAAATGTGTGATAAATTTTAATCTTTATAATAAAGTTAAGGGTAAATTATATAAAAAATAAAATTTACTCAATTTTGTAATATCAGTCTATTTAAAAAGAGACACTAAAATGTTGTAATTTTTAACTTTTTACAAAATAACCCTCCATTAGACTCCTAGTTAACAACATGACTTAACAAAACTATTTGTCACTTGTCTAACACATCTGAACTAGATCTTACACGTTAGATATAATTTTCAATAATTAAAAATATTCAAAATACCATAAACCCTAAAATCTCTAAGTTAAGGTAAATTCTTAAAAGCATTATCGCTTCTCACTATTGCACCTATTAGTTGTGCAATCATTACACCACCTCTGTGTTACCACTTCACTACCAGCGCACCATCATCGCAACGTCTAAAACATTGTCGCATTTCACTCTAAGTCTCATTTCCACCATCACACCATCAACTTTGAGACTTATAGTTGTACACCATCAGATGCTATAAAGGGAGTAGTACATATGATACTGAGATTTTTTAAATTTTATTTTCATTAAAACAAGAGGTTAATATTCTAACTTAAATAGGATTTGTCCTTAATTGAGTCTTATTTCCACTTTCCCTTTCTCTATTCTTGTTGTTAACTTGGCCCTTAATTTTCCATTGATACTACGATATGCAATGCAAATGTAATTTGATTATAGTCTTGCTCAGAGCTTTTATTGGTCCAATATTATTACAAACTTCATGCAAACAACTTTGCATTCTTACTCATGTTAACGTAGAAACTCAAGCAATTAATTTATGTTTGATAAAATTTGTCATGCTAGTTTATTAATATAAGATAGATAGACTTTACTTTTAATATGAATTTTAGTAAAACAATATGCTTGTGTCTTAGATATTCTTATAGGATTTAATACTTATAATAAGTAATATTTGTTATCATTTTTTGACTCAACCTCTTTAAAGAAAAGGAGTGAATTTAGAGAACAATTGAGACATTTTGGAATAACTTTATAAGATGTGAAGAAAGGACCGCATTATTAACTTTTAGACCTTTAAGTTGAAGTCAAATAATCGTATAAGTGTTGGCAAGCCTTGGCAATGTAAAGGTTTGCGAGTAAACAAGTTAAAATAGGCATTATCAATGAAAGCTCAAGAATAGGCAAGTGTTAGTATGTAATGGTTGCATATTGGCAAAAATCTTCGAAGAAAGCCAAGATTCAGATGCAAGACTAAAGACAATGGCAGAACCAAGTCATACTGAAGTACGAGGGTCCATAAAGACACTTAACTTCAACAAGGAGGTCAAAAGGTATATAAACACACAAGGTTTATTATATGAATCAAATTGTTTCTAACTTAGGTCATAAAGCAATGATAATGTGCCATAGATATTTAGATCAACTATACACAAAGATTGCTCAGGATGACTAAATCTGAAGTCTTATTAAGGAATTTGACTTTAAGATGCGATGAGGTGGCTTAAAATGGGAGCACTAAATAACAAAATGGGAGAATTTCTTTAAGTAGTAGGAAAGTGGATTGGATGACATGACAATGAATTAACATATTCCAAAAACTAATATTATGTTAATGACCTAAAGTGGATAAATCTCCACCAACTTGGAGAAGATAGTGGAAGAAGTGACAACTGCCTACTAACTTAGTGGGTTAGTGAAAAAAATGGGTAGTTTTACTTTACTTGGTCCCTAAGTTCTTATTAACCTATATAAAGGCATCCTCTGTAGTTCATTTGGGTGAATTAATGTACATTCAATCTTTTATAAGAGAGTTGAGAGCTTAAATTTAAGTAGGGAGTTCTTGGATTGGTGTCCTTGTAAAGTGTTTTAAGTAGGAAGTCAGCTGTGTCCCTTTATGTTATATCTTCTTGATTTGATCAATAAAAGGTTGGCTTGTCGTATCTCTTTTGTTTTCTCATTTAATTGTTTGTGCAAAACACTTATGTGATTATAAGTATGAGGGAAACTTTTAAAAATGAGAAGCATGAAGCATTCAAAAGTTAGTGAAATTGTTGGTCGATCACAAGGGAAGGTTGAGTAGAGATTTGAGACTTAATCTTAGTTGTCACAAAAAGACATAGGCAAATTTACTCCAATTCTACTATATCAGTAAAAAGTCCCCACAAAAATTGGTATTAGAGCTCACTGAGACCAATGATCGGTGAAAGCAATCTTATAGAAAAAGTTGCTTAAATAGAGGCAATCATTAGTCCACTAGCCCTAACATAAGAGCTTGTGGTTCCTTTCTTAGAATGAGACAAAACTTTGGTGATTGAGCTTCAAAAAATGAAAAGAGCACTTGAGGAATAGTTGAAAGTTTATACGAAGATGAGTTGACTTATTTGTGCTAAAATATGCTATGTCTAGGCATGAACTAAAAGTCTAATCGAAAAGCACTTTAGTGAAAGTATGTTAGCCCTAATTTTTCAATGCTAAATGGAGTACTAAAGAGCCCAAAAATTTCTTATTAGATGTGGAACAATACTTTACAATAATAAAGGTGTTTGATCTGAAAAAGATGTAACCATAATTATAAACATAGCGAATGATGCAAAGTTGTGATAGAGAATGAGAACTTATATCGATATCAATACAAGTAGACCTCCCTTTAACACTTAGGAGAAAATGGAAAAGGAGCTAACGAGCCAATTCCTCTTCAACAACACTTCATATTTCATAAGAGAAGTTCTGAAGTGGTTAAAGAAAGACAACTCAATGTAGGAGTATGAGAGAAAATTCACATATTTGATGTTAGATGTATATACATATCAGTGGAAGATAAGTTGTTCAACTTCGTAAGTAACTTGCGAGGTTGGGCATAAATGGATTTTAGAGGCAAAACGTAAAAGACCTCTTTAATACAACGAAAATTGCATATGCCTTAGTGGTTCATCACTCATTCGAACTAGCAATTAGGGAAAGAAAAATGGTGGGAAATAAAATGGTTGGGAGAAATGCAAGGAAAATGTTTACAAAACTCCACACTGTAAGTCAAAGAAATAAACAAAACAAGATGGTAATTATTTCAATTGTGAAGGGCCACATTTTGCTTATAAATGCCCAAAATAAAAGGTGGATGAGTAGAAAATGAATTCTATAGTTATGAGGGATAAAGGAAAATCAGGTAAAGACTCGACAAAGGAAGTTTGCTTCGATAATTATGCTATATTAGGTATAGTGGGCCTAATAAAGAAGCATTTAAACAAAAGCAAAGGCAAAATTGATAGAAAAGGAAGATGGTACTAGTGGGAACTTTGGCTAAAGAGTCTTCGAGGGAATCACTTTCAGAGAAGTGCCATAGATTATTTTGATAAGGGCATCAAGTTTTTCTTCTAAAGGTAGTTTGTTAGATCCTCAAGTCCAAGTTGCAAAATCGTGCAACTTAAAGAGAATTAAGTACTAAATATACTATAAAACTAGTAAACAACAAGCAAAACACATTAAATATGGGTACATAACTATAGTTAAATAAGCATTTATCAAACGTCCCCCCATTTAAGCTTTTGCTTATCCTCAAACAAATCATAATCTGAATCATTAATCTCACAAACAACCATCCCTTATTTCCTCAATATTAGTTAATGCTTAGCACCTAGATTGATAGAAAAGGCTGGTTAATCTAATTTTTGTGCTTATAAGAAATTTATCAATGTTAAAATCGCAAATGAATGATATATTAGTAGTTAGCACAAACAAGTACTCATCAAATAACTAGTAACTAGGTGATTAATAGTAACTAGGTGATTAATCGACTTAGTCCAAAAATAGACCCAAGTACTCATTAGGAAGTCAATTTCATAGCAGAGAAAGTCGTCCTATGAAGGGTAAAGCTCTTTAGGTAAAGTCTTCCTCTTCACCAAAGCTAGCCATAACTCGCGTCGATGGGTCTAACCCAGGAGAAAGATCGCGCTACTAGATCTCGCGCCACTTCCTCATCAGCCTAGATCTCGTTTGCGCTACCCAGATCTATCCTCGGTGGTTTCTCGACTACCCAGATCTATCCACGGTGGTTGGCTTGCTTGGTAGGTCGCTACTCAGATCTCCTCTTCAGATCTGGGTTGTGTCACCTACCTCTCGCTTGCACCTCTATCCATGGAAGATTTCCCTGCTCTCAATCGAGAGGTTTATAAAAAATATGCATTTGGAAAGGGGTTAAGCTCACTAGCTTCAAATACCTAAAATCGTCCCCCTAATACTGGTGTTTGGACAAAGAAAATTTATGTGCAGCAGCCTAAAATACATCTAAAATACTACCTGGACCTTATGAAGGATGGTGTTGTCAGTCCACCAATTGAATTGTTGCAAGCTGGAGCAAGGGTTTGGTCTACTGCTCTAGTTGGATCCTTCTGGAGTAAGAGGCCTGCATTTCTAGTCATCAATGCCTGGACCACTGCACGATGGGGTAAGAAAGGTTTGAAAAAAACTTTTCTCATAGATGATGGCACTATTATGTTTAAATTTTTTGTTGATAGTAATTTGAATGAAATACTGGAAATGGGAACTTAGTATATAAGGGACCACCCATGTTTATTCAGAATTGGAAACTTGAGATAGCTTTTGATAAGGAATGTGTGGATTTTTTTCCTATGTGGGTGCAGTTTCATAATTTACCATTAGAATTTTGGACAATTGAAAGATTGAGTTTTTTAGCAAGCTCTTTAGGAAAGCCTCTTTGTATTGACGCTCAAACATCTAGAATGGCGTGAATTTAGGTATGTAAAAATCTGTGTGGAGGTCAAAAGGAATGTTATATTACCTGATCATTTTCCAATTCTCAAATTGAGTGAAAAGGGAAGATTGAAAAATTTGAAATTAAAGTGACATATCCCTAGAAGCCTCATAATTCAACCAAGAAATGGATTCCTACAGGAAAATTTTTTCAAAATAGATGGCACAATGAATTATTGGGGGTTGATTCTTCTTCAGTGGATAATGATGAGGTTATGGAAGTACAAATTATTGCTAATGAGATTCAGGATAACTCAACAATTGAACCCTAAATATTGAAGGTGGGAAACCCAATATAGCACTTAGACACACCTCTCCTAATGGTCTGGAAAATGAAGTGCGTCACTTCACCTCGTCATATTTAGAGCATTGTAAGATGGTTTGGGCCAACATGTTAACTCCATTAGCAACTGTTGGGCAAAATGAGAATTCTAAAGTTAGGTTAGTGTATGAAGAACAGGCAATAATGGTAAACTCCAGTGACGGTGTGGCAAGTCGGGGATTAGGAATATCATCTCTCAAAATGCAGAATAGAAAATAGTTTCCCCTTGAGAAAGCAGTCTAGATTTGACAGCAGAGGATTGTGATTCTCTATTAGCTGTAGATCAAATCCCTGACATTCCAGGAGATTTTTGTGTGAAATTAAAAATTGCAAAAAGGAAATCAGCCAGGAAGAAAAAGAAAAATCCCAAATACCAATAATAAGGGATTAAATGACCCTCATAAACAAGAAAATGTATCTTGGCACGCAACGTCCAGCCAAACCTTTCTTTGGAGATGAAGTATAAATGGTGTTTGTAGTTGATTATTCTTGTGGACAAATATTGCCTTAGTTAAGGAGATAGTTTGTCATATTATCAATATGATGATGGAAGCAAGCCAAGAAGCCTATGGATTACCTCTATTTTCATAGCCCTAATTTGGAAACACTAGCATCTTCGATGTGTAAATGTAAGGGGTCTTTTAAGTCCTTTACAATTGACTTGCCTTGGATAAGCAACGGTGTCGTTCTTACTACGCCGTTCTTCCAATTGGTTTTGTTTGTATTGTGTAGTGTGTTGTCGTTTTGTTATAGGAGACTAAGGAGAGTAATCTTATTCTCCTAACGCTGTTCTTCATCTTTAATTTATCAATCCAATTTTTTAATTTTTTTAAAAAAATAAGTGATGAATCCTCCTAAGAATTCTTAAATATTAACCCTTTGTCATGTAATTGTATTGTTGATTATTGGACTATAAAAATTCCTATCTTATGTTAATAACTTTCTAAGACTACTAATAATTAATCCATTAGTTGATTAACATGAATCTTTTTAGTTAAAACTCCTAAGATTGCATTATCTATTTATGAATTTCACTATTAAGTTTGATCCTAATTTAGAGGATTTATGTTGACTTATCTATAGGTTTGCATGCAACTCCTTCCAGTTATAGTAAATCTATTCATAAAAAAGGATTTCTCAATCTTAATCATATGAAATCAGATCATGAACTAATATTCCAGATATATTAGAACAAGAATAAAGCACATAATTGAATCACAATAAATCAATAAATAAAATTGCATTAAATAAAAGATAAAATCATATTGTTAACAAGTTAGGGTTCATCACACCTAGGCACCAAACAAATATAGTTCCTACTTATAGAAAAAAACAAAGACAAATTTGCAGAAGAATAACTAGAAATAAAAGAAATAATAAGTCTAAACCTCATTTTTTCTTTTAATGGCTCTTCTTGCAAGTTGGATTGGATGTTATCTATCGAATCTTATGACATATTCTTCGTGTTTTCCTCGTCCCTTGATCAGAACTATTGCCTTTCTATATTTCTTGTGATTAAAAATTACTTCTAAACTCGCCTCTTCTTATATTGCTTCTATTTACGTCCTTTTATAGTAAAAACTAAAGTTTTTGGGATATACATGGTCAATATATACGAGCATATAGATGATTGTGTATCTCTAAAAATACTTGAATTTATGATTTTACATAGGTACAGAGACTTACACGGGTAACACACATGGTCGCGTATACCAACATACACAAGTGTGTAACTTCCCACCTTTACAGGTGTGCCCGGGCCGATGTGTTAGCAAGGACGCTGGGTCTCTAAAGGGGGTGGATCCAGGCCTGTGTGCCAGTAAGGACGCTGGGCCTCCAAGGGGTGGATCCAGGCCTATGGGCCAG
>JAOTAY010000191.1:32497740-32521091 GCA_025629805.1 Erythroxylum baracoense | reverse complement strand
TCCTTCATAACCAAACAGCTTACTGTCTCCAATTTTTGTTCTGTTCTGTCTCTAAATTTTTGTTCCGTTCCGTCTCTGCATCTTGAAGACAGCAACCAAACAGACAGTAAGAGTAGAGTAGGCCTCTTGTCCTTTATAACACTTTACTTTCAAGACATCTTTGGGATAATTCAGTGATATCAAAGACATAGGTATTTTGCTGTACGGGGGTAAGAGAGCCATTGCTTTGGTCAGTCGGCGTTGAGGCATCGTCGAGGACGGTGCTACTTCACCATTTATATCAAGTCTGTCTTAGTAAACATTCACATTTAGTATAACCTTGGTGAGTAGGAAGAGAACCATAAGATAATGGCAACATAAGACCCAGTTTATTTATCTTCTAATTTGGCTATGTCTAGTTTACTTAGTAGTGTTAAGTGTGTGTTGTCAAATAAAATAGAAAACTTTGTAGAAATTATCCATGTATCTGTAGAAAATCATATTTATGAGTCTTCTTTATCTTTATTGAGTCCGTACAGTATTTACAGTCGTGATCGTTCTTGGACAAGGAGTATTCATATCATCTTGTCTACTTTAAGACCAAAAGTACAAGAAATAATCCAGTGTTATAGATTGGAACAATGTGGTCTCATATCTACAACAGCAAAATAATACGTGAAGCTTGAAATACCAAATGAGCTTATCTCTCTTTAGAGAGAGCAGAACCATACACATCTTGATGTAGGGGCTATACGCCTTGTTCTCACACTTCATGGAAAAAAGGAAACACCTACTACAACCAGGATATCTCTTCTAGACACTATCTATACAATGTACCAAAATGCCTTGATTGGTACCTTGTTGACAACTCTCAACAATGGAAGTGTCATACTAACCATAGCCCCTGCTTTCAACATCAGGTTGGATGATTCCACTTCGTCTGAATGACTACAAGTTCAGATCCAGATCAATGGAGCAGATCAAGATCCTACAGCCATCATGGCTACTTTACACCACCAGATGATTTATCGTCTATAGAATCATGAAATGGACCTCAATTTTCCTAATTCTACTTCGGATGCTCTTTACATAGTTTCTGATCGTTCTAATGATCAAACTACTATCATCCAGATCCCGAAGCAACTACCAACAATGGAGCTTAAAAAGTTGATGCCTACTAAATGGATCACCAATTACCAAAAGGTGTTCCACGTGCCTTATCGACACTCTTTTCATACAACGATTCCTCCGATTCTGAAGACACTCAAGGATGGAATAGTGAAGTCCATCTATTCAAGGCCCAGTGAAGATTTGGCACGTACTACTTCCCCAGGGGGTATTTATGATCTAGCCCGTTTTTTCACATGAAGAAGGTAAATCTGGTTCTCCAATCCATTATTTCAAATCTAATGGAGATTCGGTTTACGTTAGCCATTATCGTGGACATTTTGTATGGGATATTGACCTATTTATGTGCGAACCCGATTGTGAAGTCTATTTCAACCCTGAGTCAGATAGTGACGATGATGATGATCGTTATAGAAGAAGAAGGAAGAAAAAAAGCCGAAACCTTTGTGCAAGCCTTCGCAACAATATCATCCACACAAGGATAAAGAAGATCCAGATCCTTCATCTGGATTACTCATATCTCATGATCTCAGCAACTCTAATGTTCAATACATTGAAAGGTCTCCACCTAGATCTCTACAAGAGATGCTGACATCCTCTTCTTATCAAATGAAGCCAGTCATTCCTATTATGACTCCTACTCCTATTCCGTGCATGATGGTATCACCATATGGGGAAGACTTTCCTCCATGAAATAAGAGTACTAATGAATCAAAAAGGGTTATCTCAAACCCGTATATTCGAGTTTCAGGAATAACTTCACAAGGAACACTTGTGTCAAATCCATCAGATGAAGTTCTGAACTGGCAAACACAGAATGCAGTAGCATAGAACAAAGTTTTACAAAGAATTGATTCTAAGCTTGAGGGAATCAGTCAATAGTCACATGCTATTCATTAAAAAGTTGACGCAGTCTCTAAGCAGATCCAATAAATGTATCAATCTTACAAAGCTCAGATTAATCAACTTGATGCTGAACTTGGGCATTACATTGACATACATTATATAGGTCCTGACTTTGACAACAAATGTAGAGAAATCAAGAAGACACAAGGAATTGTGCGACAAATGGAAATTGATATGCAACCTGCACAGTTTAAAAGCTGTATATGGCTCGTCCTCTTCAGCATTTCCATATATTCAGCCAGTATATGTTTTTCCTATGTATCAGAAGTATCCAGAGGAAACTGACTATTCAAAGGTGTTCAAGTTCAGAAGTATCCAGAGGAAACTGACTATTCAAAGGTATTTAATTTCAATTATCCTTTGATTAGGAAGTACATACATCTTCAAACAGCTCAAACTAAACAGGTAAATGAAGTTAAGTCGACAAGAAAATTGAAATCTAACTTAAAGCCTGAAAAGGTTCTTGAGCCAACATCATCTTCTCACACATCTTTTGAACCAGAACAACAGTGGACAAAATCAGTACAGATACATACACCTCCAACATCTCCACCGAAGTCTCATCCTTTTACTTCTACTAGGAAAGACAAAGCACCCATGACAGAGTTCATCGCAACTCTTGAGACTATGACTGCGATAGAATAATCTTCTCAATAAAATTAATCAGATAAATCATCGGATGCTTACTCTGGAGCCTTTAAAATCTCTGAAGGCATAGTAAGTTATTCTGAAACCTCCAGTCCTAAGACTGAAGCCAAAATGACAATTGCTGAGGAATCATAAAGTAGTTCAGCCCAGTTAGCTGATCTATCAGAATTATTCAAAGTTCTGACGACTATGCTTGAACCAACTGAAGTTGATATTGAACCTGAGATTATTGAAGCAGAATCCACAGGTACTAAACCTTTCAGACCTGCAAGAGCACCACAAGCTGAGCCAACTGCACAAGCTACACAGACCAAGCCATCTTCTGGACCTTGGTTTACTTTTGATGATCTTCCACCAAAGAAATAGAGAAATCGACTGCATAAATTCGGTACATGGATAGATCTACAGATGAACAGACCTAATCATCTCTTGGCAGATATTTTGTCTAAATTCACATCTCATTTCACTAGTACATTGTGAGAATGGTGGCAAAGTATTTCTGAATATCAACGTACACAGTATATCCAAGTAACTACAACCGGAGCTCTTCTTGGAATTATTCATAAGGAATTCATTGGTGACTTTTAGCTGATTCATAAATAGATCTGTCAAGAGTATTTTGCAATGAAATGTTGCTCACTTGACAAGCATGATATCCAGAAGTATTACAAACGTATGACGGAAAGGTACTATCTTTTGAATGGATGGAATGATGTTAATCTTCGATTTACTTTTATCTCATTCCTTCCAGAACAACTGCAACCAGAGTTGCAAAGGATTATAACTTCTTTGCAAAGAGATATGGCTAATATATCTCTTGGAGAGATCTACCAGCTTGCTCTCACGTCTCTTAATAAGTTGTGTGACCAACATACCTTATTCAAAAATATCATTCAAGGTGATCCTATTCTCAAGCAGGCTTGCAAGAAGCCTTATCTAAAGATCAAGTACAAAGATCAAAAGACTTGTGAGTGTTATAGCAAAAAGAAAGTTCATCTTTAACAAATCTACCATAGAAGAAAGTTCCACAAGAAGATGGAAGGTTGCAAGCCTTTACGAAGAACCTATGACAAAAAGAGAATATTTGTGCAACTCTTTAAGAAGTCCTCTCATCGACAGAAAGTTGATTGATGTTTTCTCTGTGGATAACCAAGACACTTTGCATGTACTTATCCTCACAAAACTATGAAGGATATCAAGTTGTTAAAGCATATGGAATCAGTTTTGCCCATTCATTCTGCTAGTAACTTTGAAGATCTAATTGAGGAACAATCTCAAGAAGACGAGGACACTAAGTTTGCTGTTTCTATTACTACAATAGATGATGAATCTTCTAACTCTTCTGCTTCATCAAATGATTCACTATACATGCTATAGCAGATATTCATGAAGTTAGATCATACTTTAGTTCAACGACCATATGTCCAGATCCAACTCTTTCAACAAGATAAATATGATAGACCCATCAAAGCTATTGAGTTTATGGATACAGGATACAGCCATACAATCATGAAGCCCAACATTTTACCTTCTACAGTATGGACCTCACATGATGAGTATTTTACAACTGTAGATAGAAATTCTTTTAAGGTCAGGCTTATCACAAAGAGAAAGATTAGAATTCGATTCTTTCTACAATGTACAATATGGACTACAATACATGGACATACAAAACTACCTAGCCCGTTCTGATTGGTATAGATACATATAGTAAAGCATCACCTTTACAGACAGGCCATAGGTATCGATCATTTTTCAGTCCATACACTGATATAAAGATAGTGAGATTACTTCAAAAGTAGAATCTCATTGAGCTTAGACAATTAGATCAGGCCCAGCCCATTCAACAGTCAGATCAAGCCCAGTAGATCTCTAATCCTGCTCAACGTCTTTAGCAAAGAGGCAGTAACAATAGGTTACACATGGCAACTTCTGTGTCATCCCTTTCCACTTTGCTCAGACAACATCCTCCTTAGCCTCCTAATATTTGTTCAGACACAATCTAGGGGCAGGAGATTCTCAATCTCTATGCAATCTGCTTCATCAGCATCCACCATGGCCACCAGATACTTTTTCCCCTTATAAATATCTTCATTCTCTTCTGCGAGGTATAGGTTTTAAACTCGTTGCTTTCCCATTCATTATGGCTGATAACAACCTTTCTGCTATGAACAAAAAATACTTTCATTCCATAATTAATGTGCCTACAAGTGTGTCTGAAGTAGCTTCTTTAGCTCGTATGAGTTTGTTTTATTATTTGCATTAGTTTTTAAGTGAAACTCATTCTCTTGGAAGTCCCACAATGTTCAACCTTAAAGCACCTTACCTTAATGTGACTTTCATTAATGATCCTCTTTCGGAAAACACATTATGGTACCTTTGGACACTTTCTACCCTTTATGCTTATGCCATCACTATATCGCCTCTCTAGTTATACCAACATCTCTGTGATCAAAGTACTGCAAGTTCTCTACTGTAGACATTTTTTGAATGGTTCCAACCATTAGCTCAATGGAAGCAGCAATGTTCCATTTTCATTGCCCAACATCGTTTACAGACAACCTCTGCTAGACGACAAGCTACACATTGTTTCTTCATCATTTATCGACCATATCGAGAAAAATACAATAGAACTCTCTACACTAAACCTTATGTCCTTCTTTACCATACTTCATTGTATTGGCAACGACATCGAGACAATGTACTCCAATCACTGAGGGATTTTCTTAAGGAGATAAATTATTTTCCTAAGACACCAATTATCTCTACTTCTATTGGACTTTATCCAGGTGAATTTGTTCTTGGTAAACCAAAAGCACCAGAAGTTGATATTCCAGGTTCCAATAGTCCCTAATACGACATAGGAGAATCAGTCTCAGATATTGCAGGACCTTCACAACCGTATAACTCTATCTTCCAAGATGCTCAAAACCCTAATGATGATACTTATAGTCCTAATGAAGATAAGTTAAATCACTTCCTGTATAAACTTCACAGATGTGAGCTCAGCCCTAGTAAATGACGAAAGATTTTTTTCAAGTCATTCTGATAGCTCAAGTAATCCAGAATCTCCATCCAATTTGCAATCATGGCATGAACCAATCCGTGACACCTAGCGCATCATTATTGGACACGTTTTTTAGAAGTCTGTTATTTTTCCTTTAGAGTGTTTTCATAAAGAAGAATCGCCATGGTCCATAAGCACTATACTAGGATTCCTTCTTATCAAGTTACTATTTACTTTTAGAAAAGCAGATTCCTTTTTAAAGTAGCTTTGATAGAGTGTAATCATTGTACTTTACCTTTCTAAAGTTATCATGAGTATGTCTTTAGGTAGATTTACCTTTGTAACCCTTGCTTCGCCTATAAAAGCAAGGCTTTTCTTCATTTGTAAACACGTTCTACCTTGGTTTGATAATATGTTTCTAAAAGCAAATAGTAACTTGATAAGAAGGAATCCTGGCATAGTGCTTGTGGGCCATGACGATTCTTCTTTATCAAAACACTCTAAAGGAAAAATGACAAACTTCTAAAAAACGTGTCCCATAATGATGCGCGAGGGGTTACTGATTGGTTCATGCCATGATTGCAAATTGGATGGAGAGTTTGGATTACTTGAGCTATCAGAATGACTTATAAAAATCTTTCGTCGTTTACTAGGGTTGAGCTCACATCTGTGAAGTTCATGCATGAAGTGATTTAACTCATCTTCATTAAGATTGTAAGTATCATCATTAGGGTCTTGAGCATATTGGAAGATAGAGTTACAAGGTTGTGAAGGTCCTGCAATATCTGAGATTGATTCTCCTATGTCATATTGGAGACTACTGGAGCCTAGAATATCAACTTCTGGTGCTTATGGTTCACCAAGAACAAAGTCACCTGGATGAGGTCCAATAGAAGTGGAGATAATTGACGTCTTAGGAAAATGATTTATCTGCTTAAGAAAATCCCTCAATGATTGGAGTACATTGTCTTGATATCGTGGCCAATACAATGAAGTATGGTAAAGAAGGACACGAGGTTCAGTGTAGAGAGCTCCGTTGTATTTTTCTCAATATGGTCAATGAATGATGAAGAAACAATGTGTGGCTTGTCGTCTAGCAAAGGCTGTCTGTAAACTATCTTGGGCAATGACAATAGAACATTGTTGCTTCCATTGAGCTAATGGTTGGAACCATTCAAAAAATGTCCACAGTAGAACTTGTATTAATTTGATCACAGAGATGTTAGTACAACTAAAGAGGCGATATAGTGATGGCATAAGCATAAAGGGCAAAAAGTGCCCAAAGGTACCATAATGTGTTTTCCGAAAGAGGATTATGAATGAAAGTCACATTAAGGTAAGGTGATTTAAGGTTGAACATTGTGGGACTTCCAAGAGAATAAGTTTCACTTAAAAAACTGATGCAAATAATAAAACAAACTTATACGAGCTAAAGAAGCTACTTCAGACACACTTATAGGCATACTAGTTATGGAAGGAAAGTATTTTTTGTTCATGGCAGAAAGGTTGTTATCAGCCATAATGAATGGGAAAGCAATGAGTTTAAAACATATACCTCGCAGAAGAGAATGAAGATATTTATAAGAGGAAAAAGTATATGGTGCCATAGTGGATGCTAACGAAGCAAATTGAATAGAGATTGAGAATCTCCTGCCATTAGATTGTGTCTAAACAATTATCCTGCCAAAAGATTATGTTTAAGTAATGAAGATAAGAACAAGGCAAAAAAGTGATCAGGAGGCTAAGGAGGATGTTGTCTGAGCAAAGTCGAAAGGGATGGCACAGAAGCTGCCATGTGTAACCTATTGTTACCTCCTCTTTGCTGAAGACGTTGAGTAGGATTAGAGATCTACTGGGCCTGATCTGACTGTTGTGTGGGCTGGGCCTGATTTGACTTTCTGAGCTCAATGAGATTCTGCTTCTGAAGTAATCTCACTGTCTTTATATCAGTGTATGGACTGAAAAATGATCGATACCTGAGGCTTGTGTGTAAGATCTGTAAAGGTGATGCTTTACTATATGTAGCCATACCAATCAGAACATCTGGACCAGGCATTTTTGTATGTCTAAGTATTGTAGCCACATTGTACATTGTAGAAAGAATCGAATTCTGATCTTTCTCTTTATGATAAGCCCGATCTTAAAAGAATTTCCATCTGCAGCTGTAAAATACTCGTTATGTGAGGTCCATACTGTAGACAGTAAAATGTTGGGCTTCATGATCTACAGCTGGATCTAGTATCTATAAACCCAATAGCTTTGATGGGTCTATCATATTTATCTTGTTGAAAGAGTTGGATCTGGACATATGATCGTTGGACTAGAGTACGATCTAACTTCATGCATGCCTGCTATAGCATGTTGAATCATCTGATGATTCATCATCTGTAGTAGTAACAGAAACAATAAACTTAGTGTGCTCGTCTTCTTGAGATTGTTCCTTAATTATATCTTCAAAGTTGCTAGCAGAATGAATGGACAAAACTGATTCCATATGCTTTAACAACTTGATATTCTTTTTTGTTTTGTGAGGACAAGTACGTGCAAAGTGTCCTGGTTGTCAACAAAGAAAACATCGATAAACTTTTTGACGATGAGAGGACTTTTTAAAGAACCGGACAAATCTTCTCTTTTTGTCGTAGGTTCTTCGTAAAGGCTTGTAGCCTTCCATCTTCTTATGGAACTTTCTTCTATGGTAGACTTGTTAAAGATGAGCTTTCTTCTTGCTATGACACTGACAAGTCTTTTGAATTTTACACTTGATCTGTATATAAGGCTTCTTGTAAGCCTGTTTGAGAATAGGATAACCTTTGATGATATTCTTAAATAAGGTATGTTGATCACACAACTTATCAAGAGATGCGAGAGCAAGCTAGTAGATCTCTCCAAAAGATATATTAGCCATATCTCTTTGCAAAGAAGTTATAGTCCTTTGTAACATCGGTTGCAGTTCATCTAGAAGGGATGAGATAAAAGTATATCGAAGATTAACATCATTCCATCAATTCAAAAGATAGTACCTTTCCGTCATACGTTTGTAATGCTTCTTGATATCACGCTTATCAAGTGAACAACATTTCATTGCAAAATACTCCTAACAAATCTGTTTATCAATCAGCTAAAAGTCACCAATAAATTCCTTATGAATAATTCCAAGAAAAGCTCCGGCTATAGTGACTTGGATATACTGCATACGTTGATATTTAGAAATACTTTGCCACCATTCTCGCAAAGTACCAGTGAAACGAGAAGTGAATTCAGACAAAATATCTGACAAAAGATGATTAGGTATGTTCATCTGTAGATCAATCCATGCACCGAATTCATGCAGTCGATCTCTCCATTTTTTTGGTGGAAGATCATCAAAAGTGAACCAAGGTCCAGAAGATGGCTTGGTCTGTGTAGCCTATGCAGCTGGCTCAGCTTTTGATACTCTTACTGGTCTAAAAGGTTAAGCACCTATGGATTCTGCTTCACTAATCTCGGGTTCAATATCAACTTCAGTTGGTTTAGGCATAGTCATCAAAACTTTGGATAATTCTTATAGATGTAACATCCTGTCACTTGAATTAGGGTCAAAATGGTGATTATTATAGATTAATGAGATATTAGGAAGAATAACCCGTGTTTATGCATAATGTGGCATACGCATACACGATATTATTGATCTTACACATTACAATTATTTGTACATGCATTTATTGACATTTTCAGGTATTATTAATTGTTAAAAATGCAATTAAAATGTTGATTGTGAATTATTTGCGTTAAAAATTTATTTGAAGACTATTAGTATTATTTTGGAATTTTTGGTGAATTTTAGGAAATTTTCGAAAATTTTGGATATTTTGGACTAGGAAAAGATATGACACATGGCAGCCTCACATGCATGGGTGCCACGTGTGAGTTAAAACAAATAATAATAATAACATTTTTTTTCAGCTCACTTGTTTCGGTGTAGTTTTTCTCTCTTTTGTTCTGCCCCGAAATCACCAACACTAAACTCCCTCTTCTTTCTCATCCATCACTGAATCACTTATTGGTTTATGGTTGTGTATTGGGCAATTCATATACTACTTGTTTCTCCTTATTTTGCTTCCACTGAAATCTCACTACTGGAGATTTCATTTTTTGCAACCACCGAAACCTATTCTTCAAATCTCACTGCTGAAATTTTTCTAAACTCAAATAAGTTATGTTTAAGTTTTCTGGATGTTGTGTAAATGATTTTGATGATGGCTAGTATTAGAGATGAATACATGCATGAGAAGGTTAAGCAATAGAGTTTCGGTGAATGCATGTGTTAAATGACTTAGATGAGAAATTGAATTTGTGAATGTGGGAAAATAGCAGAAAGGGTATTAAGAGCTTGTGATACTGTGAGTTGAATAGAGAATATTGATGTAGTTATAATTACAGAAAATATTGATGATTCACATTTCTTTGTTGTTTTGCTGTATACTTGCATGAATGTTTAGAAATGAAAAATAAATGCCAAAAAGGATGAATAGCCATATATAATTTCAGGTTTTGATGCTTGTGTTTGATTTTGCATTTGAGTTGGTTTTGAGTTAAGGAAAAAGATCTAAAATGAAACATTTAAGATGAAATGAAGTTGTTGATGAAAATGAGAAACGCAGAAAAAAAATGAAAAGTGCAGTTGATGAACATGCTCTGTTTCTGTGTAAGTGTTTGGGAAATGTTAGGGATGGATTTATGTGAGGTTAAAGTTAAAGCAGACATAGAGTATAATGAAGTGTTGTGTTTTAAGGAGTAAGAGGATAGAAAACGTGGACTGAGGAGGGAAAGAAAAAGAAATGGAAAAGTGCAGAAAGTTGGGAAAAAAATGCAGTAGTGAGAGAGAGGAAATAAATGAAACTTCGGATTTTAATGTTTGAAGTGTAACTTTGAGTCTAAGTTGTTTAAAGGTTTTACTAAAAATAGAAATGCATACCGGATGTGTTAGAAGTGTGTAAATCTGGAAATGGAAGAAAATGAAAGAAGAAGAAGAGAAGTGAAGTTCGGTGAAGAAGATGCAGGTTTGAGTTTAGAGAGAGAAAAGGTGGTGGTTGCATGTATGAATTATGAATTAGAGTATTTCATTGAAACAACTCTAAGGCTTTTGACTATAACTTTTGCATCCAAACTCTAAATGACTTGAAACTTTGATCAATGGATTTCTAAGACATTTTTCTTTCTCTCCAAAAAAATTTAGAGCTATCTGAATTGATTTGAAAGTGATTGATAAGATGAAAGTGTCGAAGTCTGCTGGAATGTTATGAACTGGAGCATTTTCATGAATATGCTTTGGTATTCTGATTATAACTTGATCTGTAGGTTTCTAAATGAGTTGATTCTTAATTCAGATTAAACTAGAGATGTATATATACAACTTTCTTGAAGAAGTCAAATTTTAATTTTATCTCTAAGGCTATCAAAATTGGCATGAAAGTGAGTCCTCACCTAGGTTGTATCACTATCATTGACAGAAAACATGTCCTGTGGTTATTAAATAAACTATATTGATGTAGATAGAATTAGGCTAAGGTTTCTAAACCAAAGTTGTATCCTATTCTCTTAGCTTTAAATTGTTATAAAGTTTGTAATTTTTGGAGATGGGAATTGAGAGATATGGGTTGTACAACTTGAATGCATAATCATACATTAGCCAAAATTTCAAAAGTGCACAGTCGGTGGTATTTTGAGCATAACTCATAGAATAATGAACCAAATTGAATGATCTTAGTATCAAAAGAGACTTAAGACATAGAAGATAATTTTTTAGAAGAAAGTGTTACCAAATTCCTTCGTTTTCCTGATGAAATTAATTATGCAAAATAGACCCAAAGTGTATCTTTAAACAAATCTGAGTTAATAAATTGAATATGGATATCTAAATGATTATTATGACTAGATTGATGATAAGAAACTCGGAATTGTCATGAACATGCACTGTACATATTCAATATACATGAATGTGCATTAATGAATACATAATTGTGCAATATTGTGATATGTGAATGTATTATCTATATAGAGGAGCACATTGAACAACAATATCCAGACATTGCCGGTACTTCAAAGCAATAGTTGTTTAGAGCATACAATGAGTAACATAAGATGGTCTCACCTTATTGTTTTGTATATTATTGAATTGTATTACTATCTTATTGAACTGTATTGAATTGTGCTGATTGTGTACTGGATTTCGGACAATATTTGTCCGAGGCGTTTTGATACATGAGAATGATATTGGAAGTACTGATTGAATGTGAATGCATCTGCCTAATTGATTTTCTGATTCTCACCTAAAAAGTTAAATGCCGGACCTAATCCGATGACCACTGCTACTGTGACTGTTATATTACATGCAAATAAAAGTGGTTGAATTTGATAACTAAATTGAGGCATGTATTTCATTCTGATGCATGTAATATAAAGGAGTTATGACTGGTGTTGCTACTGATAAGAGCTTTAAACTCCCGCCTATGTGGTTCGAGCCTATGGCTCATTGTGATCAATGAGGCACTGACTGACTGACTGAGCCCGATAATTTGGGATATGATAAAAGCACACAGTCACAACAATATAAAAATGAATGTGAGTCTCATACATATCGCATCCACATATAATTTGAATTCATTGAATGATTTGCAAAGCTGTGTGAATGTCGTTTATGATTAAACTGTTTTATTGAGAAACGATTTACTTGTGATAGTATTTGATACTTACCAAGCAGATTTGAACTTTATAATTGCATGTTATAATTAATCTTGTTTTATGACATGAGTGAACCATCGAGGACGGTTACTCTGCTGAGTTTGCAAAACTCAGCAAAATTGCACCTTTGCTTTTCAGGTTTGAGAGTGAGATGACCTAGCTTCTAAGACTCTATAGAAGCATACTTTGTACACCTGTTACAGTCAGATTTGGCTCAAAGGTCGGTTAGATGGGTTTAAGGATATAGTTGTTTCTTTTGAGCTTATAGTATTCGATGTGTATTGAGTTGTTTATGTTCATAGGATAATCTTGTATAAACATGGTTGATATTGTACTATATAAAACAATGTCATTATGGTTTTGTTATAATGTGATAACATTTTGGGTTTAGAAAATGTGTGATTGATGCCATGTTATGTACAGTGAAGGTGAGATAGTTGGCATGTCATTTCTGACAGGCATGTACACATATATCCAATGGAAACACGTGCATATGTCAGTTGGGAATGGGGTGTTACAATATACATGAGGGAGTTCTTGCGAAGCTCCAATAAACATGAGGGAGTTATTGCAAATCTCCAATAAACATGAGGGAGTTCTTGCAAATCTCCAGTAAACATGAAGGAGTCCATACTGGAGCTCCATGTCACTAGTGGACAGGCGGGAGAAGCCTTTAACATGGTCAACGTGCACATGACATAACATGATGGACCACCACAAAATCACACAAACATGAATTTCATGACTTGTAAGCATATTACATAAAAGGCACATTTCGAAAAGATGATTTCCATAAGCTTGGTATATTTCAAATATAATTTCCATCATAATTTGATAAATCATGAACAAGATTCATATACCAAACATGTAGCAATTACTTAAATCAGTTAAGAAGCAATAAATGCAACATTTATAAAGTAATTGAAATCAATTAACTCTATTGATTTGGAGAAATACTCATGGCTCATTAACTCAACTATAAACATTTAACCCACCTGGATTCCTTGCTTACAAACTTGCTTAAAAATGCCCCTCCTCTTGCTCCTCTTGCCCCTTTTGATTCCCTTTAACATTGGCAAACATCTAATTTAATAGGAATACAAATTGAGAACCCAAAAAGCATATTCACTAAAAATTGATTCTAGAATGCTTAAACTTATGTATTTCCTAAGCTTTATGAACCAAAACCCTTCCAAAATCCAAAGGATTAAAAACGGGCTTACCTTGAATCTTCACCAAATAAAGAGATGTATGGCTCAAATGGAAGCTCTTCTCTTCCTCTTTCTTTTTCTCTTATTGAACACCCTCAAAATCACTCTTGAAAACGAAGAAAAGATGAAACCCTAACTTTGTCTTCTTTCTTTTCTCTCATGAACGAAACCCTCTCTCCTTTCTTTCTTTTTCACGTTTTTCTTTTCATTCTCTTCCTTCATTCACTTTTTTCTTCAACTAATAAACAAGAAAACATTTTCCTCTTCCAATTATACCCTTAATGAGTGCTAAATGTCCACTTTACCCTACCTTTAATGCTTCATGGCTTTTATACTTAAGTGACATGCCACAATTGCCCTTTATACATTCTTACTGCTTTAATCTAACTAACCAGTAAAATAAAACCCTACTAACACTGAAATAAATAATTAAACTCCAATAATTTCTATGATGACCTCATAATTCATTTAAATCATGCTTAACTCAAAAAAATTCGGGGGCCAAGAACTTATAAAAGTAAGTTAATTCTAACTTTCATCCTTTTTCATACTAATTCAATTCAATAATTAATAATGATTTCAAGTGTTTTTGGACAAATTTTAACTAATTCACAATATTCAATAATAAAATTTAATTACATAGATTATAATAAGCTTAAGAAATCTCTTTCCCATACTTGAAATTATGCATTGTCCCTAATGTACACAATATAAGCACAAATAAATAAAAAAGAAGAAATGATAAGAAATTTGTACTTCCCTGAGTAATAAGGATTTTAGAATTATGATTTTGAGGAGGGATCCATCCGATATTAGATTCAATCATCCTTGCAAAATATAAATGAAAAGGGATAAAACGATAAAAGAAAATAAAAAATCAATAAAGAACTAAAAAATATGGAAATAAAATAATATAAATGAAAATATTATGGTATTAATGTTTGAAAAAATAAAATACACCAAAAGTGTATTTTAGATCCTATAGTTTACATCAAAATCTAAGTTGAACCCTATTGTTTCGGATCATTCAAGTTAAACCTTAACGTTTACAAAATGTTCAAAACAGACCCTATGACGACAGAAATCTAACTCTGTCAGTTAAATGCCATGTCATATATGACATAGCTTTTTAAAATTTTGTATGTTAGTAGGACTCACTTTTTGTTGATATGGCATTTTTATCTTTAAATGAAAGTAAGTCCCACAATTATGTACAAACTAACCTTTTTTTAACCTCTCTAATCAAATGTTGATGACTCCTCGTTCTCTAATGATTTTCTACCATCGACTGATTCCAGAACTGTTGTTCCTTATCAACAACCTAAAGGTACCATCTTTAACTGCCAAGTTCCTCTGCTCAACTTCCTCTGGAAAGCAGAAACTAAGAAAAATAAACAATACCAACTGAGTTTCTGATAATTGGTGAAATGTAAGTGCATGACTATTAACATTTTCGACCAGTAACAGCTATGCTTTCTGTCAACTATTTCAATCACTTCCTTTCTTCTCATTCTTTCTCAACCCCTCTTGCTTCTTGCATATTTTGTACGAAATTGCCTATTTTTTTTAAAAAATCACTTTTTTAACTACATTATTGTTTTCTTAGTGAAATGTCGAAGATGTCATCTTTTCTCGTAAAGAATGTCAAATTTTGCCCTTCCAAGTAAGTTGACTATACACAATCAATGTTAAGCTTATATGTATGATTATTTGGCAATTGTAGCTTATCTTTTCTTCTCTCTTCATCAGTTATTTACTGTTGTGGAACGGGTATACTCAAGATGAAGTAGGGAACCAACCGAGAGCTCGACACTTTTTTATCAATACTGACAAGGAATCTATCCCATTGTTAATGAGTACGACAAGCTCGCTTTTTTTTCTCCCAATAGTTTCTCTTTATACATGATATGTTACTTTACTCTTATAGGTATTTTTTCATTTAAATGCCTTCTTTTTTAGCTCTATTAGTCGTGTTCCTAGACAAGCCTTTGTGGTCGAATCTCCCTTCATACAGTTTGAAGAAATGGACTTTCACAGTAAGGCAACGGTAAGTGCACAATGGCAATTCTATTAGGTAATTAATTAGCTTCTAGGTCAAAAAGTGGATCTTTTTAATCAATTCCATTAATTCTAGCTAGGCAGGATCTATTTGTCTTAGCTAACTTCATTGCTGCATACTTGTTGTAGGAAGCCAAAATTAAGGTTAGTTGTCAATGGAAAAAGAGAGTTTCTTATAGCTCTTACTGTTAAAAAATGCAATTTTATTAGTAAAGCATTTAATTAAACTTGATTCATTATTTGGTTCATGTATTTTGAGACTCATTGTATTTTTCTTATGCATGTATCTTGAATTTACTATCTTATGTTTTCTAAGAGTTGTATTGTTTCAAAGAGGCCTCTTACAATTCTATAAATACCATGTACTTGTTCATTTCCAAAATGGGACAAGAAATCCAAATCAAGTGTGTTTTCTAGATTATTTAAGTGTTCTCCTTTGTCTTTCTATCTCCCTTATTTACTACAGAGTGGTATCAGAGACATATTATTTTGAAGATGTCTAATTCCGTTGTTTCAATCCCCAAACTCATAAAAGAAAATCATAATAAGTGGTGTATGCGTATGAAGGTGATTCTTGGCTCTTAATATGCATGGGAGATAGTAGAACAAGGATATGATGAACTGAAAAATGAAGGAGCTTTGGATCAACAACAAAGGAATATGTTACAAAAGAATGGTAGATTGGATCAACATGCTCTTAACGACATTGGATGATGAAAAGTTTGGAAAAGTGTTAAATGCAACAAAAGCAAAAGAAGACTGGGTGATTCTTTAAAAGGCCCATAGAGGAGTTGACAAGGTGAAGAAGGTGCGTCTTTAAAAATTGAGAGGAGAATTTGAATCCTTACACATGAAAGAGACCAAATCCATCTATGACTATTTCACAAGAGTCTTGACAACTACCAATCAAATGAGGAGATATATCGAGAATTTGGAAGATTTTCGTGTCGTGGAGAAAATTATTCGTACTCTTGATTCAAAAGTTGACGTTGTTGTTGTGGCTATTGAACAATCTCAAGATTTGGAAGCCATGATCATTGATGAACTACAAGGATCCTTGCAAGCTTATGAAAAAAGATTGAAGAAAAAGGGGCCATTAGTTCAAGCCTTTCAAGCAAAGGTCTCTTTTAAACACAAGAAGTAAGAATCCACTAGCTCACAAGGAAGAGGAAGAGTAAGAGGTCATAGTCAAACCTATGGAAGGGATAGAAATCATCGTGTTCATGGTCGTGGTTGTGATCATGGCAAACATCACTTTAATAGTGAAGAGTCAAGCTAACAATCTCAAAACTCAAGAGGTCGTGGAAGCTATTACTTAAGACAGGAGGGGGAAGAAGGTTTGACAAATCTAATATTCAATGTCATAACTGTCACAAATATGGTCATTATTCCTATAAATGTTGGAGTGTTACTAGCAATCAAGGAGAGACACATCTTGTGGAGATGAAAGAAGGAGAAGAAGAACCACTTTTATTATTAGCTAACAAAGGAGAAGAAAAAAATTCTTATAGTACTTTGACACTAGTGCTAGCAACTATATAAGTGGCAATAAGGAGCTATTCATGGAGCTTGATGAGAAGAAAAAAGGGGAAATTATTTTTGGCAATAATTCAAAAGTTTCAATTGAAGGCCAAGGTGATATTCTTGTCTTTACAAAAAATGGTGGTTATAGATTTATTTCACAAATCTATTATGTTCCTTTTTTGAAAGCAAATATATCTTGAATATGGGACAATTGCTAGAAAATGGATATGATATCCATTTAAAAGATGCTTGTCGCACTTTGAGAGATAAAGCACACAATTTAATAGCAAGGGTATCTATGTCAACGAATAGAATGTTCAAGCTCAATGTCAATGTTGGTAACCCAAGATGCTTGAAGACACGAGATGCTTGAAGATATGTGTCAAAGACTTCTCTTGGCTTTAGCATATGAGATTTGGTCATTTAAATTTTGGAAGATTAAATTTATTAGAAAGTAGAATACGGTGAATGACTTGCCTCTCCTTACTTAACCCAATCAATTATGTGAAGGGTGTGTCATGGGAAAGCAAGTGAGAAAGCCTTTTCCAAAGGAATCCACCACAAGAACCATCAAGCCATTTCAACTTGTTCATATTGATATTTGTGGCCCAATTAAGCCATCATCTTATGATAAAGAAAAAACTATTTCTTACTCTTCATTAATGTTTTTTCTCACAAAACTTGGGTTTATTTTTTGAATAGGAAGGATGAAGCTTTTGGAGTTTTCCAAAAGTTCAAAGCCCAAGTTGAAAATGAGAGTGGATTTGTCATCAAATCTTTGAGGACGGATAGAGGGGGAGAGTTCACTTCCTTAGAGTTCAAAAAATTTTATGAAGCTAAAGGCATTCATCATTTTCTTACAGTTCCATACTCTCCGCAAGAATAGATCTATTCTTAACATGGCAAGGACCATGCTAAAGAGTAAGAATATGCCTAAGGAATTTTGGGTCAAAGCTATTGCTTGTGTGGCTGTATACTTGTCCAACTTATCCCTTACTAAAAGTGTTCATAGGATAGCTCTTTAAGAAGCTTAGAGCGATAAGAAGCCAAGTGTTTCTCATTTTAGAATTTTTGGAAGCATAACATATGCTCATATTCCTAAAGAGATGAGATCGAAGTTAAATGACAAAAGTAAAAAGCATGTCTTCATTGGCTATAACTTTAATTCTAAAGGCTATAAGTTATTTAATCCTACCATTGGGAAGGTTGTAATTAGTAGAGATGTTGATTTTGATGAAGAAAGTTCGTGGAAATGGGATGTCTCTAAAAATGAAGAAAGTGTTTCACTTCCTATGATTGGAGATTTTGACCATGACAATCATGAAGATATTCATACTCCTCCACACCCAATCCTAAAAGAAATGAATGTCCTCTTTAAATCTCGTCTGAAGGTCCTAGATGAAGAAGGAGTCTACAAGATCTTTACGAGTCCACAGAGATGGTAGAAAATACAACACTATTTTGTCCTTTTACTGATTTTAAGTTGCTGTACTTTGAAGAAGCTGTACAAGAAAAGAAATAGAGATGTGCAATGGATGAAGAGATTTAAGCAATTCAAAAGAATAACACATAAAGCTTTCTACTCTTCCAAAGGGGTAAAAGGCAATTGGTGTGAAATGGGTATATAAAGTCAAAAGAAATGCTCGAGGAGAAGTAGAGAGGTACAAGGCAAGACTTATCACTAAAGGCTATAGTCAATAACATGGAATAGATTATGATGAGGTGTTTGCTTCTATAGCTTGATTAGAGATGATTCGATTAATCTTTTCCTTGGCAGCACAAAAGACATGGAAGATTTATCAAATGGATGTCAAATCAGTATTCTTGAATGGATAACTTTAGGAAGAGGTGTTTATCTAACAACCATTGGGGTGCTTAGTGAAAGGACATGAAGATAAAGTGTTGAAGTTAACGAAGGCATTATATAGCTTGAAACAAGCTCCAAGAGCTTGGTATAACCGTATTGATAAGTGTTTCCAAAGCTATGGATTCATTAAATTTTCCCAAGAATATTCTCTTTATGTCAAATAAGGTAAAAATGGAAGCATTTTTCTTATATACCTATATGCTGATGACTTGATCTTCACAAGTAACAATTTAAAGATGTTCGAAGAGTTTAAGAAGGTGATGACTAAAGAATTTGAAATGACTGATATAGGACTTATGTCCATTTCCTTAGTATTGAAGTGAAGCAAGATGATAATAGTATCTTTATTTCTCAAGAGGCTTATGCAAGAAAGATTCTTTAGAAATTTAAGATAAAGAATTGCAAGCCTATTAATACACCAATTGATTGTGAAACAAAATTGTTAAAGTTTGATGAAGGTGAAAAGGTGGATCCAACTCTTTTTAGCAGTCTCGTTGGAAGCTTGAGGTATTTGACTTACACAAGACTCGATATTCTCTTTGGAGCGGGGTTATAAGTCATTTTATGGAAGCTCCAACTAGTACTCATATGGAAATGGCTACAAGGATTTTGTAATATATCAAAGGTACTATTAACTGCAGTTTGCACTGTTCTTCTTCATCTAATTTTCAACGTAGTGGTTATAGTGATAGTGATTGGGGAGGTGATGTTGATGATAGAAAGAGCACAAACGGGTTTATATTTTTTATGGGTGACACTACTTTTACTTGGAGTTCTAAAAAATAACCTATCGTGACTTTATCTACATGTGAAGCTGAATATGTTGCAACTACTTCTTGTATCACACATGTAATTTGGTTAAGAAGGTTGTTGATGATGCTACATGTGACTCAAGATGGAGCTACCTCTATTTTTATGGATAATAAATATGCTATAGCATTGGGGAAGAATCATATGTTTCATGATCGAAGTAAGCACATAGATACAAAGTTTCATTTTATAAGGGAGTGTGTTGAGAATAGAGAAGTTGAGCTTTCTTATGTGAGAAGTGATAGTGAAGTAGCCGATATCTTTACCAAAGGATTAAAGTTTGAAAGTTTTGCTAAGCTATGTGCGTGAATTGGAATTGCCAAGAAGAATGAAGTTTAAGGGAGGATGTTAAAAAATGCAATTATATTAGTGGAGTATTTAATTAAACTTGATTCATTATTTGGTTCATGTATTTTGAGATTCATTATATTTTTCTTATGTATGTATCTTGCATTTACTATCTTATGTTTTCAAAGAGTTATATTATTTCAAAGAGGTGTCTTATGTATCAATAAATACAATGTATTAGTTCATTTCCAAAATGGGACAAGAAATCCAAACTAAGTGAGTTATTTAGATTGTTGGAGTGTTCTCCTTTATCTTTCTATCTCCCTTATTTACTACACTTACATCTTTAGTATAGATGGCATTTTATGATCGTAATTGTTTCTCATTTTTCAGTTCTCTTCTCTCTTATATGACTAAGGTTGAAATTTTCATGGGGTGCAAGAGTGGGGAAATTAAACTAGGATGTTCTAGAGTGAATGGAGTAAGAACTCGTTTCTTGCATCATTGACGAATACCAACTAATTAGCATACCGAAAACCTTATTGTTTAAATTTCATCTTTCTTACAGTAGAAAATGGATTATTATTTATCATATATTTGTAGAAAGAACCTTATCATAAGTTATTGTTAGATTAACCTAGAAAATGAGATGAGAAATTGGTTCCCAGAGGACTTCTTTTGGAAATCTTCATTGGCAGAACTTAGTCAACCAGTTGACCCCAATTATACATTATTCATCTCCATCTTCATGGAGATCACTATCCATGGATACCTAAAATACCTCTTTGATTCTCTTTGACATTCTAGGTACATCATAAATTCCTAAGACCCTCCAGAAGGATCCATCCTTATAATCACCATCAAGTATAACCAATGCACTTCAAGGTGCCCTCCAATTTCACATCCAATTCCAAACATAAAATCTCCACGTCATCAAGTCTTGCACTCTATCCAATCAATTTCATGTCCTTTGAATTCTCCTCTTCAACAAGCTAGGCAATCTTTACAACCATTGCCACACTTAAGTAGCACTTCTCAACTTCAAAGAGCCACATAAACTTTGCAACCATAATTACCTCACCTTCACATAACTAACCCACACCAAGAAGCAATGCAAGTTCTTGCACTAACTAGTGAGAGTCTGGATGCCACAATGATAAGAGTCATACTAGCACTTTTAAATAATTCTCAATCTTCTTCTTCTTCCTCTACACAGAGTTTACCATTTGTTCCATAGGAGAGAGAAAATGCTTTCATAAACTTCGCCTCAGCTTTGGCTCACACTAAGGTACTAAGCACCAATTTGCAAAGTATGCTCAAATGATTAATTATATATTATAGAAGCTTAAACATTTCTAGGCATTAACAAATTTTGCCAAACCACTGTAAAAGAAATAAGTTTTTTCATTTACTTAATGAACCGAAAAGGCGTGAAAATCCTAATGAAAGTTTTCAAGCTTTTAGGTCACTTCTTTCTCCGGATACAAAGGTATGTCAGGAGCTTACTTCATTTAAGCTACATCTTACTGTTCAAATTAGTTTACTTGTTTGGTAGATATTTTACACAATTAATATAAGGAAAATTTAACAACTAACCTTAAGGTACTCGCTAGCATCTTCAGTTGTTTTATGAATATCCACCATAAAAAATGATGGTGTAACTTCAAACACCTTCATCCTAAAAAACCTTAATAAGACCAAATCATAAGAAGAAGAATTACAAATCTAGTTAAGAGAGAGGATTCAAACCTAGAGGTACCATTAGTTCTGCACTTTCCATGACGGATCATTTTTGGGCCTTCCCTGTTTTGTTTGTTTGCTTACTGCATAACATTACTCCATAAAAAATCCATATATAAATTTGTGCTTAATTGTTTCTTTGAGGTTTGTGTATAAAGATTTCTAATCAAATAATTGAGCTTTATTCTAGTCATCTTCTGTATTTAGAAATGTTAGTTTTTTTAATTTTCTTGTTTAATGTGAATTACTGTTGGTTATCTTAGTTTCTACATTTAAAAATTTTGAAGATTTAGTTAACTTACTAAAAAAAATTCTACTTGATCTTAAGCAGATATGATCCTCTAGTCTTGTCTAATCTTTAAATGGTTCTAGTTTTTTCCTTTGTCACTCTTTGCTTTTGTAACATACCTCTTCCATAGGGCATATGCCTGAACATCGAGAGAATATTCAAGAACATACCCTATGAGAATGGCATGTTAGAACAGTCGCATTAACTTATTATGGCATCACATATAACACAAATATTTAAAATGATCAAATCTCCTCATTTCATTCACAAAATAAGCTTACTTATATTGTACCATTACAATTCATATCCATGTATTTTCATTACATAACATTTGAGAGTTAACAACTCCATACAAAATGTTTAACATGAAATGAGAAGCTAAACAAACATATCCTAACTAGACTCCTCAGATATCAGCTGACCAGACCTTTGAGCCATTATTGTTCTTAAAATGACAACACTAGAATTTTACTTGTTTGCCTTAGAAGCTAGAACTCCCTTGTACCTGAAAATCAACGTTGTAATTTTGATGAGTTTACAAACTCAGTGAGTGAACCATCATCGATGTGCTCACTCGAGTCAGAACACAAAGTCAAGTAGATAACCAATTTCAAGAAGTTTAACACATCATCCAGTATCAGATCCCACATCACATTTTGTCATATTTCATCAAGTACAAGTACAACATGTATACAAACATTTCATAACACTATTTCAGAACAATCCATTAATTCATCTCAATCATTCATATGATACATGTAAAGTTATATATATACAAATGCACAGGTGACTTCATTTTTATTTTACTTTGTTGTGTCTGAGTGTTTATTTACTGTCTCGTACTCATTGTGGATATCGGGCTCATTTCATTTACTGTCCTATTTTTGTTATGGATACCGAGCTTATTATTAACTGAACCTGCGACTCTTTGCTCTTTGTGCACAATTCCTGAGCTTAAAGCTTTTTTTTCACGTTGGTCACTCCAGTCATAACTCCTTTATCTGATTATGCATATCAATGTAATGGAATCCATCAATTCACATAATATGCTATCAATACTTTTCGTTTAATGTGCTCATGTCATTTATCACATTCTTCGAATGTTGGACCCCACACCCCACCCGTAGGTGTTTGCAGGTTATACTGCGGCGTGTGTTTGCGGGTTATACCGCGGCA
>JAOTAY010000191.1:32462796-32497640 GCA_025629805.1 Erythroxylum baracoense | reverse complement strand
CCCGTATGAGCCGAGGGAAAGGCGTTGAAGGGCAATAAGACTGCGATAACTGGAACACCTGTGTAGTGAACACACTTTCAATCCGACTTTGGTTAGTCGATGAAACCAACCAGTGGGTGGGTTAGAATTGGAGTTAACCGGTGAGGTTAATAGAAAAGGTCATAGTTTCCCTGTGTCACCGCCTACGATAGACCGTGGGTGAGTAGAGTGATCATTGAGCTACCGCATAAGATCTTACGAGGTAATGGTATAGAATTCCCAAATATACCCCCCGCTCTGAGGCCCACATTTATGACTGGGTACAGATAGCGCTGCAGTTCAAATCCTTTTCCAGGACTCGAACCCGCAACGAAGGGCTACTTGGGCTGGCTCTGATACCATTGAGCTACCGCATAAGATCTTACGAGGTAACGGTATAGAATTCCCAAATATACCCCCCGCTCTGAGGCCCACATTTATGACTGGGTACAGATAGCGCTGTAGTTCAAATCTTTTTCCAGGACTCGAACCCGCAACGAAGTGCTACTTGGGCTGGCTCTGATACCATTGAGCTATCGCATAAGATCTTACGAGGTAACGGTATAGAATTCCCAAATAAAGGAATGTTTGACGGTTTGAAGCTAAGCGGAAACCTATCTCACTTGTCATATAAGAGACCATGGATAACATCAACGAACTTTTACTATTGGGAGGTTTAGTTTGAAGCTCCAATTTTTACTATATCTTAACTTGTCATGCACGTTAATTATATATTTTAAATAGGTAGCAATACTACAACTTTATGTAAAAAAGGGTACCCTAAGTATCTTTTGTAGCTTGTAATTCAATTCTTTATTAATGAAATTCTCTTTTTATTTTCAAAAAAAAGGGTGGGAGTTAGAGAAAAATAGGAAAGAAAACGTGAGATAGAAAAGACTAAAAGTTAGGAGACATAGAAACATAAAATGAACAAGTAAAGAGAAAATTAATACAGAAGAATAAAATTAGTTGTAATTTTAAATGAAACAGATAGAGATTTTAAATGAAATGAGATTGAATATCTTATTTAGGTGAATATTTTCTTGCACTTAATCAATTTTAATATAATAATTTAATTATTCTTTAAATTTTTAAATAATTACAAATTTAATAGAATTTTATTAAAGGATTAATATGTTATATTTTAAAGTATTAAGAAGAGTTAATAATATCAAAGGCCCTCCGGGTAGGAACTAAATTGCATTTTTGAAAAAAACAAATTGCACCTTCGGCCCTTTACTTTTAAACCATTAGACCTTATCTTCCCTCGAATCCAAATTCCTTTTGCGACTTCGATGGCTCTCTCAAAGCAAATCTTCCTCACCCATCTCAAAACCCTAGCTAAACCCCGCCCACCTCCCCCCATTATCTCCTCCCGTTTTCTTTCCTTCTCTTCCCCAGAAGAAGCTGCTGCAGAGCGCCGCCGTCGGAAGCGACGTCTCCGCATCGAACCCCCTCTCTCTTCTGTCCATCGTACCCAACAACAACAACAATCTCCTAAACCCATCCAAAATCCCAACGCCCCTAAGCTCCCCGAACCCATTTCTTCACTCTCCGGAAACCGCCTCAACCTCCATAATCGCATCTTGACTCTAATCCGTGAGAACGACCTCGACGAGGCCGCACTCTTCACGCGCCACTCCATTTACTCCAATTGCCGCCCCACCATCTACACTGTCAACGCCGTGCTTAATGCCCAACTCCGCCAGTCCAAGTACGCCGACCTTCTCTCTCTTCATCGCTTTATTACTCAAGCTGGTGTCGCTCCAAATATTATTACCCACAATTTGATTTTCCAGACTTATCTTGATTGTCGTAAACCAGATACTGCTCTTGAACACTACAAGCAGCTTATCAACGACGCTCCATTTAGTCCCTCTCCGACTACTTACCGGATTCTGATTAAAGGCTTAGTGGATAATGGGAAGCTCGATAAAGCGCTGGAACTGAAGGAGGAAATTGTAGGGATAAAAGGGTTTTCTCCAGACCCGCTTGTTTATCATTATTTGATGGTTGGGTGTGCGAAGACTTTGGATGGTGATGGGATTTTCAAGCTCTTTGAGGAATTGAAAGAGAAGATGGGTGGGGTTGTGAATGATGGTGTGGTTTATGGGGCTTTGATGAAGGGTTATTTTATCAGGGGAATGGAGAAAGAGGCTTTGGAGTGTTATGAGGAGGCTGTTGGGACGAATTCTAAGGTTAAGATGAGTCCTGTTGCTTACAATTCGTTGTTGGATGCTTTGTGTAAGAATGGGAAATTTGATGAGGCTTTGAAGTTGTTTGATAGGATGATGCAAGAGCATAGCCCACCGAGTCATTTGGCTGTGAATTTGGGTAGTTTTAATGTGATGGTTGATGGTTATTGTGCTCAGGGAATGTTCAAGGATGCAATTTCGGTCTTCAGGAGGATGGGAAATTATAGGTGTAATCCAGATTGCTTGTCCTTCAATAACTTGGTTGATCAGTTGTGTCAAAATGGAATGTTGGCCGATGCTGAGGAGGTTTATGGGGAGATGGAGGGTAAGGGAGTTAAACCAGATGAGTATACTTATGGTCTATTGATGGATGCATGTTTCAAAGATAATAGAGTTGATGATGGTGCTTCGTACTTTAAAAAGATGGTTGACTCAGGGTTAAGACCTAATTTAGCTGTTTACAATAGATTAGTTGATCAGCTGGTTAAGGTGGGAAAGGTTGAGGAGGCAAAATCGTTTTATAGTTTGATGGTGAAGAAACTGAAAATGGACGATGAGAGTTACAAATTTATGATGAAGTCATTGAGTGATGCTGGAAGGTTGGATGATGTGCTCAAAATGGTTGATGAATTGTTGGATGAGGAGGAGGTTGAGTTTAATGAGGAGTTGCAGGAGTTTGCCAGAGGAGAATTGAGCAAGGAAGGGAGGGAAGAGGAGTTGACAAAGCTTATGGAAGAGAAGGAGAGGCAAAAAGCTGAAGCCAAGGCTAAAGAGGTTGAGGAAGCAGAGGCTGCTAAGAGAAGAGCAAAAATTGCTATCTCTTCTTTACTCCCATCAAAGTTGTTTGGGAACAAGGATTCTGAGACAAACTCAGCAGAGCTTAATGGAAATCCTGTTGAGGCTGCTTCAGCGAATGATGATTCACAAGGAGGAAAGGAGGAGAGTGAGACTGGAGAGGAAGCCGTTGCTGCAGATACCTCTTCTGGCGAAGTGAATTCAGAGCAGATGATCTGAAACTGCTAAAAGATAGCACTACATAGTAGCAGGTAACAACTTTTTGTGTCATTGCCTTGTCGGAGAGAACAGTGTTAGGTCTCTGTATGCTTAAAATGTCCGAATAACTAATTCTGTTTCGTGACTAAGTGCTTGTGTAATTGGAGTGCTAAAAATTGATCATTACCTATTGATGGTCACTATTCTTTCGAATTATATTCCATGCTAAATTTGAGCACCGTGTAAATGTGTCATTCTGACTCTTGAGAATGATACGAGAGCCTGCACGATCTGGCACAAGGGTAGCGCAGAGGATCAAATGCTTAGTGGAAACGATTTTTTCTTTGATTTTTTTTTTTGGATAAAACTAACAACTTGGAAAGCCAACAACAAAAGTTTCACATTTGTAGCTATCCACTTTTTTTTATTATCAAAATATGTTTTTTTTTCAAGATAAGTAAGATATCACTAAAGGGCCCAAAGAAACACAAACTGGTCCATTAAAGAGAGGACTCTAGGCTATAAGACATAGAAACTTAGTTACAACTGCCAATAGCTGTAGAAGAAACACGAGGAACTAGCAGCAGAATCACAGGAAGCTGAGTTAAAGTAGCCATGCCTGCCTAGTTTTAGAACTTAGATGATTATTTAAGCCTTTAATGAGCGCTAACATTCTTATCTTAATCAACATATTCCTCATAAGCTTTTGTGGACTGGAGAAATGATTAGCATATAATCTTTTGTTTTCTCATTCTAGACATCGTAGACCAATACACCAAAAGCAAGCTTGAATAGCCATCACCTTTCAAACAATGTAGTAGGTTCAAAGTCCAAGTGATAATATTGTACCACTTGTTAATGGGACAACACGGATCAAATAGGCTAATTGTTTTACTCTAAAGACAAAGGAAAAGCGACAATTAAAGAATAGATGATTCAAGTCTTCTAGAGCTTAAGCCCTGAGGAGCAACACCGGTCAAAGATGGAGAATTTTAAGGAATCTTTGATACCTTCATGATCGACGCGTTGTAATGCTAGTTAAAATAAAATAACTGGACTATTATTGTAGCAGTAGTGAGTTTACGTCGATCCTACAGAGAGTATTCAGTTAGCTTATGAAATGAAATTAATCGGTGTTTAGGAAATTTTTTTTAGGGGGGGGGGGGGGTTGGAACAAGAAAATCAAATAAATCTAACTAATAAAAACAAATTAAAGAAAATATGCAAAAATTGAGGAATTTGGGATCCGATTCTTTGGTTCAATCTTGACCTACACCTTAATGAAGCATATTTCATTGATTTTTTATTCTCAAACCTCTCCTAAATGTTGAACTCCAACATTAGGAGCCCCCATTCTCAAACTTCTCCTAGAAACTATTAATTGTGGGTTAATAATTACCCCGAGTTTTTCCTTAGGTTTTCCTTATTCAAGATACGATTGTTGATTAAACCTAACCACCAAATAATCTAGGATACGATCTTTAGATTTAATTAGGTAGTAGCATTAAGAATTAAGAAAACCGATTAATCAAGGCAACAACTACATACGATACATCATTTAACTTAGGTCATATTATCTTTAATGATTACAAAACGTTAGTCGCTACACTTGAATTTCAACATAATAATTACGGATTATATCGAAATTCTAGCAATGGGTGTGTAATCAAACAATTTAATGATCGCATTAAAATCATCCTTTCACAATCCCAATGGGTTTATACACAAATAATCGAACAATAATGAAAATCCGATTATCCATACCCAAAACCCAAATCAATTAATATATGATAACACAATCAATTTCTAATGAGACAAAGAAATAAAAAAACAATGAAAAAATGCTTAACCTGGGTCATCGACATCGATGCCGCCTCCGAACCTGGGTCGAGATATTACTCCTCCATAGGTCTCTTCCGGAAGAATGTTTCAATCCCCATTAATAGCCCAACAGAAAGCCCCTTCAAACCCAATCACGGCAAACTTTTGCTCTCTTCTATTTCACTTACTATTCATGGCACTATTATGTGACAAATAAAGATATATATCTCAAGCTACTATTCACATCTCCATTCTTTTCTTCTCTGCCCCCACTTTTCTTCTCTATTTCCTATCGTCACACCACTCTCTTCTATTTCTCTACTTATGCTACTCCTCACTATTTGTTTTATTCTCTTCTATTTCTTTTAGAGATGTACATGAGTCGTATAGGCTCTCCGAATCTTGGGTGCTAGACCATGTAGTTTTTGGAAATTGCCTTCTATACTGCTGGAATTATAGAGTATTCTGCTACAATTGTAAAGTATTAGCTTTCACAATATTACTCAACTCTTCTAAAGATGGACCGGAGCCATGATAGGAAGGTTTTGCGTATGAGAATTGTTGTGCTTCTTGCAAACTATCATAGAAGTAATTCTAATGATTATCCAATCCATAACAAAAGTTAGGATGATCAGTCCAAACATTATTATAAGATTGAGAAAATGAATTATAAAAGAAATTACTTCCATCCATATTGATTTTTTATAAATCACAAACACGAAACAAAATAAAGAAAGGATCACGAAATAATCACAAAATAACTGAAAAGAAATCAATTACGAACAAATATAAATAAAACACCAATTAAATCACAAACAAAAACTAAAACACCGCACTCCCCGACAACGACGCCAAACTTGACCGGTGGGTCATAACGCTAATCAAAATAAAATAACCATACTACTATTGTAGTAGTGGTGAGTCTAGGTCGATCCTACAAGGAATGTTCGGTTAGCTTATGAGATGAAATTAATCGATGTTTAGAAAAATGTGGGGGAGGGGGTTGGGATTTTGGAATAAGAAAATAAAATGAATCTAACTAATAAAAACAAATTAAAGAAAAAATGCAAAAAATGGTAAAATTGGAGAATTCGGTAGGGATTCGGTTCTTTGGTTCAATCTCGACCTACACCCTAATTAAGCATATTTCATTAATTTCTTGTTCTCAATCCTCTCCTGGAAACTATTAATTGTGGGTTAATAATTAACCTGAGTTTTCCCTTAGGTTTTGTTTAATCAAGATACGATCATTGATTAAACCTAACTACCAAATAACCTAGGATACAATCTCTAGATTTAATTAAGCAGTAGTATTAAGAATTAGGAAAACCAATTAATCAAGGTAACAATCACATATGATGCGCCATTTAACCTAGGTCATGATATTCCTCATGGTTACAAATCATTAGTCGCTACATATAAATTTCAACATAACAATTACGGATTATATCGAAATTCTAGCAATGAGTATGTAATCAAACGATTCAATGAAAGCATTAAAATCATCTTTTCACAATCCCAAAAGGTTCATACACTAATAACCGAACAATAATGAAAATCCGATTAGCCATATACAAAACTCAAATCAATTATCATAGGATAACACAATCAATTTCTAATGAGAGAAAGAAATAACAAAACAATGAAAAAAATACTTTTCTTTTTCAAAAAGTAGTGGTACAACCACCTTACCTAGAATGCTTTATCCACACATAGTTGCCAAAGTCTTTTAATTAAATAGACTTTACTAATTTGTTTGATGGAGCAACATTCCTTACGTAAGCAAACATCTGACCTTTTCACCTTTAGATTTAGGAACCATTATAAAGGAAGTCTCTAAGAAGTTTGTGTATTGTTTTTAAGATCTCCCTAGGAAGGGCTAGATGGGAGCACCAATGTTGATGGAGATTAGACAAGATGGAAATAATGAGCTGCAATATGTCAGCATATGAAAGAGCTTTATCAGTCCAATTATTGAGGCTTTTATGTAACATTCCTATACGGAACTTACAACCATCTACACACATAGCAAATAAATTCCTATACACGCATTCAAGGTATATAATTCTATTCAATGCTATACATATACACATTACAAAACTCCCTAATGCTTAACATTATCATTTAATAGTAGTAATACATCTTTACATTTACATGGTAATCTAAAAGAAAACATACAATTTCCTTTTTTTTATTACATGTGCAATCATCTGTAACTAGAAACACATTCCAAAAGTATTTTTTCTTCTATCCGTTAGCCTTGGTCCCTACAGATATTCCCTGTACCTCACTCTTATAACTTGGACCTACATGGATTAATACCTATGCTAAGCTTGAAAGTTTAGTAGGGAAAATACTTAGTTTGGATCACCACTCATAGCAATCATTCGACAAGCACACAAACTCATAAATATCATAACTCCTATACCATAAATTCACATTCATGAACCAAACATTGTTATTCAATGCTTATGTAAATAATGATGGCATACTTAAGCAAAGTATATAATGCAACTACGCTTCAACATATTATCCATATGCTGAAAATATACATTTATAAGCCAAATATTGATATTCAATGCTCATTGATACAAATTATCAATATAATTGCACATCCTTACAATCAAGACAAATGCTCATCAATACTAATTATTCATGTTGTCATGCTATATTTCTTATTTATAACTGTTAAGTTTCCTTCCTGTGTTAAGCCTGCATATTTTCTATGGGTGTGGATAAGGAGCGCTGTGGATATCCGAAGATATCAAACTGTGGATACCTAAAGGTATCAAACTGTGGATACCCTAAGGTATCAAACTGTTGATACCCAAACATATCAAACTATGGACACCAGTGGTGTCAAACTATAGCAGTTCCACTGTAACCTTATAGTCATACCTATCTATCCACCACCAAGACCATAGAGTAGGCATTGTAACATTTCCTTTAGAAATTTGCCAATTTCACAATTCATATATTGATAATTCATATGATATACATTTTAAGTCATAAAATCTGTATTTGCGTTCATACATGCGAGTCATAACTTACCGCCATTAAAATAATATCAAAATCAAAATTTTATAATCATAATGTACACATATGAATAATAAATATGCATACAATCATTTATTTACATGTAAATTTTCTTTAGTATGCATTATACTCAATCTTAAATTCTAATGTTCAATTAATCAATTCACATAGGGTAAGTCCTTTTTCATTTATCCCTAGGTGTTTGAAAATTTTCATACATATTTAAAAAGGTTCAAATAAGATTTAGGAAAAATTAGACACAAAAGCATACTTAAAATAGTTCAATTTGGGCTAAGCCCATGGTGGGTTTAAAAATAGACAAATAATCAGTCCAGAAGCAAATCACATGACGGACTCCAATTCCTCCTTAATATGCATATAGAAAAAGTTTGATTTAGGTTTTAAGTCTTCTAGAAATTTGTTCCCCAATTTCTCTAGTTTCCATAGAGCTATCAATCAGACCATTTGAACTTCCCAATCATGAGATATAGACCAAATACCAAAAGATACTCCAAAATAGGGTCAACATCAAATTATTATTTTAGATCTCTATTTTCCATGTCATAAAGTTAGAATTAAGACAAAGTATCTTCTAGAGATTTCTATTTCTATCTCTTAGGTTTCATTTGAAACTAAAATAGCCCAATTTAAAAGTCTGTAGGTTGAGTTATGACTCAAACAATGTGATTAGATCAATAACTGGACAGAATTTCACTACAAGATAATCGCTTATCATATTCAACCAATTCTATACAAGATAACACCAAAATAGCACCAAAGCATCATCTAAGCAACCATTCCCCATCCAAATGAATCCTTTTACACATTAAAATATACACAAATGCAGAAATTAACTAAGTGGAGTCCCAAACGTTAAAATTGTTAAAGTAGTTTTTATAATGCTTTTCCTTCCCTTCCTCTTTGCTTTTGCTTGAATCACTAAGTGAAAAATGATGGGACGAAGAAGGTGAAATAGAGAGGAGAAAAATCTGAAGTTAACCCGTCAAAGTGTCTTCCATCTGCCCTCTCCATATGCCTTTTCATGAAATTTCTAGTCTTCGACATATGTTTCAATCTCATTAGACCATATGTTACAATCTCATTGGACCATGTGTTACAATTCTATTAGACCACGTGTTAAAATTATATTGGACCATGTGTTAAAATTCTATTAGATCATGTGTTAGAATTCTATTAGACACAAATGCTTTAATCTTATTAGTCCACGAGTTGACTTTAAGAAAATTGCTTATTGGTTCTTCTTCTTCCTCTAATTCCAACATTGGCCTATGATCTTATCAATAATTTCATTCCCTTATGTATTAAGTTTATAATGGAATAAATTTCATGCAATTTTTTTAATTATATCAGGAGTTATACCCCATAAACTACTGGCTATTTGAAAACAAAGATAGTAGCCAGAATTTAACTTCAAAACAAAATTCAAAACTTTTAGAGGCAGAATCAGATTTTGATTCCTTTATGAAAGTTTTAGAATTATGTCTCTAAGTTAATCTCCAATTTAAATTATTAGATTTAGAGGTCTATAGGCCAAGATATGGTCAAATTATAGAAATATGTTCAGTGGAACCTATCTGTTCAGTGAGGTACACATCCCAAAATCAATTAACTTTGGTTTTATCATACAAGAGCAACACAAAAATACATCCAATTTAACCAAAAAAATCCCATTTACTTATGGAATACTTATTTTATCAATTTCCCTCACATCACATTCATAAATCCAAGAAAAAATATCAAAAGTTTTCATATATATTTCACGTCTAAGTATGTATGTCCATGTCGAAGTGAACAAATTATCCATTTATCTTTGTCTTTTACATTAATTACCATTATATCTATTATTATACTTAGATGTACTTAATTCATTATGTTCACTTCTTAATACACCCTAATATTTCCAGGGTATATATTTGGGTGTTACATTTCTCTCCCCCTTAAAAAGAATTTCGTCTTCGAAATTCATACTTATATCCCTATGGTGACACACTGGGCTAGATAAAACCCTTGTCCAAAAACTCTTATAACTGAATCTTCAACTCTTTTAACTCTGTAGGAGTCATTCTTTAAGGTGCCCTTGAAATAGTAGCAGTACCAGATACAATCTCAATAGATAGTTCTACCTCCTTCTCGGGTGGCAAATACAGTAACTCTTCTGGGAACATGTCAGGAAACTCATTTACTATCGATATGTCTCGTAAGTTCACCTTCTCCCTTTTTGAATCAAGTAATAATGCCAAATATGCCTCACAACCTTTTCTAAGCAGTCGTCTTGCTAGGATGGCTGATATTACATTAGTTAAATGATTAGACATAATACCATGCACCACTGTTTCTAAACCATCAGAATCTTTGAGCACAACTGTTTTCAGCCCATAATCAACTACAACTTGGTGTTTGTATAATCAATCTATGCCCAAGTTCAATTCAAATTCACGGAAGGGTAGCTCTATCAGATCAATAACAAATTGTTTCTTATAGATCATAATAGGGCAATCTCTATACACTTTATTCACATATACGTTATGGCCCAATAGACTATTTACATGTATATCACAGGTTAGTTGATCTACTGATAACGTTCTATCACACACTCCTTGGAGGCTTAGGAGGGCCCAAAACTGATTAGGCTCTCCTCACCACACTATCAGTTGACTACTCATTAGCTTCATAAGGTCTTTCCATCTTTACTGTTTATAAGAAAACAGGGACATCTATATTAGGCCAACACTAAAACCAAACCATATCACACATTACTATACTTTTATTAGTTAGAATCGCCTAAACTGTGCTCTGATAACACAAAACATAACACCCCCTTTACGAAACCTACAACCATCCACACATATAGAAACCAAATTCCTATACATGCATTCAAGGTATACAATTCTATTCAATGCTATACATAGACACATTACAAAACTCCCCAATGATTAACATTATCATTTGACAATAGTAATACATCTTTACATTTACATGGTAATCCAAAAGAAAACATACAATTTCCTTTTCTTATTATATATGGAATCATCTATAACTAAAAACATATTCCAAAAGTACTTTTTCTTCTATCTGTTGGCCTTGATCTTTGCAGATGTTTCCTATATCTCACTCATATGACTTGGCCCTACACGAATTGACACCTGTTTTAAGCTTTAAAGCTTAGTGGGAAAAATACTTAGTTTGGATGACCACTTGCAGTAGTCATCCGCCAAGCACACACATTCAGAAATATCACAACTCATATACCATAATTCACATTCATGAACCAAACATTGATATTCAATGCTCATGTAAACAATGATGGCATACTTAAACAAAGTACATAATGCAAATATGCTTCAACATATTATCCATATGCTTAAAATGCACATTTATAAGTCAAATATTGATATTCAAAGCTCATTGATACAAATTATCAATATAATTGCACATCATTACAATCAATACAAATGCTCATCAATACCAATTATTCATGTTTTCATAATATATTTCTTATTTATGACTTAAGTTTCCTTTATGTGTTAAGCCTACACATTTTTTATGGGTGTGGATAATGAGTGCTGTGGATATCTGAAGATATCAAAATGTGGATACCCGAAGGTATCAAATTATAGATACCTGAAGGTATCAAATTATGCATACCCAAAGGTATCGAAATGTGGACATTGGTGGTGTCAAACTATAGCAGCTACATTGTGACCCTATAGGTATACCTATCTATCCACAACCAAGAAAACATAGTAGGCACTATAACATTTCCTTTAACCATTTGCAAATTTCACAATTCATATATTTAAAAATCATATGATATACATTTCAAGTCATAAAATCTATATCTGCATTCATACATACAAGTCATGGCTTACCACCATTAGAAGAGTATCAAAATCACACTTGTATAATCATACTATACACATATGAGTAATGAATATGTATACAAATCATTTATGTATACGTATATTTTCTTTGGAATGCATTATGCTTACTCTTATATTCCAATGTTTAGTTTCCAATTCATATGTGGTAAGTCTTATTTCCTTTATTTCTAGTTGTTTGAAAAGTTTCATACACATTCAAAAAGGTTCGAATAAGATTCAGTAAAAATCAGAAATGAAAACAAACTGAAAATAGTGCAATTTGGGCCAAGCCCACAGTTGGTCTAAAAATAAGCAACCAATCAGTCCAAAAGCAAATCACATGACAGACTCCAGTTGTTCCTTAATATGCATATAGAAAACGTTGGAATTAAGAACTTCCCAATCATGATAGACCAAATATCACAAGCTGCTCCAAAATAGGGACAACATCAGGTCACCATTTTGATCTCAATTTCCCATGTCATAAACCAAAATTAAATCAAAGTATCATCTATATATTTCTAGTTCTATCTCTTAGGGTACATATGAAACTGAAATAACCCAATTTGGAGGTCTGTAGGCTGAGTTATGACTCAAATAATGTTACTGGTTCAACAAACCCTAGATAGAATTCCACTACAGGATAATCTCTTATCATATTCAACCAATTCTATGCAACCATTCCACATCCAAATGAATCCTTTTACAAATTAAAATATACATAAATACATAAATTAACTAAGTGGAGTCCTAATCCTTCAAATTGGCAAAGTAATTCTTCTAATGCTTTTCCTTCCCTTCCTCCTTGAATTTTCTTGAATCACTAAGTGAAAAATGATGGGATAAAGAAGATGAAATGGAGAGGAGAAATATATGAAGTTAAGCCATCAAAGTGTCATCCATCTGTCCTCTCCATATGCCTTTTTATGAAATTTCTAGTCTTAGACATATATATGTTTCAATCTCATTGGACCATATGTCACAATCCTATTAGACCATATATTACAATCCTATTGGACCAGATGTTTACAATTCTATTAGACACACATGCTTTAATCTTATTAGTCCATGAGTTGACTTTAGGAAAATTGCATATTGGTCCTTCTTCTTTCGTTAATTCCCACATTAGCCTATAATTTTATCAATTAATTTCATTCCCCTATGTCTTAAGTTTGTAATCGAATAAATTTCATGCTATTTGGTTAATTATATTGGGAGTTATACCCCAAAAACTACAGGTTTTTTTGAAAACAAGGACAGTAGTCAGATCTCAACTTCAAAATAGAATTCAAAACTCTTAGAGGAAAAATAAGATTTTGGTTCCTTCATAAAAGTTTTATATCTATGTCTATAGTTTAACCTACAATTAAAATTATCCAATTTGGAGGTCTACAGGACAAGATATAGCCAAATTACAGAAATATGTTCAGTGGAAGCTATCCATTCAGCGAGGTACATATCCCAAATCATCTAACTTCGGTCTTATCATGCAAAAGCAACACAAAAATACATCCAATTTAATCAAAAACATCTCACTTATGGAATACTTCTTTTATCAATTCCCCTCACATCACATTCATAAATCCAAGCAAATATATCAAAAATTTCCATACATATTTCTCGTCTAAGTTTGTATGTGCATGCTGAAGCGAAAAAATTATCCATTTACCTTTATCTTTTACATTAAGTACCATTATATCTCTTACCATACTTAGATGTACTTAATTCATTATGTCCACTTCTTAATACTAGACATGCTATAATACTTCCGGGGTATATGTTGGTGCATTGCATTTTATGAATAGAATCAAGAAGAGGGGACTTAATCTAGGAATGAGAGATTCTTAGTTAAGATTAGGATCCCCTATATATTTAAAGGGGGATTACTAAGATGAAATTCGAAAGGAGGAAACAAGAGAAGCTTTGGCTGACACCAATTAATAGAAAGATTGGAAGGCCAAACCAAATAAAGACTTGAAAGTTTACAAAGATTGAAGAAATAGTTTAATGGATTCTAGATTTGCACCATATAACATCAGATCATCAAGCAAAGAAAGATTAGAGATGCCAAGTTTTCCATATTTAGCATGACACCTAAAATTTGGTTCATTGGAGATGTTTAATCTTGTTAACTTAAAGAAGAATTTCATAATTGTGGCAAATAGGTAAGGCGATAATGGGTTGGCTTGTCTGAGTCCCCTGATAGCCTTGAAAAGTTCTTGTTGGTTCATCATTGATCAGTATTGAAAAGGATGCTGAAGTGATACACTTGATGATCCAGTTAGTAAACTTGCAAGGGAATCCCAAAGCCTGCATTAAGCTGATCCAGAATTTCCAATTAAGAGAATCAAAGGCCTTTGTGAAATTAATTTTGAGTGCACAACTCTTGATGGATTTCTTATAGAGATAGCTCTAAAAGAGTTCTTGTATAATCATGATGTTACTTACAATATTCCTTCCATATATATAAGCAATCTGAGCAAGGATAATAAGGATAAGCAACACTTTCTTAAGTCTATTAGCAAGGATCTTAGAGATCACCTTATAAATCACATTGTAACAAGAAATAGGTCTATACTCATATAAGAATGTAGGATTAGCACCTTAAGGAAACAGGTAACATAGGTCTTGTGTAGCTTAGTGAGGATATATGAGTTGTTGAAAAATTATAAGATAGAACTACTCACCATAACTCCTGTAAGGTCCCAAATAGCTTAATGGTGTGTTTTTATAGTAAAGCAATATTGATGTGTTTCCCACCGAGAGAAACTAACTCCACCTTAAAGATCTTTAACTTTTTTTAGCATTTATAAACTTTAGATCCAATCATTACCATATTAAGCCCCTTTTGGATTGCCTCATTAAAGTTAAGGTGCTTTATATAATCAGTTAAGAATCCAAATGGGGCTTCCTCCTCTTGTCAGTTAACTGGATATAATTAACAACAGGGGAGTGGTTAGATGTGAAATGATTGTATAATTCAGAAAACCTGAGATGGAAAGTAGAAAGCCATTATAAATTAACAAGGCATTTTTTAAGTTTCCTTTACAGGAAGCTTCTTCTGGTTTGTTTATTACTAAGTAAAGAGATTAACAATATATCTTAAGTCAACCAAGCCTAAGTTCCTAGCAAAGTTTGCAAGATTTGAATTTTTGAACTTTAAGCTAGAATTGTATCATCAGACTCATGAGGATAGAGGATGCAATTGAAGTCTCTAAAAAGTATAAAGGGGATGGAGATGTTGGCTCCCAAAGAAGTTAGGTTAATGCACAAATGTTCCCTTTAAAATTGGAAATTGGATGCATAGATTGTAATAATGGCAATGGATATTTTGGGTTAAATAAGACATATCTCACAGTGGAGAAATTTGTATGAGCAACTCCATTTTTGTAACTAGAAAACTTGAGGATGTAAAGAGATGGCGACAATCCCTTTGTAGTGTGAATCATGATTTGTCAATGTGATCTAATCTTTGCTCAAGAACCCAGACCTTTGTTAAAGAGATTATTTTTATTTTAGTTCCAAACATACTGAAAAAATAGAGTCTCTTAAGGACTAAAAAAATCCTTTTAAAGGCATGTTTATTTGGGTTGTCCCTTACGTTCCACATAATGAAATTCATTTAGATTGAGTGGAGCTATGTTTCTTTTTCTTGCCATTTTTCCATATGACCCTTCTACTAGTACCAGGATCTATGCTCTTAATCGTATTGATCTTTTCACCAAAAAACCTACTTCCCTATCTTTCAGTGCAAACAAATCTAGAATATTAGGATGAGTAGCAAGTTCTAAGAGCTCTTTATGAGGCATTACGTCCTCTATATTTGAATCTTAAGGTTTATTAGAGGTGTGGAGGCCCTTAGAATCAATCTTAGATTCAATTGCAAAATTAGGCATTTTACTTGGTTTTGCCAATTGGTCATTTATTTCTACACTTAGTTTTTTTTTTGGACTCTAGTAAGTTCATAGATTAAGGTGTAAGGTCAAAGTTATCCTTGTCAGAATTTGAGTCCACCAAAATCTTATTCCTTACCTCAATTTCATTTTATTGGTCCACCAATAAGGATTCTCCAATGGGATTTTTGACCTTTTTGCTTCAGGGCCTGTTTGGTTGAGGGTTTCATAATGGAACAGAATGGAATGTAACACACTTCTATCGTTTGGAAGGAAGTTTTACAATGGAATGGAATGAAAGAGGATCGAAGCTGAGGGTTTCATGTTACGTTCCGTTCCATCCTAAACAGTGAAAATAAGAAAACTCCGATTCAATAAGTTTAGGATGGAACGTCAACTAATAAATATATAATACCTAATATACCCTCAATAATTTTTCGTAATATCTATTGTTTCTCCTTACTTTAATAACAACCAACACATTTCTATATATTTATTAGTTTTTTCGTAATACCAATTATTTTTTGTAATGCCAATTATTTCTCCTTACCGTAATACCAATTAGTTCTATTTAATAAAAATATAAATAAATTATTTTAAAATATAAATAACATAGAATAAAATTTAATAAAATAAAATTTAATAAATAATTAATAATAATATTTTTATATAATTAATAATAAATTGTATATAATTAATAACAAAATAATAAAACTTTTATTATTTTGAAATAGAAAATATATAAAAAATTATTGGTCACGGTTGTGAATAATTTTTAATATATTTTTTATTTTAAAATAATAAAAATTTTATTATTTTATTATTAAAGTCACAACTGTGATTTATGTTTCAAAATTATAGCGTTAAATCTCCTGCAACAATCATTTTAATGTAAGGGGTATAATAGTCATTTATTATACATTATATTCCATTCTATCCATCTTCCAAACAACATTTCACTACATTACATTAGGAACCTTTCTATCCATCCCAAATAACTTTTCACTATATTACATTTCATTCCATTTTAAATCATTTCGTTTCGTTCCATTAAATTCTATTACATTCCATTAATTAACATCCAACCAAACAGGCCCTTAAGGAGCCACTTTTTGTTGTGCCTTTTAGGGATTTAATGGATATGGAGTCTTCCACTAGGTTCCCTAGATCATCGGGTTTTAAGATCCTAATGTCTTTAGGAAGCTCCTTTCAATTTTAACTTCAACATATACAAATGCTTATCCAATTCACTTTATTTTGGTAGTATTCTCATCTAAGTTTAGTGGTTTGCCAAGCCTACTAATTACATAACCTATGCTTTATGAGTACCCATATTCTAAAAGGACTCTATAGAAGTTTTCCAAAATTGGAACATTAGTACTATAGGATTTGTCCAAGGAGAGATCTAGTCTCCACATCTGGATGAATAGGCGATAACCTTGAATATATGAAGCCCACCTTTTAGCATCTTTTTCAGCTTTGAACTCAGAGGAGAATATGAAGAAAAAGAAGTTAGCTTCACTGATCAACACATTCTTAATGGCATATTTTCTCTGCTTGGCATTGGCATAACTCTAGACTTGGGGAAAGGATAACCTTTTCTCTTTTATTTATAAAGAAACCTACTAGGGAGCATAACACTTATTAGCACCCATTTTAGTAATTCCAAAGAGGGTAAAAAAAATTTGGAACTAGCAAAGAGGGAACAAATCTAAGTTTACCAAAAGTTTAAGGGTCAACCACAACATTGTTCCAAGTAAGTTTATTAAGCTAATGGTAGTATAAGTAGATATTGGAAGAAGCTTTCCATTCTTAGAATTAGCATTAGGGAGTACAAGGAAGTCACTGGGCAAGGAGAGGTTAAAAGAAAAATGGCGAGGTGAACTGTGATAAAGGGGAAGCAACAGTTGTTTTCTTATTAGAAGATTCCATATCCACTAACGATGGTAAGAACCAGAAGAAAGCAAGAGGAGGGAAAGCAAAAGAATTGATGGTGGGCTTAAAATGGAAAGGTTTGGTGTAGGTGGGCTTGAGTACAAGGATTTGGAAGACGGTATGAAAAGAGTGGGTTAGAGAGAGGCTAAAGAATCTCTCACTAACCTATAGCGCCATATCGGTATCATATTTGGTTTCTTATTTAGATTTGGTTGCTTTTTATTGCTAATATAATATATTAATGTAGCAAAAAGAATTTATTCAAATAATAATAATATTAATAATAATAATAATAATTCGTATGTTATAATAGATAATTAATATATGTAAGATGGAATATGAAACACATTATGCATTAAGAGGCATTTGCTGGAATTTTTCAATTTATTTTCCATTTCCCTTATGCTATGTAAGATCTTGTTATTTCCCATAATATACAAGTGATCACTTGGGGGATATTCTTCTATCTCTAAAGTGTTATTTATATGGTTGAAACTTAATAAATACATTTATCTCTATTTCCAAATATCGTTCAAAAAAATTAAGGATTTGAACTTGGATTCCCAAGGACTTAATTTAAAATCATAGACTCAAATGAAAATAAAATTTGTGATATGGATATATTCTACTTGTGAATGCCTTTATTTATCTTATAAGTTTGATATATGGCATTGAGAGAGAGAGAGAGAGAGAGAGAGAGAGAGGCGATTTTTAAAAAATGATTATTAAAAAAGGTTGGTTAAAAGAATAAAACCAAAATAAGGAACTAAAACCTTTACAAAAGGTCTATTTAAAGTGAAATTAGTCGAAATTTTGACCAAAAACTTGATCAAACTTAATCTAAAGGGCCTTTCTATGTCCATTGAAATTATTCTCCCTTGTTGTACCTTGTATTGCCTTCTCATTCTGCTTGATAATTCTTACTATTTGTCGTAACTTTCCTTTCTTACCTATTGAAAAGTTGGTTTTATACTTTTTTTTAAATTTTGAAACTCTTCCCTTTGAGCTTTTGCTCCTAGCTTTTACCTTGTAAGGATGGGCATTTTTCTTTTACTAAATTTTCACTTCTTTCCCTATCTAAGATTTGTTAACCATCTTCTAATGTCACTAAATCCTTGACCTCATTACATAACCATTCCTCTTATTCTTCTTCCATTTGCTCTTTGTTAAACATATTACAAGTACTTATAACTAAGAGACAAACTTGAAGGCCTTATCGTGTTAGTTAGTAGGGGACCCATCACCCTTTGATAAATCAAGTTTCTACCTCCTTTAAACATTAAGGGCAACAATATAGTAGCGATCATTGCCTAACCATTCCTCTTATTCTTCTTCCATTTTCTCTTTGCTAAACATATTAAAAGTACTTATAACTAAGAGACAAACTTGAAGGCCTTATGGTGTTAGGTAGTCGAAGACCCATCACCCTTTGATAAAATGAGTTTCTACCTCCATTAAACGTTGAGGGCAACAATATAATGGCTCCTCCTTTAGATGTCTTTAAGACAGATTCCTTGAAATGGGCCATAACAATGATAGATTATTTATGGATAATATATTAGCATATCTAACTTTGAACCTATGAGCTTAATAAAATTGAGCAAAGGGTGGATTATAATAGGTTCTTATAAATGAGAACATCATGTTCTCATTTGATTTCTCTTTAGAAGTTGGAATGAAGAAGATAACTGAAGGAGGGAATTTAGAATATTAATAATATACCAATATTTCTCTAAAAGTGAAGACCTAGTTTGGAATGGAAAAGCTAAGGATGCAATATATTCCAATATGGATCAATTCCCATGATATACAAATAGAATATTGGTCCATAATAGGGCTAAACTACCTAGGAAGCGTCATAAAGTCATTATGTCTAGATGAAGTTATTGCCTTTATTAAATGAATATGTTATATAAGGGTATATGTTGAAGTCAAGATGGAGTAGGAATTTCCAAATATGTTTCCAATAATGTTGTTAAAAGAGGATAATGAATTAGAGAAGTTAGTTATGGCTATACCCTACTAACAAAAGCTTTCTTTTGTCCCAAATAAGGAAAAAGGGCAAGCTATTGGGAAGTTTTTCAAAGAAGGTGACTACTATGAACTAATAGGAATTAAGGGATCTAATATAGTTATAAAAACTAGTAAGGAGACAAATCATGAGGCTAGAACAAAAAAAGATAGCATTTTGATATTACAAGTTCTTAATTCTAATTATTTGGATAGAAATTTACCATAAACTCCTTCATATGTTACACAAATTATGCCAATTAACCTTGAGCCAAATTAGTTTACTAGGAAAAAGAAGTTGGCATTAAAGTTGAGTAATTCAAGAACTCAAGGGTAATGTGGACTCTATAGTAACCCAGGATGCTAGCTTCTTAATGTTGAAAGATAAGAGCAATGGTAGTCCCAGAATAATTGGAGAAGACTTTAGATCTATAGCCAGAAGAAAACCAAAAGCTAAGGCTTCAACTAACTCTTTTAACTCTATATGATATGAATAATAACTTAGAATATTAAAGGACTCAACTGTCTTATAAAACAACAAGAAATTAATGACTATATGATCAATTAAAAGCCAACAATTATAAGTGATTCAAAGAAAAGACAAATCTAGAACTTATGATGGAGGTTTATGGTTTTTGGAAAATAATTACTCCATTATCTCTAATCATGAGCATCAATTGTCATATTGTCGTTGCTTTTAATCCCAAAAAAGTGAAGGTTACTCTTTTGAGCTTATCATATCATATGACACACTTCCTTTTATAATTATTACCCAATCCAATTGTGTTTTGCCTTACCTTTATTAATGCAACAAATCAAGATTTTCATATGAGTATTCTATGGAATGATTTGAGGAATTTTTATAGTAAACTAGGAGCTCTATAAATGTTTTCAAGGGAATTTAATAATACATTATTTGAAAATGAAGTTGAAAGGGATAATTTAAGATTTACTAATAATAGTGATGAGTTTAGGTGCTCTATCACCCAGTTATGAGTCTTTAACCTAAAGTATAAAGGTACTTTTTTACCCAAAGAAACAGGTAATCTAGAATATGGTCGATTAAGAAGAAGTTAGATAGGACCTTAGTTAATATTTCTTAATTGGAAGCTTACTTAAAAGAAAATCATTAATCTTTAACAACTTGACTTTTAATCACTCTCCCATCGAGATTCAAGACATTTGAGAATAAGTTATAAGGAGAAGCCCCTTTAAGATTTATTAATTACCTTGCAAACATAGAAGGCTATAAGTAGGCAGTGAAGAAAGGAATTGATTCTCATGTTCAAGGTTTTGAGTCATTCAAATGTATGAGGAAACTAGTTGTGAAGTAGGAATTGAAACTTCTAAGCTAAATAAAATATTTGACATGATTACTATAATTTAAAGGGCAAGAACCAAACTAATTTAGGAATAAAATGAGTTATATAATAACCTTAGGTATGAGGTGAAAAATATTTAAGTGAAGAAGGCCATCTATAACTATATACAAGCTTGAAAAGCTTATAATTCATTATTAAAACAAAGATTAAAGATTAAATAGCACAAAGAAAGGGATAGGTTTTTTTCATACTACAATCCTCTCTCAAAGAAATACAAACATAATTACCTCCTTGATAATAGTAGATGAGGAATGATATAGAGGTAGCAAGAGAGCATGAATGAAGTCCAATTATAATTGCAAAGCACTTTAGGCTCCCTCACTAACAAATTTTCTTTTAAACATGTATTGATTTCTTTCATTCCTCAAGCAGTTATGAATGAGCAAGCAAAATTGCTCATTAATCCATTCATTTTGGATGGCATTAAGAAGCAATTGTTTTCCTTAAACCCAAATAAAGCTTATAAACTAGATGGCTTTAATACTTTCATTTCTTAGAAGGTTGGACATTTAGTTAAAGACAAGTCTCTAGGGGCATTGTAAATTTATTCTCTAATGCTAAAGATTCTGCAAAAGTTTAATAAAACATTTATCAGCTTGATACCAAAGATTATTAGCCCTACATCATTAAATGATTACATGCCAATATACTACCTTCATCCAAACTAAGTATTTTCCCCATTAAGCTTTCAAACTTAGCGCAACTATTAATCCATGTAGTTCTAAGTCATAAAAGTGAGGTACAGGGAATATCTACAGGGACAAAAGCCAACAGATAGAAGAAAAAGTACTTTTGGAATGTGTTTCTAGTTACAAATGATTGCACATGTTAAAAAAAAGGAAATTGTATGTTTTCTTTTGGATTACCATGTAAATGTAAAGATGTATTATTACTATTAAATGATAATGTTAAGCATTGGAGAGTTTTGTAATGCGTATATGTATAGCATCGAATAGAATTGTATACCTTGAATGTGTGTACAAGAATTTGGTTGCTATGTGTGTGGATGGTTGTAGTTTCCGTATAGGGGGTGTTACATCTTTCTTATTAATAGTTTTTTCTAAGCTTGATTGATCTCTATTGGGAGTTCTTATAAAGAGGCTATAACTTGTTTTCTTACTAGATTTAGTTTAAAGATCATCAGAAGTTTCAGTAATGACAACTATAGAAGAGTTATTGACCGTTATTAGAGCTTCTATGAGCTGATTACTAGTATCTTCTTAAGGGATTATCTCCAAATTGGGATATGCTTTAGGAGCTACTACATCTATTGTGTCTTCGTTTTCAACAGGTATTACCACTAGAGGAGTTATTACATTGTCTTATTCCTTTAGGTCCTATGAATATCCAACTTAGATATTCTTCCTAATGGTTTCTAGATTTTCTTTATTGTCATTATTAAGGACTTCCACATAAAGGTTAGTGTTACAACATCCTCCATCGGTTCAAACATGTCATTTAACATGAGAATAGATATTTCTTTTAGTAAATATTTCATAACTTCAATAACTATGCATACTCTAGCATAGTTTATTATACTAGTTTCTACTATAGCTTGATCCAAGCAAAGGAGTCTTCCAAGAAAGCTAGCAATATGGATGAGTCTAGTTATAGTCTAATGCTCTAATGGAATTCTATGAATGCGCATCCATATAGGCATATTGGACTGCTTAATGTCTTTAATGTTTATACCTGGTCACCAACTTTGTGGCAGAATGGGTGTTTTGCACATGCCAAGTTCCTAACTGCAGGATCTTCCTTGCATAAGAGTTATTGTGGATTTTAAAGAAATATATGTCTTAGCTGTCTATAAGGATTTCCTTCAAACCTAGATGTTTCCAATTGTTGTTGGCCTGTACTTTCTTGACTAGAAAAGTATGTCATTCAGACCTAGTTGTTTTCAGTTATTGTTGGCCTATTCTTTCTTAACTAGAAAATATATTCTCTTCTGCAGAAAGAAACATATAAGTGTTACATTCCAAAGTTTAACTCCTATTTTAAAGTATCCAATAGAGGAGCAACTACTTGAGTCTCAGCATTGCTATTAGGGTAGTAGCTTAATTTGGTCTTTAGATTTGAGTCTCCAACAACCTTAGTCTAGGATTTCTTAGTATGACTAAATAACATGTTTGGCTAAGAGCTCTCAAGTACAATAATATTATATTGGAGCTAGAGAGGTTTAGGTTTAAGGTTAAAACTTGGGTGAGAATAAGATTAGGAAGGGTCAAAAACCCAAGAGTTTTCCTAAACTTTCCAAAAATGTAAAAAGGTGATGAATAGTAAAGTCAGTAGGAGAAAAGAAAAGATATATGAAAAGTAACAATAAGGCAAATAAGAAGAGCTGAGACGCTAAAGAAGGTGAGGGAGGACTTAGATGAAGGTGACAGTTAGGGAAATAGGTTTTAAACTGGGTGATTAATATGGGAGGAGTGCCTTACTAGGCAAATAAAAAGGGAAGGGCTTAGCTAGAGCTTCTCTTTCAAGAGTAAAGTCTTCTAATTAAACTAAAGATGTTAATTATCTATTATGAGTGTTGGTATTTTTTTTTTCATAGAAGTTGTATTGAATGTATAGAGTTATGGTATTGTATATACTAAGGCATGGTATTGAGTATGCTCAACACAATATTCTCATATTAAAGTGAAGGTATTACATATTTATTATAAGCAATGGTATGTTTTTGTTCATATAAGTAGTACTAAATGTTTGGAATAAGGCCATAGTATATATTGAGGCATGGTATTCATTGTACTCATAGTATTCTCATATTAAAGTGAAGGTGTTACTTATTTGTTATAAGTGATGGTACTTTCTGTTCATAGGAGCGACATTGAATATATATAGTTTTGGTATCGTATGTATTAGAGCACGATAAATTTTATACTCAATCATGATATTCTTGTGTTAAAGTGAAGTTATTTTTTATGATGATGTTTTTTTTTGTTTACAGGAGTTGTATTAAATGTTTGAATTTATTATATCATATATGCCATTGTACTTAATTATGGTATTTGAATACTAAAGTGAAGGTGTTACGTATTATGAGAAATTATACTCTGGTTCATCAAAATGGTATTGAATATATGTAGTTTTATTATTTTATGTATAAAGCATGATATTAAATATGCTCAACCATGGTATTCTCATATTAAAGTGAAGGTGTTACATATCTATTATAAGAAATTATATTTTTTTCATAAAAGTGGTATTGCACATATGGAATTATGGTATCATATACAGTCATGCATGATATTAATTTTACTTAATCATAGTACTCTCATATTAAAGTGAAGATGTTACTTAGCTATTATGAACGAAGGTATTTTTTGTTAATAGGAATGGTGTTGAATGTATAGTTTATGATATCATGTATATTGAGTCACAATATTTTTATACCTAATTATGGTATTCTTAAATTAAAGTGAATATGTTATTGATCTATTATGAGCTATAGTATTTTTTGTTCATATGAATGATGTTGAATGTTTGGAATTAGGGTATTATATGTACTAAGGCATGATATTCATTATACTTAATGAAGGGATTCTTATATTAAAGTGGTATTGAAGGTATGGAGTTATGGTATCATATTTATTGAGGCACAGTATTGAATGTGTTCAATCATTATATTCTCTTATAAAGTAAAGGTGTTACATTTTTATTATGAGCAATCATATTTTTGTTCATAGGAGTGGTATTGAATGTTCAAATTTATGGTATCATATGTATTGAGGCATGATATTTATTGTATTTAATTATGTCATTCTCATATTAAAATAATGGTGTTACTTATCTATTACAAGTTTATTTTTTGTTTATAAGAATGGTATTGAATGTATGGAAATATGGTATCATATATATATATATATCAAGGTATCATATTTTTTGTATTCAATCATAATATTCACTTATCTATTATAACCAATGAAATTTTTTGTTTGTACGATTGGTATTGAATGTATAGATAGTGATATTGTATGTTATGAGGTATGGTATTTGATTGATCTATCTATAATTGCATATAATTGATTTTAGCAAGTTACAAAATTTGGACTTTTTTAGAGTATTAATCCCATAAGGGCTATAACTTCAAAATTTTATTAATGTTAGTAAAGCAATTAAATTAAATTAAAAATAATTTATCAATCATATCTAAATTTATTTAATATATAAAGTGTGGAGATTAATAACGAAAAGAAATCAATATAAATAAACTACAAGGGTTCAGGGTTCAATTACTAGAAATTTCAATTATCAAGTAATATACATTATCAAAGTTGAAATAACAATTAATCTAAGATATTTTTTGCCCTCTCTCAAGGAACACATGTATATTCAATTAAGGAAATAACACCCTTTAAATGCTCAATTCAAGCTAATGAAACTTAGTAATAATAGTTAATCCATTAGTTAATATAATATTTTAGAGTATCTCCTCCTTTAGATTTAAAACATTTATTATCCTAAAGCATGGACTATACTTCTCCTTTCAATCTTTTATAAAATTCTTAAGATTGAATATATGATGGCCATGAATAAATTTAATAATCAAGATGAAAGAAATTAAATTTAACTAAATTAAAATCTAATCATGCATTAATAATTGAAACATCCTATGTAAACTAACTCCTTATGTAGGGTTTGGCTATTAAACATTATACGATTCAAACAAAAATAAACAATCTTATCATAAAAGAAAGTAAATGATAAAGAACTAGAATAAATGCCCTAATTGCTTTCTAGTGTTTATGAATCTTCCCCTAATCTTGTTGTTATTCTCTCATTGATACAAAGAAAACCTAACACAAGAATTAATGAAAAAGGTTACCAAAAGCTCTTATTACTTAACCTTATTTATGGTATTTATAGGCTAAGGTTACATAAAAGAGTCTTAAGGTTGGTGGCATTTGGTTTTTGCTTGTCTTTGGATTCCATTTCATGAACCCAACACGACTTAAGTTTATAATAGAAGCTAATCTTATTCCAATATCTAAATAGTTCCCAACCCTAATAAGTCTAGTTCATATCCTCCTATATGTTCCATACCGATTCTTTGATGCTTCTTACTTCTCTAATTATTAACATCTTCAAGGTTGAATTGATCGCTAGTTCTTTCTTTGTTTTACATCTTATTACATTCCCAATGAATTTAATTTGTGCTTAATAGAACAACTATTAAGAATGTTTCACTCAAGTATGGGATCTTGCCTCTATTTACCACCTACAAATAAATGAACCAAATCTAAGAAAACATCATAGAATTCATATAAAACACGCTATAAAGATGCTAAATTACAAAATAATTTAGCCTGTATAAATAGGAAAAATATAGACTTCTCAAATTTCTCCACATTTGAATCATTGCTTATCCTAAAGCAATTGATAGATAGGAAACCTAACTCACTAGCCTAGCTTAACTACAATAAGAAATAATTCCATTTTCATAAATGTATGATGACATTTAACATATTCCATGAGCCTTTAAATCCCTAGGTCTTTAGTGGAGGAGTTATAGTCTCTTATGGGTTTACCCAAATGATACCCATAAACAATAACCTACACACATTAGTTAGCTAAGTGGTTAATGACACAAGATATACATATTTAAGCATAAATTAAATTGTAAAACTCAAACATAAAATTTTTCTCAAATGCTGTGCAATCAAGACAATATAAGTACTATTCTACCTCCTTTATTAAGCTCAGATACTTAGAATTATCATATTCCTCACAAGATAACTCTCGTTCATATAATTGTTTAAATTTTTAGGTGTGGTACATTAACACAAAGGCCCCATCTCTTTATTAATCTGATGAAGCTATAGATAATGATGTGGCTCTCACATAGGACATATCTACTAATCTGCTTAACTCCTCTTTGACTTAGATTCGTAATACATTAAAGAAAGGGGAAGAATTCAATCCTATAACTATGAAAAATCCTAGCAAATAAGGGGAAGGGTCTTATATCCCTACCTCTTAATGATCACATCCTAGAATGTTAAAAGCATGAATTAGCCCATAAAATTATAGGTGATCTAGGATTATTTAGTTGAAAAAAAAGCCTTATTTAATTGAACTACTAGAAACTAAAATAAAGGAGAGTTGCTTCAATAAAGGGCATTGGCTTCACAAGAACAAATGGAGCTCCTTATCTAACCATTTTGCTCCCCATAATGGGAGAATTATAGTGGCTTATAACCCTAATATTATCAAAATTCACCAAGTTCATAATTCTAATTAATATATCAATCTTAGGATTAATTATGCTTCAATTTTAGAAGAGATTAATATTGCTTTTATTTATGCAACTAATTTGACATTTTAAAGAATTTAGATATAGAAGGATTTGGAATCTCTCTCTAATTTTACTCAAGGTTTTCTATTTCTGATATGTGACTTTAATTGTATATTATACACTTAAAGGGTTGTAGGATCGTATAATTTTTCCGAAAATCCTAATGATAGGATGTACTGGCCATACAAACCTAAACTTCAGAGGTAGCTTCTTCACTTGGTCTAATAAGCAAGAAAGGGGTTATTAGGAAAATAACTTGATAGGGAACTTTTGAACTCCTCCTAGATGACTCTTTTGCCTAATAACTCAAGTTTATTCAATGCTCCACTTATCTTTGATCATTACTTTTTAGAAGTACATATATGAGGAAGATGTAGTGAAGGATCTTTTTGCTCAAATTGAAAGCCATAAAGCTCATAAATTTATAAGGAAACTTTTAAATTTTTTTAAAGAACTTAGACTACTCTATACAAAGCATTTTAATAAGGATATATTATCATTTATAATTGAGGCCATAAGTGTTTTATTCTCTACTCAAGAAAAACTCTATGTCAATCTAGATAAGTGATTCCTTAAACAACAAGAGAAAATAGCTCTTACTAACCACTTGTTAACTTTAAAAACACACAATTCTCTTCCGAAGATAAATTATAAAGTTCTTTTACTAAAAGAAGGAGACACCAACTCTACTTACTTCGTCAATGCAATTCAAGCAAGAAGGAATTATAATGAAATAAGATGGCTAGCAGATTGTAATGGGGAACTATGCTAGAAATAAGAAAGCCCAGTAACTTTAGTCTTTAATCACTTCAATGAATTTCTAAGAATATGAGTGGAAACATCTTCATCTAAGCTGACAATGAGGGGCTTCATCACTCCTTGCTTATCCCAGTATCAACTAACACTTCTCAGTTCTCCAATTTCTTCTTTGGAGATTAAAAAGTCTCTCTTTAGCATGCATCCTAATAAGCACTTAGTCTTTATTGTTTAAATACCTATTTTTTTCAAAAATCTTGAAATTTTGGTGAGAGATTAAGTTGTTAGTATAATAAAGGAAATTTTCTCTAAGAAAAATGCTCAAGGAATTGAACAAGACATTCCTTTCCCTAAAATACCTAACCCCTCTTCCTTCCAAGAATATAGGCCAATAATATATTGTAATACTATTTACAACATTGTTTTAAAGATCCTAGCCCTAAGATTAAAAATTATGCTAAGTAGCTTAATTAATCCATCCCAAGATGCTTTTTCACCGAAAAAGAATATTAGAGATAATATTTTAATAGCTCAGAAGTTGTTTAAATCCTACAATTGCAAAAAATCAATTAGAATTGCTCCTTAAAGATTAATTTTTATAAAGCATTTAATACCATTAGTTGGAATTTTATTTTGAATACTCCCTAAGCCTTTGGCTTCCCCTCAATTGTCTTCCAATGGATAGACCAGTGCATCACTACTTCATCTTATAGTGTTATTATTAATGGGGAGCCACTAATGTCTTTGAAGGAGTTAATGGGATTAGATAAGGTGACCCTTTTTCACTCAACATCTTCTCCATTTGCATTATGGAATTAACTTAATTGATCTCCTATAACATCAACCAAGGTACGTCTTTAAATACCAATAAAATTGTAAGACTATGAAGCTATTTAACTTTTCTTTTGTGGATTGTTTGATCCTTTGTAGGGTTGATAAACTCTAAGAGGCAATTATATGTTTCAGTTACTTCTAATATTCTAACTCAAGAACTTGCCAATTGTTTATAACTAGAAATTGATATGCCTCCTTTTAAATACCATGGCATCCCCATTACTACTTTCAGACTTATCTATAGAGATCGAACCCCTTTATTAGATGTTATTTCTATATTGATTTAAAGTTGGAAGAACAAAGCTTTAACTTATGCTGGTAGGATTCAGCTTATTACTTCCATCGTCAATAATCTATTGCCTATTCGATTTCACATCTCCACTTACCCTAAAATGTCATTTGGGTATTATAAAATATCTTAAAGAACTTCCTTTGGGCTGGTAGCCCATCAAATAATGGAACAACCAAGGTAAGTTAGAGGAAGATGTGTTTGCCTAAGGAACAACGTGGCCTTGGCATTAAGTTTATAAGAATTAATAATAAAATACTCATTACCAAAAGAATATGATGACTTTATAATGATCATAAATCCTTATGTGTTAAATGGATGCATAAGGAGTACCTAAAAAGCAAAAGCTTCTGGAGTATAAAGAACAAGCATGATAATTCTTAGAGCATCAATCAACTTTTGAAATTAAGGGAAGTCATGGCTAAGGAAATGAAATTTCTGATTAGCAATGGAGAAAAAAACCAACTCCTAGTGTGACAATTGGAACAAGTTAGGACCTCTTTATCTTCTTTTAGTGTTTAGGTCATTTCATCTCACTATTCTAGTTGGATCAAGGGTTAAAGAGATAATTAGTGGAGATAGGTGGCACAGTGATCATTACGGTTTCACTGCAATAATGAATTTAGTCCTGAACTATAATTTTGACTCAGGCAAAGAGGATACAAATATCTAGTTAAGGCATAGCTCAAATAAACTTCACAAATTGCTCTTACATATCCCTCTCCAAAGCTCCTAAAAAGATTAAAGGTAGAAATTAATATGGTTTAATAGATACTTGTCTAAAGCATCATTTATACCTTAGTTGGCAGTTAAAAGAAGGCGCGAAAATTTTGACAGAATTAAATGAGATAGCGATCTTAATAGTTTATTTACCTTATGGAAACTTTTTATTGGAAGTTTGGACACTTGTTTTTCCAATGCACCTACATTAGTTTTATTTGGGGTCATTCCCTAAGAGTGTGAAGATTACACTTTCAAGAAAAAAATCCTAGAATCAAGTGGTAGGATGGTCTTTGGGTGTCAAATACTAGACTAAGCACAATTTAACCATCTTTAAGATAGGCTTGAGTTGTTGTGTCAATGCTATTTGGAGAGAAAAACCAAAAATAATTTTTCAGCAAATGAGATGGGACTCACATTCACTGTTAGGAACCATTTATAAATGAATTAAAGAGATAATTGCGACTAACGAAATCCATACTAGGTGCAGGGAATGGAGCAAATTTACCATCAATGGATTAAAAGCAAAGATCTGTATTACAAGTTGGTCATCTCGAGCTTTTTAGATAGGGAATGAAGAATTTGGTGCATAAGTCCCAAAGTTATGTATGTTAGATTAATTTAATAATCATAAGTGTGGCTCATATTACTTTATTTGATTCTAATATAAAGTGAGCCCAAAATAATGGTTATTGGGTTTGTTAAAGGACATTAGAGTTATTAGGGTTACTTAATAAAGAAACCCTTCCCTCTCCCTTCAAGTAGAAGAAACTTTTAAAGATATTAAAAAATAGATGCGTTCTTGCACCATTGAAAAGAACGAAGAAAGGCAAGAAGGTGAGAGTGGATAAAGTTTTTCCGTAAAAAATGGATTTGCTAATAAGAAGAGATTACACAAATATGGATCAAGAGTATTTCTCTCTTTTCTTTATAACACTAATTTTAGGGTATGAAGGTGTTGAATTAATTGTCATAAATGTTCTTGGGTGAAATCTATGCTTGCAATATTGCTTAGAATATTAAAGATTAAATCTTACATGTGGTATCAGAGCAGATTATGAAACTTTAATTTGTATTAAAGTTAACCCTAAAATTATCGGTATTATAGAAGATTATTTATTGTTTCCTATGTAATCTTCTTTCTAGAGTTATATGAATTGTTGATTGGGTTTGAATTAATTGATTTAATTCAAGTTAGAGATTGAGACGGATATAGAATTACTGCCTTGTATACGTCTGTTGTTGGAATAACTGTTAAATTGTGTTTTTTTAAGACTGATATACACTAATTCGGTAAACCACATTTTCTTGTTTCTGGGCCTACCATTACAGGTTTACGTTCAATTTGCATCAAGTTTTTACTATCTTTGCATCAATTGTTTATTGTCTTTCAATGAATTCTGAAAAAGCAAAAGATTGGTGTTAAGTATGTATATGCATTTATTATAGCTTGACTTGTTAACTTTAATAGGAATAAAAGATGTAGAGAAGAGTGTGAGTGAGAGTGTATAATAAAGGTTTAAAGAAAAGTTTTTGTGGAACCTGTGATCAAAAGTTTTGGTTTTATGTTTGCTTTACTTGTTTACTGCACATTTTGGAAAACATCAAAGTGAAAGAAAAGTATATGTTCGTGGGCCCACCATATGAAAGACCTTAGCTTTATAATTGTAAAAAATGAATTATTTGGATTGAAAGTTTTGGAAAGTGATTTCACGTACGTGGGTCTTTCAAAAGGTTTTGAATCTGACAACTGTAAAAGTCATTCTTTATTTTAATAATGGATAACATTAAAGAATGGGGCTTACCATTGTATTTATAAAGCATAAGTTTTACCAAAAAAATGAATAAGATATGTTTTGGATTTACAGTTTGCTGGAAATTATGTTTTCCAATTGAAAACAAAAGGTCAAAGATGGTCAGTTATATTTTGGTCCTTATAGTTTTTGGACTATTATAATTTGGTAATAAAATTACAGTTTTGTCCCTAAAAGGTTTTTGGACTTTACAATATCATCTTTCAACATTAAAGTTAAATTTCAAAATTCACATATACTTACTAATTAAATATTTACTGTATAGAAAGCTTGTTAATCACCAAAGTGACCATGCTTGAAAAGATATTTAGACATTTAATTATGTATTCTTTTAATTGTTCATGTTATATGATGCTGATAAATGACATAATAGATGAACTGAAAAATTGAGTTTATTAATTATAATGCTAGGAGATCACCCACAGGTGGATCATTGCTTATAGTTAATAACATTAAAGAGACTTATCGACCTACTTGGTGAATATGTTTGTATATCCAAAGATAACATGCATAATACTTGAGTATGATTAACTGTCTATCAAAGTGTGTACATATATATGTTAACATCATCATGGATTAAGGATATGTGTTTAAGTATCACCCAAAGCTGGATTTAAATGTATACATTAAAGTTTGTTATTGTCTGAATCTATTAATTATACTCAAAGTATTAATGTGTGAGTTTGTTTTTACATTTGCAGTTTCTAGTAATTTATTAGCTATGAGTAACGATTTGATCAAGTTCAACAGGCTAAAATATGTCGATTGGTCTAAGCAAATCCAATTTCAGTTGGGTATTATAGATAAGGACTTGACATTAGCTGCAGAGAAGCTTGCAACCATTACTGAGACTAATACCCAAGATGGAATGACATATTTTGAGGCTTGGGAAAAGTTTAATAGGTTGAGTCTAAACTTGATGCGATTGATAATGACTGAAAATGTTAAGCCATCAATGCCTCATACGGACAATGGAAGGGAATTCATGATGAAAATCAAAGAGTACTCACAATCAGACATAACTAACAAGTCTATTGTACGAAGCTTGATGAGCAAATTGACGATCAAGAAGTTTGACTGGTAACAACCTATCCATGATCACGTAACAGGCATGGCAAATCTAGATGCAAAGTTCAAATCAATAGGCATCGATGTGAGTGAATCCTTCTTAGTACAGTTTATCATCAACTCACTTCCTCCTGAATTTGGTCAGTTCCAAATGAATTATAACACTCTAAAGGAAAAATGGAACTTTCAAGAAATCAAGGTCGTGTTGGTGCAAGAGGAAGGGAGATTAAAAAAATGAAGGAACACTCTGTTCACTTCATAGTATATAAAGAAGCTAGCAGTAGAAAGGGGAAGCCTCGAAAGAAAAGCAACAAAAAGGGCAAAGCCCTAATGAAGGCTATTAAGGGCCAAATCTATAAAGAGCAGCGTTGTTTCTTGTGCAAGAAAGCTGGTCACCTTAAGAAAGACTGCCTTAAGAGAAAGGCTTGGTTTGAAAAGAAAGGTAAGTACTATGTTTTAGTGTTTTTGAATCAAATCTTAGTGAGATGCCTAATAATACCTCTTGGTTAGATTTAGGTGCAACTACTCATGTGTCACATATTATGCAGGGATTCCTTTCGATCCAAACCATAAACGAAACTGAAGAGTTCCTATACATAGGTAACAGAATGAAGGCACGTATAGAAGGAATAGGGACGTACAGATTGATCTTAGACACTGATTATAGTCTAAATGTTGATAAGTGTCTTTATGTTCTTAAATGTGCTAAAAATTTAGTTTCTGTTAGTAAGTTGGATAAAATAGATTTTAATTTCACTATTGGAAAAGATATTTTTTCTTTGTATAAACGATAGTACCATTATAGTTCTGGTACATTAATAGATGGTTTATATCATTTCAACCTTGATGTTAAATATTTTGAATCCTTGTCTCATGTTGAACATAATATTGGTAACAAACGTAGTGCACATAATGAACACTCTGCTTACTTATATAAAAGGTTAGGCCATATATCTAGAGAAAGGGTGATGAGGTTAGTGAAAAGCGAAATCTTACCTTAACTAGATTTTATTGATTGGGATGTGTGTGTAGATTGCATTAAAGGCAAGCAAACCAAACACATATTTAAGAATTCAGCCACAAAAAGTACTGAGTTACTTGAATTAATACACACTAATATATATAGCCCTTTTTATGTCCCATCTTGGAGCGGAGAAAAGTATTTGATCACCTTATTGATGACTATTCACATTATTGTTATCTCTATTTACTACATGAAAAGTCTCAATTAGTGGACATTTTTGAGGTATTAATTAATGAGGTAGAAAGACAGTTAGATAGCAAAGTGAAAGTCGTAAGGTCTAATAAAGGTGGTGAATATTATGGTAAATATGATGAGAATGGACAATGTATAAGTCCATTTACAAAATTTCTTCAAAGTCATGGCATTTGTGCACAATATACAATGCCCAGTACATCACAGTAGAATGGTGTAGCTAAAAGGTAGAATCGTACTCTTATGGATATAGTTAGGAGTATGTTAAGTTACACGAATGTACATTTATCTTTATGAATGTATGCATTAACGACAGCTGCATATCTACTTAATAGGGTTCCTAGTAAAGTGATTCCTGTGACATCTTATGAATTGTGGATAGGTAGGAAACCTAGCTTGAGGCACCTACAACTTGATGCAAGAACCATTAGCGGTTACTTCATCGGTTATCCAGAAAAGTCCAAATGGTACATATTTTATTGTCCTAACCATGGTACAAGAATAATTGAGTCAGATAAAGCTAGGTTTATTGAAAATGGACAAAGCAGTGGGAGTGGGGAACCACGAAAGGTGGATATTCAAGAGATTCAAGTGGAAAATCCTTCACCTAGTGTTGGACCCCGATTTCTTCTTCAATATGTTTGGGAGTAATTTAATTATTTTGTTGTGATTAGGCTTTAATTTT
>JAOTAY010000191.1:32424360-32462696 GCA_025629805.1 Erythroxylum baracoense | reverse complement strand
GCATATACAAGGCGACTTGTCAGTATCGTAAAGGCATAAGGCGCCTTACACAATGAACAAGGCGACTTACCCTTACAATATAAGGGTCATGTGCTATGGTATTAACTCCTTTTCATTTGGGGTATGTATTTTTTATTAATGCAATACTATATATATGTTAGTTTCAATATACTTAATGTTTAACTTAGGTTCACAAGTCCACTCATAAGTTCATCTTTTTAAATTCTCATATGATAACTTAAGATAGATATGATGACCATATGATCACTCTAAATCAATTTCCTTTTGACGTATTATCTATGTCGACATTTGTAGTTTATATTTCTTGCTTTTTCTACTGATTATCACCTCAATAATAAACTTAAAACGTGCCTCATCTCTAGTCATCACAAATACTAGAGGTGATTTCTTATGTGAAGGGATAAGCTTTTATCTATCTGTCATACTTCTTAATTCATATGTAAATTATGTTATATAAAGTAAACCTATTTTATACCAATTACTATGCAATGCTTATTACTTAATAAACAATGTCAAATCATATTTACATTTAGACATGAAAATACAATGAATGAATATACATGGAAAATCTTAATCAATTACATTTTAATATCTATGTAATCCTAGTGACTTCATATTCCCAATATATGTATATCGAAAATTTAGTTTTGTTTTTGGGTCTACCACCATATCTCATATAGATATATACTTTATACTTACTTCACCTTGTGCAACTCCTAAATTAACCAAGAATCCTTTAAGCGTATATGACTTTTTATACTACTTCTACAAATGTTTTACAGTCAGGATAAGGCAACACTTAATTGTTTCTTATTTTTCCATGATATAACACCATTATTAAGCAAGAAACTAAATCCAAAGTTAGATTTTCTCTCATCTAAATCTCTTTCCCAATTTTTATTTGTATACCATTGTATATGTAGGTACATAATCAATAGTACTTTTTATAGACATCAATATTCTCTTTACTACTTTCCAATGTGCTTATCTTATTTTTGACTAATATATACTCACCATTCCAGCAATGTAAGAAATATCTAACCTTGTATACATCATAACATACATGAGAGTTCTAAATGAACTGGAATAGGGAAATTTCTTCATTTGTTCCCTTTCTTATGGTGTAGATAGGTAACTTCTTGATGAATACTTTAGCTTTAAAAATAGGATTATCAATTGATATCCAATCTTGCATACATAATCATTTTATAATCTTTTAAATATAAGTCATTTGATAAAGTGACAATAATCTTCTTGAAAAATCTCTTGAAATCTTAATTCCAAGACATATGCAGCTTCATCCATGTCTTTGATCTTAAATTCAGATGACAACTAATCTTTGATTTTCTTAACAAACTTACAATTACTACAAGCAATCAAAATGTCATCTATATATAATGATGAAATCACACATTTATCTTTGGATCTCTCAATATATACACAGTGATCTTCATCAATTGTCTGAAAATCAAATGAAATAATTACATTATAAAAATGAATATAGCATACTAAACGACCTGCAGGTCTCATTTAATATGCCATATTTAACTTCTTTTAATGCTGATGTGTTGGAAAATTAGGCCAAGATTGGATCCCGACTGTAATGGAATAATTATGAAACTTTTTTTTATTTTGATTTCACAAAAACTAAGATCATTTGAATTCTATAAAATGATTAACACATAAATCTTAATAAAGCATAAATCTTAATTCGTACCTTATTTTGAAGCTTGATCATTTTCTTGTCATATCCCATAAACTGTTTTAGAAATTTGTCCATTTCAACACTGTAGCTGTACAAGTATCCAACCTCTAACGACATCTATAGAACAGGTTGAGAGAACTCTTAACTCTTACAGAGAGGGTTAAGCAAGAAATGCTAGCTCCACTAGAGTTTACACCTATTTATAATAAGTTTTGGATATTTTAGTAATTTAATTGAAATTAAATTCTAATTTTAATTAAAATTACAAATAATTATAATTAAATATTAATTATTCCCCAAAAGATTCAATATCTCATATTGATTCTTATTTATGAAATATATCATATTTAATCATAAAGTTTCTTAAACTTTACAATCAAGTCTAACTTGATTAAAATATATTTGTTCTTTTCAACCCATTCTTTATATGAGACCCATTGTATATATGCAATCAATACAAATTATAATCCTAAATCATATCTAGGATTTCTTTAATTAAACAATTTATATCTATAAATTAAGAATGACATCTAGTAACGCATCATGACCACCTAAATATTTAAGAATTTCAAACTAGTTTTAACTAACCTTTTTGTGCATGATTTTTTTAAAATTAAATCATTTCATTATATAATGTTCTGATTAGACATATAGTATGGAACTAACATCTACTCTATTTTGAGTCCAATAATATTATTTCTTAGTTATTAGCTATTGATTCAATTAATGACATTTATAAACTATTTATAAAGTGTCATTCTACCTTGGCCAAGAATTTGTCGAATCAATACTAATTGAGAACAACAAAATATTCTCCCTAATTACTTTAAGGTGATGAATCCTATCTTGATTACTCAACTACCTCCATATAGTTCATGCTACATTCAATGACTATCGACTAAATAACCTATAATTCTAATAAGCCATAAGTAGTGTCAAAACATAGTAATCCCTATATAAGATAACTTTAGAGACCTTAACTCAAAAGATCACTTATACAATCATCACAATAAGAATTTCCATAGAAATACAAGTAATGTTCCAAATGGATTTCTCATATAGAGTCAGTTCAGTGAACTTGTTCTAAGTACACATACAATTGTTTAAGTATCTCCATACTTTAGTCTATGAGATCGACTACTTTTATAAGGAAAAACAAAAAGTATGTTAGTATTTTTATTTTCTATTAATTTTCAGTCTTAATAGAACAATGACTAGGAACAATTTAGTAACAAAAAGTGTGTTAGTCTTTTTATTTTAAATTGTTCCTAGTCATTGTTTTATTAAGACTGGAAATTAATATAACATAAAAAGATAAATGCAATATTAATCTCATAATTATAATCTTATTTTAATTTCATTTACAATGTATAATTACCCCATGGAATTTATCATAGACATATAAATATGTACAGGATAAAGAATGCGTTTAAATTATTTTGTCACTAAATTGCTACCAATCGATTAGTTGTAGGGCATAAACCAACAATCTCTTACTTGCACTAAGCCAATGATTTTAAGAATCTTGCACCATATCGTCATATGATGATCATTCTACTGCTTGGATAGTGGCTAAATGAGAGAATTCTATATAATTCTCTATATTGAGCACTTGCTTAAATCTTACAACTTTCATCTTAATTATCATCATAGTTAAGAAAATTTGCCTATATACATCCTTAGATCTTTGATAAGACCTTAGCTTCTTTTACCTACCCAATAGAACTAATGTTACACAGCACATTATTGTTTTGAACAATGCAAAGAACTATATCGAGTTCACTAAAGAACTTATTGACCAATTATTCATTTCCACCAAATGAAAAATATATTATGGCTCTATTAGCATCCATTGCTATATTAAAATCTTTCCAATATTAAAATATATTGTTCTTAAGTAAAATAGAAATTAATTAGGATTTACCTCTAAAGTAATTATCCTTATCTCCTTGAACTCAATTATCAACTCCTATATAGAATAATAAATATTTATAATACTTCATAAGTATCAAATATCTCAAATACTAAACATCTTTAGTACATTATCTATGTACTTAGATTTAGAATAGGTAAATAACTTCCAATCTATGTCTACAGATCTAATTCCACACCCTATTTATAAACCTATCGCACTTATAAGAATGCATTTATTATTATTAATCAATTAAAAAGGTAAACTATCACTAAGTAACCTTTCATGAAAATTCTTGCTATTTTTAAAAGATCAATAGGTTTATTTATTATAAGACCATTTATTATATTTTCTTGAACAAAAACCTAGTCTCTTGATGCGAAGGCAAACACCTTGTCATAAATGTCCCTCGATTACTCAACTGGATTATGTTGTTTATTTAGCTTGGTTAGAGTGTCATTATATCTTTTTTGACTAAAAGACAAACATTTTGTCGTGAATGCCCCTAATTACTCAGCTATATCATAACTCTTAATTGGCCAGTTCTATTCTTAACCCCATTTTCTTAAAAAGGGCCAACATAATAGTTATTTTATTTAATACTTTTTAAATTTTCATTTAATTTTTTTACCTACCTTATTTATTCTTATTCAATTACTTTCATGAAAGGGTACTAATAATGCTAACCAATTCAATCGACTATAATTATAAATGTTCACAACAATTTTCCTAAAATGAAGAATAGTCGTCATATTCTAATTAACATGCATATTCATCCTAAAGGCTTTTAAAATACAAAATTTCTAAGTTACTATGCTGTTACAATTTAAATGACCATTTTCAAAGCTAAACTAATTACATTTAATTCTTACAATTGACACAATGCACACATCATGCAATAAAATGTTCACATAATGCCAACCTAATAAAAAACTAACACAATGCAATGCAATGCACAATTCACACACACTTGATATGTAATTGCACATACACCCCCACATTTAAACAACACATTGTCCTCTATGTGGAAAACAAAAAGTAAAAATAAAGATAAATAAGAGCGAAGAAAAAGTTAAAGCAAGAAGACTTATTGAGATTTGGCAGTGATATTTTGGGCGATAGAATTTGGAGACACTTTATGCCATAAAATTCTAGAAATTCATTCCCTCTAAAATAAACATAAAAAATACAAATAATAAAATACCAAAAAATACAATGAAAATGAAAATGAAAAATAAAACTTATCCTAATTTTTAGGTTGCCTCATAACTAACGCTTGTTTAACATCATTAGCTTAAGGTTATTAGCTTGATAAAATTAAGAAATCTAAGTAAGTCTAGTAATGCCCTTTTTATTTACAAACTGTCAATAACATAGGAAATGATGAAACTCCCTGAATCTTAGATTGAACCCATCAATTTTTCTAATAAGAAGGTGAACTACTTTTTGTCTTTCTCATTCACCCTCGTCCCCTCTCTTCTTCTTTCACTTTTTGAATAAAGACTTCCTTATATTCTTCTAGTTCTATATCCTTTGTCATTTGTTCATCTTTTGCTCCCTCGTCAACTTCCTAAATAGAGACTTTCTTATACTCTTCAAGCTCCATGTTCGTTGTCATTTGTTCCTTTTTCGCTTCTTGAATTGAAACTTCAGTTATGAATTCGACATATGTTTCCTTATCACATTGAGGCAATAGCATGCTATATCTAGCTTAATGTCTTCAACAAAATAAAAACTCTCTAGCCAGACTCAGTGGCTAGCTTCACCATTGGCAAGATCTTCCAGTAAAGATTCAGATGGAGTATAATCATTCATTGCATTAGTATAAAAGTTTCTCCATTTTGAATTTTCAGTATGCTCGGTGAGTGCATTCTGAGGATAGTTTTGCAAGTAATATGGATTCTACGGCATATAATCTGATGCTTGACATTGAAAATTGTAGTGATTACCCTCATAAATGTCACAACATAAGATGGATGTCTGTTGTGCTTCCGTGTCAATTAAAAGACTCCTTACGTTCTTTGTTAACAATGTATTAGAAGGTTGGTCCATTTGAACCTTCAAGTTATGAAAAGTAGAGGAGTGGTTCTTTATGAATTGATCAAATTTGGCTCCCATCCTTATCTCACTTTCCCACTTATCCACCTTATCTAGTAACTCATCAACCCTAGAGCTAAACACATCCATTATCTTATCCAACTTTGACTCGAAAGAGTTTGACTACAAGGATCCATACCAATCTTACTAGAAACTTAGGGGACCTTTTGCTTCGATGTAATCTACTACATTATTAATCCATTAATAATTTGGGTGGTACTACCATCCAAGATTATATGTGTTATAGTATTTCCCATCCATGTTGTAACGCCTTCACTGGGTTGGAAGAAAAAAAATCTACATATTGCTCAATTGAAGTTGTTGTAAAATATTTGTTTCTTCTTTTTTCTTTTCTTTAACTTCAGGTAACTGCACTCACACATGAAAAGTACCAAATCCTTAAATCAAAGGAATTCAAATTGTAAAAGATGCTAATTAATCCCCTTCCAATGATGCCAAAAACTTGTTAAGCAGGTTTTATATAATAATAAAACTCTTAATACAGTAAGTATATGGATCGTATCTTGTTGTATCAAAAAATATCATTCCCACGAAGACTATACACACCTAAATAACTTGAATAAGAACTTTGTCTAAGGAAGTAAGAATTGAATTGAATTAAAATAATTAACTAAAATTAAAACAACTAATGAAACGAAACAAGTTAATAATTGATGAGTAAGCTGCCAATGAATTTGAGGTTGATCAAAATTCAAGACTTAGGAACTACTCTATCCTTATTTTGTTTCATTAATTTTTATTGATTCTATTTATGTTTGATCCAAGATTTCCTAATGTTTTGATTACTCTCTCTCAAGATCTAATCAAGTAGCCCTAATTGAATTTGATATTTAAAGAATTGTAATCTTTTGATTCACAAACCTCTCCTAACTTCTTAAATTAGATTTAAAGCAATCCTCTAGATAATTAATTTTACAATTAAGATAACTCTTCAATTGATCATTAATATGATAATTGTGGGTCAATTAAGTTGCTAACTCTCATTGTAAACCTTAACACTAATTACTTTGATTCAGTCTCTTGATTTATTATCAAGTATATGAATGAAAATTATCACAAACATTTGTTAATTTATTGAATTCAACAAGAAATAAGGTTAAAATAATTTAAAAGATCCCTAATAGGGATCAAGAAACCTATAATTATGTTGAACATCTTTAAAATCAGAATAAAATCCAAGAAAATAAAAGAAATAAAGAAAAACTAGTTTATGTCTTGAGTTAAAAATCTAGAATTTGTCTGAAGCTCTTCTTGATGTCTCCTCTTAATCTTCTTTGATGTAGTGGCTTTTGCCTCTTTTTGGTATTTTTCATGTTCTTTTATAGTGCATTAGGGTTATAGGGTTGTTTTTAGGTTTTTTTTTCACTTTGTTCAATGTTAATAATAGCCCTAAACCCTAAAAACAAAAAAAAATTTCACTTGGAAAGCCTTCTAACATGATCGTAACTTGGAGGCACGATCATACCTTATGTTGTTCTTCCTCTTTATCACAATCATGCCTCCTGTCATGATCGTGATAGAGATTTATGCAGTTCATGCAATGCCTATCATAATGCCTATCACAATCATGCCACCTTCATACTTCCTACATCATTTTCATTCTTTAATTTCCTGATTTCTCACACTCATAAACACATCAAACACCTTTTGAAACATAAAATTAAGATCCAATTCTTGATCTAAACAAAAAAAACTTAGAATAAATAAAACACTAACAATAACATAATTATAAGCTTATACCATGATAATCATCTGGGAAACACTTGAAAACACACTTAAACCTTTATAAAAACATAATATATTTTATAGCTATTAGATATCACAACATCATCATCATCATTCTTCATATTGAAGTTTATGAGGAAGCTTATCAAAGTTGTGGAAGATGTCAGGTTGATACTATTTCTGGTTTGGAAAGCCTATGCTATTATATCATTATCATTAAAGATACCTCTTAGAGACTGAGCTTATTAGAGTAGCTCTAAAGGGTGAAAAGGAGTCCAATGATCTTACTAAAATAAGTTTTTTAAGAATTCTCTTTTCTCTGAAGAATTCCATAGCAGCCTCCATGAAAATATTACTAGTGAGAGGCCATGTTTTGCTAAATAAGTTCACATTAAATCCATCTAGTCCTAGAGCATTAAGTGGGTATAGGGACCTTATGGCTTTCTCAACTTCCTGTAGAGTGACAAGTTTAGTAAAAAGTTCTACTTTCTATATTGTGATCTTATCTTGAATAATATATTCAATAAGAGTATTGGAAGAAGTGACAAAAGAAGGAGAACATAAAGAGTTAACAAAGTAGCTTTCAACTTTATTCAACAATTGATTTTGAGTAGTCAGTGTAGTTCTATTGATCTTTAGAGAGACTATCCTATTGAAGATCTTTCTTGAGAGGATTGATTTATAGAAGAAGAAAGAATTTATGTCGCCATATTTCAACCAAAGAATTTCTAGACCTTTTTTTATAGGATAATTACTATAATAGATTGTTTGAATGAAGTTGGAAGTTGTTTATTTTTTAGCTTCTTGTAAAAAAATGCATGTAGGGCTATGATACAGATCTAATTGAGCTTTGTCAAGGGCTAATTTTACAACATTTAGCAAATGTTGAGTGTTTCCAATGTTGACTTTATGAAGGACTTTAGGTTCTTCCTTTATGCCCTTGAGTTTTTCAGTAAAATAAATTGCTTGGTGCCTCTAAAATGTTACAATGAGGCCATTATTGACTGCTTCTTTAAAAATTATCAGAATAGTTGAGAAATTGTTAAATCTAAAAAAGGTATGAACATAAGCTCTTACTGATTTGGAGTGTACTATTATAGGAGAATGATTAGAGATCTTTAGATTAAGGAATAAGACCTTGGAGATAGGAAAGTTTTGAAACCAGTCAAAGTTGCATAAGGCCATGTTTAGTTTCTTTCTTAAGAAAGAGTTCCCTTCTTAATTATTGCTCCATATGTAAAAGCTTCCTCAATAGGGCAAGTATGTGACACTTGCTTCATTTATGTAGTATCTTAGATCTTAGCACAATGTTCTATTAGAGAATATTCCCTCTGCCATTTTAGGATATAATATTGAGTTGAAGTTACCTATCAATAGCCGTTAACTTGAGATTCTTTGATTATGGACTATATTAATTGTATTTGATAGTTTTCATTAGAAGCATAGATGATTGAGATGTGCATAATAGTGTTTTGGCTTCTATGCTTAACTTTTAGAGAGATCATCTAACCAATTTCCTTAGTGTGAAGAACTTCTAGCTTTTTATCATTAATCAGTACAAAAATTCTACCATTGGAATGACTATTATAGTTGGTAACAAGTCTCCAACTTTTTGATACAAAATTAAAGAGGTTATATTGTTCCTTCTTTATTTTAGACTCCAAAGTGCCTATGAGACTAGGCTTATTTTCAATAATAAAATCTTTAAACATAAGCTTTTTATAAAAGGCATTAAGACACCTCATATTCCGTGCTATTAGTATCATGTTTTCTTAACAAAAAAGGACTTGGTCCTCTTTCTGATATATTTCCTTTTGCTAACTATCTCAAATTCATCATTTTTTCCATATTAGTTGTATTTCCATTCGCAATAGCATCAGTGTCTAAGCTTTTATCCCTTACATTACTATTGCTTGAATTTGAAATTTGACTTAATGCTATGTTTGATTTTGTAGGATTCAAGGGTGATGATTTGTTAGTTTCCTCAATGGTGGGATTCTTCATTGACTCATTCATATTAGCAAGTTGTGTTTCCTCAAAGATATCATTCATTAGCTCCCACAAACACCTTATTTTGAAGATTTTCCCAGTTGACTTCCATTATTTCTTTAGATTGGAGATTAGGGGTCTCCAAACATATGTAACTTTCACTTAATCCTTTATAAGTTTAAAATTGTCATCAGGCTTCATTAAAGGTATTTCTTCTTGTAGGTTACTCAAAGCATTAACTAGAATACATATTTTACATATTTCATGTCAAAAAAGGGTTTCTCCAACAAAGATTGTTATGCAATTGAGTCTTTTGGTTTTCCAGTATTCAAGAGGGACTTCATGAATGCACATCCGTAATGGAATGTTTGTTTATTTGATGCCTTTATAGTTAGTTCCAAGTTTCTAGGTTTATAGTAAGAGAGGCTTATTGTGGCGGTGTTAGAGCCCTAATTTAAGAATCTTCTTAGTTAAGGCTTAGTATAAAAACTTAAAGAAATTTCCTCACTATTGACAAGAACATGCATTAATCCATGCTACTTCTAGTTGGTTTCTGCCCAGAATTTAATAGCAAAAAAGGAGATTCTTTTTTCTAGTAAGTTTCTTATAGGTGGGGTAACCACTTGCCTATCCAAGGTTCTAAAGGGAAGGCAGTAGTTGAACTTAGTTCCATAATGGGTGTCTCCTACAACCTATAACTAGGATTTCCTAATAGGGGGTTGAAGTGACTCCTAGAAGGAAGAAAAAGGAGTTGTGGCAGCATTCAGGGCATTTGTGTTGACTGGAGAAAAAAATGAAGGAAAGGCAGGGTGTGGAGGTGAAATGGTGGGAAATGATTTAGATTTTCAAAAGTTGGACTAGTTCGAGTGCCTACTATATAAAAGGAGAAAGAAGAGGATAAAGAAGAGTATATGAGATAGAAAAAAGTTAATGGAATCAAAATGCTGAAAACATGAGCAAAAAGATAAAGTAAACTAAGGGGGAAGATAGGGAGCTTCATGCTAGGCATGCAACTTTATGTAAGGTAGACGATAAGCTGGAGTAGTGGTGAGCAATGGTGAAAGTGAGGAGGATTAGAAAAGAAAGGATAAATAAAAATAACTTAACAATCAAGAAGAAGAAGACAAGGAGAGTGGAAACAAAGGAAGGAAGAGAAGTTAAGGATTAAGGGAAAGTAAGATTATATATACAAGTAGATTAAACAAGACAGGGGCATACCCATAAACGACCTTAGACCCTGACTCTACTCTCATTCTCAAGGACAAAGGCAATTCATTCTCCTAGCAACAATCCCTACCTTTTGGTTGGACCGCTAAAGGCGCTTATAAGAATGGAAGTTTCTAACTTCAATTCAAGAGAAAGCATATACGTCGGCTTCATACCCTCCATTTGGAGCTTAACTTGAAGCTTGATATGCGTACACAAATGAGTAGATATGTTTCTCTACCTATCGGAATCTCTATCTATGGTTTTACACCTTTTTAGAGGCCTTATAAAAAGGATTGGGTTGAGGGAAAGGATAAAAAACAATTATATAGTTATTCCTACTCTTGGGAATAACTAAAATATTATTTTCCCATGCCCGATAAGAACTACAATTTGTTAGTCCCATTCTTGGGAATAATAACCACAACTTGGATTGCATATGTATTCTATTTTACTAATTTATTCATCTTTTAATTGTTCAATTGATTTAGTTAGCTTATTTATTTACTTTGTCTCTTTATGTAATACTTGATTTTATTATAATGGAATTGTTAATATCATTTAAAATAAATTTATTAATATTTATATATTTTGTTATAATTAAACTATATATTAAAATCTCACTTAAACCAACAAAAAGATGGTAAGAAGTAAAACTCTAATGTACTACTCTAAAACTATTAGCGAGATAAATTTGAATACCTAGAACTAAATTAGGGAGTTCTATTTAAAAAATTAAGGAGTATTAGATTCTATCTTATTTAAAACTCTTCCTTAACTAAATCGAAAATTTTTAAAATAACTTTGCAGATTGGATAAGATTATGTCATTACTTTGTAATAAGATAGGAATTAAGAAGTCAGAATAAAATAAATATTCTTGATTGTCACTTTTATTTTCCCCTTTCTTTGACGAGCATCTTTCAAGGTAAAGACCCAAACATACAATCCTATAATGCCAAAACTACAAAGCACAATGCTTATGAAAAGGGCCCTTTGATAAGGAATTATAGAACTTGTTATGTAAACTCTGTACATTGTAAAAATCCACCCCTTATCAACAAACATACATCCTATTAAACTATTGCATTTACCAGGCTTCCTATATGCTGATGTGTATGATTAGTCATATTCCTGGTAAATTAGGAAACTTGGCATCTGTGTACTATAGGAACCACATGCAAGCTCACACACACATCAACAGTGTTAAAGAAAAAGAAAATAATGATATGTCAAAATAAATCGAATAATGTTCCTAATAATCTAGCATAGTGTCTTATACAAAAAAAAACTATGAATTACAATAATCAGTTGATCAATAAATTGATAGTGATGGCACAAATGGTGGTTACGAGTCATTTGGTCCATACAAAATAACTATTATATCTATTTGTTGGATAATGCCCTACAACGAGTCAATTGGTTATAGTTTAGTGACAAAACAATTTAAAGGCATTTTTATCTTATATATGTTTAGATGTATATGGTAAAGTCCACGGGATTATTATAAATTTCAAATGAAATTATAATGAGATTATAATTATAAGATTTATATCACATTTATGTACTATACCTCAAATGTTTCTAGTTATTGTTCAATTAAGTCTGGACATTAATAGAACGTAAAATGGTTAGCACATACTGTGCTTTTCCTTAAGAAGGAAGTAGTTGATCTCATAGACTAAAGTATGAAAATATTTAAATAAATGTGTGGGTGTTTATTAGAGAACAAGTTCACGAAACTGACTCAATATGAGAAATCCATTTGGATCATTACTTGTATGTCTATGGAATTATCATTATAATTAGTATATAAGTGATCCTTTAACTTGACGTCTCTAAAGTTATCTTGTATAGGGATTTCTATGTTTGATACTACTTATGACCTATTTAATTATATGTCGTTCAGTCGGTAGTCATTGGATGTAGCATAAACTATATAGAGGTAGTTGAGTGATCAAGATATGATTCATCAGCCTAAAGTAATTAAGGAAAATGTTATGTTGTTCTTGATTAGTATTGATTCAGGAAATCCTTGGCCAAGGTGGAATGATGTTTTGTAAATAGTTTACAAATGTCATTAATTGAATCAATACCTAATAATGGAGACTAATATGATTGGGTTAAAAATAGAGTAGATATTAATTCTATACTTTATGGCTAATTGGAACATTGTATGATAAAAGGATTGAATTATACAAAAAAAATCATGCAGTGAAAGGTTACTCAAAACCATTTTGACATTCCTACATATTTGGGTGGTCATGATGCATTGCTAGATGCCATTCTTGATCTATGATTATGAATTGTTTAATTGGAGAATTAAAGATATATTCAAAGGAGTTTCATTTATCTAATTCTAATTATGAATTATAATTATAATTTATAATCATTGCCAACATATTTGGGAACCTAATGGGTCTCACATAGAGAATGGGTTGAAGAAAGTAAAGATTTAATCAAGTTGGACTTGATTGTAAAGTTTGAGAAACTTTATGAGTAAATATGAGACATTTAATAAATAAGGAACAATATGAGATAGTAGATCTTATTTGGGAATAATTTGTATTTAATTAGAATTACTTGTAATTCTAATTAAAGTTTAATTGAAATTAGAATTTAACTTCTATTAAATTACTAAATCGTCCAAAATTTATTATAAATAGGCTTAAGCTTTAATGGAGCCAACACTCTCTTAAGAGCTATAAAGTTCTCTCAGCCTATTATGTGGATACCGTTAGACATTGGACACTTGTGCAACTCGGTGGTTAAGAAGGATTGGTTTATGAAATAGTTCGAGGGATACGAAAAAAAGAACCAATCTTTAAAATAAGGTATGAATTAAAATTCATGGTTTATTATGATTTATGTGTTAATTATTTTATAGAAATAAAGTGACCTTGGTTTTTGGGAAATCAAAAACACAAAAAAGTTTCATAATTATTTTACTACAGTTCGGATTAGATCCTATCCTAATTTTCCAACAATGGTATCAGAGCCAAATTTAAATTCTATAATTTTTTTACATCGTTTGATTGTTTTTTATCTTCAATTTTGGAATTGAAATTAAAACCCTAAAAATCATATTTAGGATTAAAATTAATCAGATCTATTAATGTGATTATGCATTGTTTAATAGTTAAACAATAATTCAAACATTAAAATACTAAAAGATTGAAACTCAGAATGACTACCTGGATAATGTCTACCAATGCGACACCACCGTGGTATGTAGACAGTCAATTTTTTAGTTACTAACAAATTACCTATTGGCTTTTCAATGGATCAGAGGGATAAGCTAAGGAATGAAGCGAGATATTATGTTTTGGATGACCTGTATCTTTGGAGGCACTACACAGATCAAGTTACCAGAAGGTGTGTATCAGAAAATGAAACACCCCCAATCTTAGCCTTCTAACATTCGTATGCGTGTGGAAGAAACTTTAGAGTGAAAAGAATGGCTCGTAAAGTTCTAGAGAGTGGCTTCTACCGGTCAACATTGTTCAAAGATGCATATACCTTCTGCAAATCCTTTGATAGATGCCAACGATAAGGTAACCTGTCTCGTAAGGATCAATTGCCACAAACTCCTTTTCTTTTCTGTGAAATTTTTAACGTTTGAGGCATTGAATTTGTGAGACCTTTCCCTCCATCTTTTGGCTTTACTTATATATTGCTTGTAATTGATTATGTTTCTAAATAGGTAGAAGCCAAGGTTACCATGACTAAAGATGCAAAGGTTGTTGTAGATTTTGTTAAGGCTAACATTCTTTCTAGGTTCAGGATACTGAAAGCGGTCGTTAGCGACAAAGGAATCCACTTTTACAACAGGGTGATGAAAGCAATGTTTAGAAAATATGAATCATGCACAAAGTGTCCACTACTTACCATCCTTAAACCAATGTGCAAGCTGAAGTCTCAAATCGAGAAAATCAAGTAAATCCTAGAGAAAACTAGGCAGTCCAATAGGAAGGATTGGAGAGTAAGACTGGAAGATGCATTATGGGCCTATAGGACGACTTACAAAATACCAATTAGGATGTCACTGTATAGACTAGTGTTTGGGAAGCCATATCATCTTTTGGAGGAATTACAACAAAAAGCATATTGGGCTATCAGAAGATGCTATTGAATTTGGATAATACGGGAGTACATAAGAAGTTATAGCTTCAAGAGTTGGAAGAGATGAGGAATGAGTCATACTAAAATAAAGTGATATATAAGGAGAGGATGAAGGCTTTTCATTATAAGATGATTTTGAGGAAAAACTTCTCAGTGGGCTATAAAGTGTTACTATATCACTCCAAACTCAAATTATTTCTAGGTAAGGTGCATTGTAATAACCCGATTTCCATACTAAGGGTTAAGATCCTAGACCACTGTACATGAGAAATAGTATTGAGAATTTATGAGGTGTATCACATTCACATGCATATCATTAGCATACACACATGAATAATGATATTGTACACATTGCAAAGACTGTATATGCACTCAATTGACATATTCCATGGTATAAAGGTTTAAAATGAATATGATGTGAATTGTGAATTATTATGTCTTGAATTTTTGGTTCGATGGTCTATAATTATTAATTTGGAACTTATTGTTACAATTGGGAGATTTATAAATTTATGTGTATTTTTGGACTAGAAAAAATGCTAAGTAGCAAGACAAATTAACAAAAAGCAATAGAAATAATTGACATATGGTAGTAGAAATAAATGACACGTGGCAATAGGATTAAGTGAGAAATGGCATAGAGACAAATGTACTAGTTATTAAGAGACATGTGGTAGCATAAGTATAAGAAATGAAGCTTGTTTCTTTATGCAGTAAGTATCATGACAAGTGTCATGACACTCACCATGCTTTTAATCCAGACACACCTAAGACTTAACCATCTTTGTCTTTCATTCTTGCTTTTTACTACATGCTCTCATCTTCTTCTTTCTTCTCCCCATTCATGACATTCATAACCCACACTCACAATCTGAGTTTTATTAATATCTTCATTTAGCCACTCCAAATATTTTTTTGTCTTCACTTTAATGATAAAAACTAGCCTATTCTACCTTGAAAGTTTGATAATCGTGTAAACTTGGAGGCTAGGGTTACATGATGATTTGAGAAGCTTTGGAGTTGAATAAGTATGTATAATAATATTCTTCATGGCCTATTTTAATAGAAGCATTTATGATGGTTGTTCGGGGATAGATTGATGGTGTAAATGGTGTATGAAGTGTGCTAGAATGTTGATGAATAAATTTATACATTTGTGTTCTGTTTTTGTATAAATGATAAATAATAGTTTATGAGATGTAGTATGGATGATTTTGAGTTGGGAATGAGGAGAATTTGATGAGGAATTGAAGTAGAAATGATGAACTATGAAGAACATGTGTGGCATATACCATGTAAGGATTAAAATCTGGAAAAAAATTAAAGGAGATGGTGATGAAATTTTTGGGTGAAATATCTCACGAGGGCATTAGACATGAAGCTTTCTATTTTATGTGATTATTGGATCAACTAATGATAAGTTACTTTACTTTGGTGCATTTAGACTTGATTAAGGCTTAAAATGAACCTAGTTTGATGCTTGATTAATTGGTTAAAGGTTTGATATGTTATGTTGATAATTGAAGTCTTAACTTAAGGAATGGATTGTTGATATCATCTATTTAAAATCTAGAAATTTACGAATGATATAGGAATGAAGATGTTCTTAGGAATGCAATTGTGTTCCGAAGGAATAAGTAAGGTGTATTAGGTATGAATGAATGACAATTTGGATATTATGTGATTATATAATGCTAGAAAAAATATTGGTGAAAGTATGATTGATGAGTTTAGAATAATCAAGTATACTTGAGGCACAAACCTATTTACAAACTAGACATATACAAGTTATAAGGTTTGAATGATCATGACTTATGGTTTAAGAATACATACTCGGGAAAGTCAATTGAGCATGCATTGAACATGACACATATATATGTGCATGATTGAATATGTTGAATGATCAAATAGTAATGTGTGTATTTCATGATTAAATATGCACCAAACATTGTCGGTTCGTCAAGGCAATAGCTATTCTTGAGCTTACTATGAGTCAAACTAGATGTTTCTCACTAGGATTGATTTTTTTCTATTTAAATTTCAGTCATTGAACTGTTATTGTTATGATTGTTGATAATTTTGGACATTGATGGTTTGAGGAGTTTGATAATTAAGATTGTATTGGGAGTGCTCCTAATTGAATGTGAATCGGGACAAATATGTGTACTCAACTACATATTGAATGCCGAACTTAGATCCGATGAATATGTGAAAATAATTGTGCATCATTAATGAAAGTGATTGGTTGCATATAATGAGAAATGATGCACTTCATTATATTGATATGCATGATCAGATAAAGGAGTTATGACTAGAGTGACCAGTGAAAAAAAGCTTAAAGCTTAGAAATGCGCATAAAGAGCCACAGGCTCAGTAATTAATAATTCCGATATTCATAACAAGTATGGGACTGTTATTAATAAGCTCGGTATCGACAATGGATATGGGATAGTTAAAAAGGCCCTCAGTGACAACAAAATAAAAATAAAAATAAAAGTGGAGTCACATGTGCATATGCATTTGCATTTATATATCTTATGTATTGTCTAAAAGATTACAATGAATTACTGAATTGTGATGATATAGTGATATGTAATATTTGTGTACAAAATTTGATATTGTGAATGATTGAGATAATGATCATATTATTATGAAATGAGTATATTAAATTTGTGAAGTTTATGATGTTTATTTGAGATGAGGTATATTGTGAATTTGGTTTAGATATGTGATGTATATGTTTTGATATGAGTGAGTACATCGATGATGGTTCACTCATTGAGTTTGCAAAACTCATCAAAATTTCAAATGTTGATTTTCAGGTATGAAGAAGACTTAGCTCCTAAGGCAAACTAGTAGAAGTCTAGTTCTGTCCAGTTTGGAAGTCACAAATGGCTCAAAGGTCTGGTCAGCTGACACTAAGGAGTCAGATAGAATATTTTTGTTTAGTTTCTTTTCATATAGAACATGTTGTAAAGAGTAGTAAACTCTCATATGTTTTTGATACTGTATATATGTATTATGTAGTGAAATGCTATAGTGTAAATTATATTTTATAAATGGAACGAGGAGTTAAACTTTTGATTAATTATGTTCTCTATGATGCAATATAAGTGAATGTGATTGCTCTAACATGTTGCTTTCATAGATTATGTTCTTGAATGTCCTCCAGATATTCGGGCTTATGCTTCATGATAGTGGTATGTTACGTACATTCTCATTGGGTTAATCCGTTTGTTATCACTCACGTCTTTCCTTTTGGTGTAGTAGAGATGCAAAGTCTCAAAACTGACAAGACATTCAGAGTGAATGATCATTGATTGAAGCCATATTATAAAGGCTTCCAAATAGAGGATTTGGAGGTGTTGATGCCGGACAATGTGATTAGTGTCACTTGATGCACACAATAGGAGGTCGAGCCAATGATGATAAACAAAGGCACTGCTTGGGAGCCAACCCAAGGCAAGTTAATTTCTATTATATACATTTTCGCATTTACTATTTTTATAATGTGCTTCATTTCTTACATTTGATTTATATTGAGGACAATGTAAGTTTTAAGTATGGGGGTGGGGTATACTAGTTCTTATGCATGTTTTTGAGCTTAATCATAGTATATGTGACTTTTTAGGCAGTCTTCAAAATTAAACGGACAAAATCAAAACTTTTCTTGTTTTATATTTCTTTTAATATTATTTAGTCATAATTAGAGTGTGAATTGACTAGAAAAATCCATGGCAACCTTAGTATGTACTTTTACTCTTGTGATTGCATTATTCTTAGAAGAGCGGTGACTAGTAGTAGACAAAAACCAGTGAGGTTTTGAGCTGTATTAGACTAACACATTCATATTAGTCTCACTCTCTTTTGTTATGTGTGACCTTCATGACATATACAACCTTACTTTGAATTGATTTTCTATTCGAGTCTACATTTTTATCACATGCATTTTTATGAAAATGATTAGGCATTCTTTATTGATTACGAGCTACATTAGCCAAATAGCCTACCCATTTGTGTGAATTTTCCTTAGTTAACCCCTTTTGAGTTTTATTAGCCTTTCTTTTATATAAAACATATTACATGCACCTAACCAAATGCCCTACTGAAGCCCTAAAGCTAGTGGAGCATTTGTTAATTCTTAATGAATGTGAATGTACAAAAGCCTAAGTGTGGGATATGCATACATGTGGGTTAGTTATATTTGTTAAAATTCCATGTTATGAATCCTATGCTGATGTAGCTTCTATCACTTTTGTATTTGAAAAAAAGGAAAGAAAAGAAAAGAAAAAAGAGGAAAATGTGAGTTTAAATAAAAGTATCAATGAGGAAACATAATTGTTATGAAAATTTATTAATTAATAGTTTATCCTCCTTAAGTTGTATTGATTGGGCGTTTGAATATACTGCATATGAGGTAGATGTTGTTTTGGATGAAACACTTTTTACGTTATGTTCATATGGTTTATGGTGTGAGAGCTGAATTGAGTTGTGAAACATAATTGTTGCATTCTTCATAACTGACGGTACCAGTTTTGAATTGATGTTAACTTACGTTTGATATCTCATTGAGTACTACTTTTGCTTTACTAACTTGATGGCTTTTATGTTACATTACCCAAAATACATCTCACCTTACCCTTTCCCATATTACAACCCTAGAAAATTCCTTTGATTATGATTATGTATGTGACTTTTAGTGGTGGGGAAATGAAATGATATGCAAATTTGTGGATTTTTGTGATCATAAATGGTGTTTGAGTGTACCTATGGAAATATCTTATTAAAACAACGTTTGGCTAAGTCTACCTCTAGATTAATCAGTTTATAAGGGTGATGCATGTTGATTGATCATTAGAAGCTTTGGATATTAAGTTATTGCTATACGTTTTGAAAGCCATTCATCTTTAGTTATGATATCTATTCTTAGGTAATATGGAAAATGAGTAAAAGTTTTAGTTTGTGATTTTGATTTTGACGATTTGCCCAAGGAAGGTCAAAAGCTAAGTGTAGGGGATCTTGAAATGTACTTAAATGTTGATTCATTTAATATACTACACTTAGTGATTAATGCTATAGAAATGCTTAGGATATTCACTTTAGGTCATATTTGATTTTAGGTATGTTTCGAAAGTAAAGGAGCTAAAGTGACCTGAAAGCATGTTCATTAAAACCATCTTCTCAGTTTCCATACTCTATTGATTTATGGAGCAAGAAGAAAAGAAGATATATGTTGAAAACATCAATTCGAAAACGGCTAGAAAATGGTACAGCCTGAGATCATAGTTGTAACATAAAACACCACTCACATCATGAGACATGAGAGATGAGCCAACTATGAGTATTGTCTAACAATTAAAATGACATGAATTAAAAGCATGCGAGACACTCTCAGCCTATGCAAGATGTCGTATGGGTAGGAGACACCACTCACACCCATAAGACATCTTCCAACAACTTGAAGCAAATGGACAATTGTCCATTAACTGCCTATTTCTCAAGTTTTTTTAACCTAACTTGGGCTAAATAAAGAAAAGGTAGTAGCAGTGGACAGAAGGCATCATCTGGTCATCTTTAGTTGTAATAAAGGAAGAGAGTGTCAGCTGTTGTGTGATGAGTGGAGGCTTAAACTAGCTGCTTCATCTTTTGAGAGGAGAACAATGTAGCTTTGGAATAAAGAGAGCAAGGGGCCGACTGCTCACAAAACAAAAATCAAAAGGAGCATATGGTCATCTTTGGTTGAGACAGCAAGAGGAGCATTCTTGTCATCTTCGGTTTTAATAAAAAAAGGAATTGAAGATGTCAGCTAGTATATGTGAATGGAGGCTAATATCTGTGAATGGAGATTTAACGTAGCTGCTTATTCTTTTGTTAATGGAAGAACGTAGCTTTTAAATACAAAGGAGGTAAATGTTGGTTACAGTTGGAAAACAATAGAGGCAGAACCTTGAGTGAGTGTAGTGTGTGTCGGCTGTAAAGACCAAGTGGAGAAGAAAATAAAGGACAGCTGGAACAAGGAAGCATCAAAGTGGCTATATAGAAGATGGCTAATCCTAAAGAAGGAGATGGAAGGCTAACTTCCTGATGCTGGTTCAACAAGGATATCTACGCTAAGTCACGATTAAGCTATTTCATCCTATTAATGTTGTAATCTCTTTTTGGATTGTTGCGTTGTTTGTGTTGACTGAATCAAGTTTTGTTTAAATGATCTTAATACTTTTTTTATTGTTCTATTACAAACCTATTGTTATAATGTTAAATGTAATCCATAATTGTTACATTTGATGTTTGTTAGTAACATCTAATGATCGTGAATCATTAATAACAACATAACTTAGGTTTGATAATCTGAACGTGTAAGGTTACTGCCTATATTGATCGTTTTCCACTTCCTAATGCTACTGCCAAATTGAATCTAGAGCTCATATCCTAGGTTATTCGGTAGTTAGGTTTAATTAACGATTCTATCTTAATTAAACACAACCTAAAGGAAAATCGAGATTATTAAAGTGTACTATTAGTCTCAAATCAATAGTCCAAAGAGAGGCGTAAAGACATTAAGATGATGGAATATGCTTGATCGTGTTTAGGTCAAGATTGACCCTAGAATCGGACCTTACTCATATTCAACACTTTAATCACTTTTTATTGTTTACTTTAATTTGTTTTTGATAGTTTACTTTGATTTTAATTTCTAAATTGATTAAAATCCTTAAACCCCCTTTTTATATGTTCCTTGCATCAATTAATTTTATTACGGAAATTAACTAAATATTCTTTATGGATTCGATCCTAACTCACCATAACTACAAATTTTAGTGTGCAAAGTTATGTAAATTTTACAATGCACTCGACATACGTTATCACCCATCTTTTAGCCTTAATTTCTTAAAAATCGATAAAGGCATAAGGTTTATACTTACAACTAAGTCACATAAACATTTCGAAATCTCTATATTACCAATTACAGTGTATCGTAAAGATCCTTAGATCTTTCAACTTTAAGGGCATATGGCTAGTAATTAAGGACCTACAAGTTTCTATTATAGCTACCGTTTGGTCATCTTCCCAGGTTCGCTTGTTAAATAATATGTAGTTAAGGAACTTCACATATTTAGGCCTGTGATTTAACACTTCCATAAAAGACAAGTAAAATTTCCATTTCTTTAGCTTTTTCATGAACTTTACAAATGGTACATCTAATTTTTTTCTTCTAAATTCCTTGTGGGAATGATATTTTTGGTAAGTAAGGTAGAAGATGAGTACAAGGAGGGTCCCCATTGTCTTTCCATTAGTTATTCTGGCTCTTTCCCACTCCTAATTGTGATAGCATAAAATTGTTGTCTTGGATTTGCTTCTGTATTACTCGGAAGGCTCCCCACACTTTTTGTAGACAATGCATTAGGTAGCTCACCCAATTGAACCTCTAAGTTGTGATTAGAAGAAACATAATTTTTCACTAATTGATCAAATCTCCCTTCCATCCTCTTCTGGGCCTCTTCATATTCATGAGCTTGTCCATGATCATGTCTAATTTAGAATCTCATGAACTAGACTTATCTTGCTGAAATCCTAGTAGGCTTTGATTTCCCATTTGAGATATTGCATTGTTAGACCAAAAGAAATTTAGGTGATTCAGCCACCTTAGATTGTACGTGTTTAAATAAGGATGATTACTTCCCTGACTAAATTGTATTTCATTGAATTTTAGTTACTCCACATTATTAATTTCCAGTAGGAAGAAATCAGCTGTGATATGACTCTCTCGTCCACATAGTTCACATCCTTGTTAAAATGCTTTGAAGGGAGAGAATGAGGCAGCTATCAGGTTGTTCAATTCCTTAGCGAGGTTTTTAATTTTAGCTTGCAATGTTGTCACCAAATCTATCACAATCATTCCTTCTAGATCCGAGAAGGTTGACTGTTGTCTACTTCATTCTAAAGTCTAAAGAAACCTATTGTTTGCCATCTCTTCAAACAAGTAATATGTTGGTTGCACTGCTGATGGTCGTGAAATTCCTTGATGATAAGCATTAAACCCTAGGCTCATAAAGTCCATAAGGGTCCTCTGCTCTACATAATATATTTCCTCAATCATCGTTCTTTCCATCTCTTCTTGGAATTTAACTTTTCAGATTCTTCATTGTTGCCATGTGATGTCCAAATTGATGTGTCTTTTACTTTGCACTCAAATTTCTTCCTTTTTTTTAATTTCTTATGATTGGGTACCACAATCACAAGAAATGGTGAAAATTCCTTAGAACAAAGGAATTCAACTAGTCTTAAGCTAATTCCCTAGCAACGGTTCTAAAGACTTGAGCAAGTTTTACCTAATATAAAAATCCTAATATCTACAAGTATATGAATCATAAACTTGTGGTAATTGAGGTATCGATCCCATAAGGAATTAGCTAAAACTAAATGAACCTAACTTTGTCTAAGGTTGCGAAATATGATTTGAGAGAAAATAAAATTTAGAAATTAAACAATCAAATAAAATTGAGCATTATACTACTTAACAATTGAGTTATCAAATAAAACAAGGATGATCAAATATGAAAGTATAGGATTCGTTTTATCATCATTTTGCTCCCTTAACCATTTTTTATTCAATTTGGTGTCGATCCTAGATTTATGAAAGGTTTGATTATTCTCCCTCAAGACCTAATCAATTAAACCCAATTAATTATCCCCAATTTATTCTGAACTTCCAAATTTACAATATCTCGATTCACAAAAATATCTTAACGTTTTTAACTAGTTCTTAAGCAATCTATCAGATAATCTAGTTATCACATAAGATCTCTCTTCGAATGATTATCAATTTGATATTTGTGTGACTTATTAGGTTGTTAACTGTCATTACCCAACCTAATCAGATAATTATCAATCCACTTTCTTGATTTATTATCAAAGAATAAGCAAACACAAATATCACAACACCCAAAACATTGCATTGAAATAAAAAAAAGATCAAGTCACCGAATAAGCCAAGAACAAATCCTAATATGAAATTAAAAAATCATCAATGTGTATAGTATCTTCCAATCCAGTTTGCACGTCAAGTTTAATGAAAATAAAAAAAGGAAAGAAAGAAAAACTTGATTTGGAACTAAATCTGCAAATTTGGAAAATACTAGACAGTTGATGCTCCTCTTAATCTTCCTTGGATTAATCTCAATTTGGAAAGATGGTGACTGCTCCTTTTTTTAGTCCTTCTGTTTTTTTATATCTTGGTTAATTTTAGGGCTTACACATGTCATTTTTTTCCAAAAATAGCCCCAAAACGTCAAAAGATATGAAATAGGTCGTGCTTGGAAAGTGTCTATCACGATCGTGACTTTGCATAAAAACCTTCTGTCATGATTGTGACACTCCATGCACGATTATAACCCTACCTTTTAACCCAAGCATGTTCCAACTTCCTTCGATCTTCAATTAGTTTATTTCTAACACATCAAACACCTAAAAAAAATATAAAATTAAGATCCAAATCATACTTTAAACCATACAAGTACTTATAATATAAACAAACATTAACAATAACATAATTATAAGCCTATACACATGATAATCATCTAATAAACACTTAAAAACACACTTAAACATCTATGAAAACATAGTATAATTTACACCCATCAACATCCCCATATTTTTTAAGATGAGATCTTAATTCTTATATTAAAGAAATTATTTTTCTTAATATGATTAAGATTAATAGTTAGATTGCTTCCAAATTAATTTTATAAAAGTAGTTTCTAAAATTATAACTAATTAGTTTCAATTAGTTGAAATTAATTAATTAGACTCCTTAAAAGTAGGAAAATTGTTTCTTAGGTAATTAAGAATGGTGTTTCTTAATTGAATTTATTTATTTCAATTTGATTGAGATAAATTTAATTTATGATTTTATTTGTTCAGAGAAATATTATTCAATCTATTTATAAATAATCTTGATATTCAGATAAATTTAATTTATGATTTTATTTGTTTAGAGAAATATTATTCAATTTATTTATTGATTTATTAAAAAAGATATTTTTATAGATTAAATTTTGAAAAATGTTTTCATTTTTTGATTAACAAAATTTTGTTTTTTAAATATTTTTTAAAATAGTTTTATAGCTTATTAAAGAAAGATATTCTCACAATTTAAGAAATTAATCTCTAAATAAATAATATAAAGAACTTTCTTAATTAAATTTAAAAGTTTTTATTTAATTTTGAAAGTAGTTTCCTTTTAATAATAGAAAATAGTTTTCTAATTAAGGAAAAATAATTTCTAATTAGATTAAAATAATTTTCTAATTAAATTAGAATATGTTACTTGTATAATTTTGAAAATGGAAAATTTCTAAATTATAGTAAGTAAAAGCATAATTTATTGAAAATTGTTTTCAATCAAATTTTATAAAAGGAATCCAGGAATTGGAATTAGTTTCCAATTGGATTTGAAAATTGTTTTCAAATCAAAATAAATTTCTATTTGGAATAGGAATTTAGTTAATTTAGGAATCAACGAGTTTAATCTAATTTAATTTTTTTCAAAGAGTTGGAAATATTATTTTAGATTATGAAGATCAATAGCTAGAGTCAAACGAAGCTTTAAGTTTTATACATATAATTTGATTATAAGTGCATAAGTTGCATACTTTATTTATATGTTTGATATATATATATATGTATATATATATATGAATGTTAAATTGTATGTTTTATATTTGTGATATTTTACATGCAATTTTATGTTTGACGAGACAAATGAAATTAAATCCCTCGTTAAAATATTTACACATTGAGACTGTGAATGTTACCTTCTATTGTTATAAGAATAAACCAGAATTCTGTTTATTGTTAGGCTTGTAAAGCAAACTCAAGGCTACTTTAACCTGGATATATTTAATCTTATGATAGTGGATTTTACTTAACTAAATTTGTGTTATTTGGATGAGAAAACTCATAATCACATAAATTTACAGGTAGGGTGTAAGGCCCCAAATTATACCTAGTTGAAATGTTACATATTCATAAAAGTATATGTATTAGATATTGTGATATGATTGTGAATTGTATACGTTTTTTATTTTGACCTTCTCTTGAATGTCGGTTCATGGATCATACCTAGCAACATGGAATTAATTGTTACCATTAGAAAATTTAGTAATATGGAATTAATTGTTACCAATAGAAAATTGATGTTTTAAATTGGACATTTAGACTAAAAACAATTAGTGGTAAGATAAGTTGGTGTATGGAAATGTGGATGACTAAGCCTATCAGTTAGTGACATTTAGTATGGTTAATGCATTGGCATTTGGCAGCATGATAAGAAGACAAGTGGCTCACTCCTATGTTTACCATGTAGGTCACCCCATGAAAGGAAGGTGTCTTTTTAAAGTTAGGACACCTTGTAAAGCAAAAGCTTAATCACTCCAACTTATTTGGTGTTTCGGTAGCCGTCTCTCTATCCTTTTCTCCTCTCAACTGAAACCTCTCACTCCCTCCCAATTTTTGGAATTTTGCTTGATTTTGGATCATTTTCAGTTTGAAATATTTGTAAGTTACTACATCAAGAAGTAGGTCCTGCTATTTTCGGTGTTATTTTCTTATTAGCGTTGAAATTTGCACCTTGATCTTATATGTGTGTTGATTGCTTGGAAGGGCTACATTAGCTGGTTCTTTGGAGTAGGAATTTGAAGTTAAATAGGTAAGGGAATTCTAAACTTGATAGTATGTATTAATACAGGTTTTATGATAATTGAATTGGCATGAAATATGTGTTATGATGTTGATAATTAAATGCTGGAAAAGTAATTCTGTTTTAGCAAGTTCTGTTTTAGTTTTGATGTATGTAAGATAATGAGTTGTGAGTTGTCTAATGAATGATTTTTGAATTGGGTTTAGAAATGAATTTGACGAGGGATTGAAGCATGGATAAGGTAGAATTTAAGTGAAATTAATGGTTTTGGTGAAGGTGTATTGGATGGAGTATGAAGGAGTAAAATTTGGAAGCAAAATGAAGGCCATGGGTGAGTGAACCTTCAGTTCACTAATTTCACGATTGTGGGATTTATATGGCTCATTCCCACAGTCGTGGGCAGTACTTAGGAAAGAGAAAATGTTGGTTTTAGACAAATGTCAAACTATATAAGTTTAAGGTACTTAATATTGGTTTAAATGAACTTAATTAACGTTGAAAATGAACCTAGATGATATTAGATTATTTGAGTAAAGGTTAATTTAGTAATGGATTGCTAATTGAGGTAATTACTTAAAGAATGTGTCGTTAGTGAATAATGTGTTTAAAGTGGAAATGTATGGTGTGTCTAAGGATGAATGTGTCTTTATGAATACAAATGTGTTTCAAAGGGTTTATGCAGTGTGAATTGAATATGATTGTTTATGAATTGGAAATTTGTGTAATTATATGTAATGTGTAAATACATAGCATATTTAATGGTGCACAATTACAAATGTTTATACTCACAAGGTATGATTAATTGGATGTGCAGGTTATGTTCAATTTGAGGAAAGTGGAATAAAGACATATGTTAGGCACTACATATTTTGCATGTGATGCTGAAAACCTGAAATGGTTGTTTTAAAACTACCAAGTCCAAGTTGTAGGTAAATAAACATGCCTAGAAGGGGTCTGCAGCTTCTCTTGTGACACTAAGGTGTCTTCTGATATATTATATTATATTATATTCAAATTACAGAGCAATCCAACACTAGAAGGGTCTGCAACTATATCTTGTTCTGATATATTATATTATATTCTGATGCAAATAATGTTAGATTGCTCTTTAATTTAATTAAAGATTGTTTGCGATATGACAAAATTCAATGCATGTGAATGCTAGACGATTGTTAGAAGCAGTTGCCATCTTATATCTTGTTTAGTTATTCCCCACTAAGCTATATGTTTAGCATAGTGGTGTTGCCTCCGTGTAGGTTCTGATAAGAAGACTTAATATATATCCCGTTTTTCCATACTAAGGGTTAGAACCGTAGATAATTGTATATATATTATTGAGAAAATAGGAAATGTGTTTCATACTTATGTATAATAGTAGCATACATATGCATGAATTTGATTTTTGTACACATTACAATGACTGTTCATGCACCCATTTGACATATTCTGGGGTATAAATGATTTTTAAAGTGATTATGATGTGAATAGTGAATAGTTTTATCTTGAAAATTGAATTGGTGAATTATATTATTGATTTAGAATTTTAGTGAAAATTTGGGAGATTTCTACAAATTTGAGTAATTTTTGACTAGGAAAAATGCCAAGTAGTAAGACAAAATGATAAATGGTAGTAGAAATAAGTGACAAATGTGTTAGATCGAAGAAATAAGTGACAAATGTGTTAGATCGAAAACAAAAGCATAAAAGATTTGGTTAAATGATAGATTTCAAAACTTTCTCGAAATCAAAATGCAACGGAAATAACATAACCAAATCAACATGTTTCAGCTATATATGATACGGTATAAAGAAGAGAATTTACATAAGAACAAGGTGGTAGAAATATACCAATTCCTTGCTATAGCTTTGACTCTTTTGTATCCTTTCCTTTGTCGATGCATTCTCTACTTGTTGTTGTATCCCTGACCAATCTGATCTACCACTTGTTCTTCTTGGACAACTTGGTTAACAAGATCCTTTGGTGGGAAAAGAGAAGAAGTATTTTGAGGAGATTTTTCTTAGAAGAAAGAAGTCAAAAATGACTCTTCTTATTCAAGTTTCGGCTATGCATGCATGAGAGGTGAGAGTGAATCAAAACAAAATGTAAGAACACTTCTTCCTCTCCTTGTCAATTTTGATTATCATAAAAGAAAGATGTGATGTGCATCCAATGCATCACTTCATTCTTTAATCAATCATAAAGAAGCTAATAAATGAGACTCTTCTTATTTGTTTAAGATGGCTATACGAAAAGACCAATAACCTAAGCGAGACCTTCTCATTTTTGGTTATGGATGAAAGAAGGAAGAGAGAATACATCAAATGCACCTCTTCCTTTCTTTAACGAAATGAATGCTCCACATTACATGCCATCATTAAAAGACAACCATTAAACCGTCTAATGATATGATCATTACTTCATTTAATGATGATAAAGCATGACAAAAATCATCTTTAATTTAGCAATTCAATGTTAAATGTGCAGCTGCACATTTAGGTATAAAAAACTAAAATATGCCCTCCTTCTTTCTTTAATAGCTTTGTTTGAATTTAATTAATATAATTTATCAAATCAAACCAAAGTCAAACCCAATATTAAATGTTCATTTGGGCTTCTAATTAAAGTAAGCCCAACATTCAATCATGGGCTTTAAAACCTCTATTAATATTTCATACTTTGCTTAATAACCTTTCTAGAAGCCAAATGGGGAATCTAATTGTACTTATATAATTCAAGCTCCAATAAGCCTGGAATTAATTTAATCTCATTAGAATTAATTCTAGCTTATTAACCAAATATCATTCCACTAAAGACAATTAGTTGAGCTCTTGAATTACTAAATATTATAAGAATAAATGTTTCAAATAAGAAGTCCAATTGCAAACTTTATTATGAACCATATTATAGCCATCCACTCAATAAAGGGTAAAATTACCGTTTTACCCTTATGTTGGTTTTTCCTTCTAGATCTCCCGTTTTAGTCTATATGGTGATTAAAACACAAGATCTCATCTTGGTGCTAAGACTTGATGGGTAGCTAGTCCATCAAACTACTAGCGCTAGTTTAATCACCAAACTCCGTAAAAACATCTAAAAATGATGATATCACTATAAACTCTTTATTTGAGTGAATGTTCCCTAATACATGTTTCAATTAATAATTCCAGCATGCAGGCACTGGATTGATACTCTGTACAAATCTATTCCAATCATATTAAGAATTATAATGAAACACATATGAGTTCACTACTCATCAAGAATGTGATTCGTAATAACAGAATGCTAAGGTGTATGTTTTAAGATTAAAATAATGACCCACTTTATTCTTTAAAGCATACTGGATTCCAGATTCATTTAATAGTGCCATTATCAATAGTCAACTACCATCATGATATGAAACTCATCATTCTCTTGAAGTAAACTCTTTTACTTACACGGAGATAAATCACAACACTACAGTCTAAACCATAATCAAGCGACCAACTTGATTATTCAACTGTGAATCAACTAATTTAGATTCTAATAATATACATATTTCCCTTACATCTCTATATACATGTATATTACTTACAAAAGAATCTTGATACCTTATGACTAGATATGTAATGCTCATAAAAACAAAACTCTTTTGTTTTATTAATAATAAATATTTTTATTACAAAGGTAACTGGAAGAAAATTAAGTTATAAGTAAATACACTTTCTTTCTAGGGCACTATATTTACATAACTCCAACAACCTCGTCCATTTTCATATTGCGTTGCTTGATTGCCCAGAAAGCTTTGCGGTCAATCAGTGTTTTGTATGCAGTTTTATATGCCCAAAAAGTATCATCAAGTTGTTGGCTCTAATCTTTACGGTATAGGCTCACCATTTTCTTAAGGATTGACTTGATTTCTCTATTTGACATTTTTACTTGCTCGTTTATTTGTGGATGGTAGGACATAGATACCTTACAAGTGACATGATACTTCTTCAAAATATTTCTCGCCAATTGAATGGAAAAATGAGTATATTTGTTTCTAATCAATGCTTATGGTGTTCCAAACCTAGTAAAAATGTTAAGACTTGACAAATTCTATAACAACTTTAGAATCATTAGTCCTTGTGGCGTTAACTTCCACTTATTTAGAAACATAAGCCATAACCAATAAAATGTAAACAAAACCAAAAGAAGAAGGAAATGATCGCATAAAGTCAATGCCTCATACATAAAAGATTTCACATATAAGGATTGGAGATAAAGGCATTTGATCTCCATAGGAAAAAATACCTTATTTTTAGCTTTAATCAAATCATTAGGTATCTCATGATTCACTAGATGGTTTACAATATCAGTATACCTAAAATCTTACTTTAAAGTGTTAGTAATTGCTTATATGGAAATAACTCTTGTAATGGTATTAAATCCTCTTCCTTCACAACTCGACTCAAGTGGTCCGCAACTGAGTTCTCTACACCTTTCTTATCTTTGATCTCTAAATCAAATTCTTAAAGTAAAAGAATCCATCTAATAATCCTTGGCTTCGCTTCCTTCTTCAATAAAAGATACCTTAATGCTGCATGATCAGAATACGTAATAACTTTAGAACTAAGCAAATAAGGTAAAAATTTATCTAAAGTAAACAAAATAACTAAAAGCTCCTTCTTTGTGGTGGACTAGTTGCATTGTGCTAGATTGAGAGTTCTTGAAATGTAGTAAATGGAATGAGTCATCTTGCCACATTTTTAACTGAGAGTAACAATAAAAAAAATTATTAACATCACATATAATCTCAAAGGGTTGAATATTGGTGCTTAAGTCAATAGTTCCTTTAATTTGTTAAAAGCTTCTTTACATCCCTCATCAAATTCAAATGGCATGCCTTTTTGTGACAAATGATAGAGATTTATTGAAATCTTACTAAAATCTTTAATAAACCAGTGATAAAAACCTACATGACTAATAAAAACCTCCCACACATTTGTGGGATAAGGTAAGTTTTACAAAATTTCTAACTTAGCTTTGTCCACCACAATCCCTCTAGATGAAATTACATGTCCCAAAACTATTCCTTGTTGATAGTATGTCATAATGCTAGTCAAAATAAAGTAGACCTACTTCTATAGTAATAGTGAGTCTAGGTCGATCCCACAAAGAGTGTTCGGTTAGCCTTTAAAATGAAAATAATCAGTATTTAGGTTTAGGGGGTTTTGGTTGGTTTGAAATAAGAAAATAAAATGAAACTAAACTAAGAAAAACAAATGAAAGAAAAGATGCAAAGTGATGAAAGTAGTGAATTTTCCAGGAACCTGGTTCTTTAGTTTTATCTCGTCTTACACCCTATATAAACATATTTCGATGATTTGATGTTCTCAAACCTCTCCTAGAAACTATTAATCTTGGGTTAATCTATTAACTCGATTTTTTCCCTTAGATTGTGTTTCATTAAGATACAATCACTAATTAAACCTAGCCATTGAATAACCTTGAATATGATCTCTAAATTCAATTGGGCAGTCACATTACAAATTAGGAAAACTGATTAATCAAGGAAACAACCACATATAATATGTCATTTAACCTAGGTTATGTCATCCCTAATAATTATGAATCATTAGTTGCTACAAATGAATTTCAAATATAGCAATTACGGATTATATCAAAATTGTAGCGATGGGTTCATACAAACAACTGAATTATACAATAATATGATCATTAATACATAAAACCAATTCCTTATGCCTAGGATAACACAATTAGTTTAATAAGAGAGAAAGAAACAACAAAAATATGAAAGGAATGCTTAATTGGGTCGTTAGCATCGAAATGACCTTTAAACTAGTTGCGGGAAGCTACCCCTATAAAAGGTATTCTCATAGTGGAGAGCTTACCTCCCTCTTTATGCTCTCCTAAAGCTCCCGAAGGTCCCTCACGATTCAGCCCAGCTAAAAATACCTTCTCCTCTTTTCACTCGATTGAAACACCCTATTCTTTCATAACCTTTCGTCATCACAAAAACAAAGATTTTATAGTGAAAATTAGGGTTAGGGTAAGCTATATGTAACACCCACATACCCCTTGCGAGGATATGCAGATGCTACATAAATCAGAACCAAAGTAATCTAATACATACTAAAGCATTTCTAGAAACTCAAGGAGCATACATTTCATTCATCATTGGTTAGGTCATACTCAGAACATAATATACACATTATACTTATTACATACAAGGATTAAATCTAATTCCAAACTGTATTAAGGTTTTTACTAACCATTAAGCAAAGAACAAAATACAACATATCTTATTACATTGAAGAACAACTTAAAAAAAATTGAACATTTCTAGAAAAAAAACAGAATCTTCGTGGCCACTGAGGTTGCTATTGTCCCAATCTTCAAATCCTCCTATCTGAACCTACACAATGCGAAACCACTGTGCTAAGCATAAAGCTTAGTAGGGAATAAACTAAATAGGATATAAGTTGACAAACTTGTTCAAACAATCATCCAAACATTCACATATTCAAAATCACATAAGATAATAAGCAGTGTTTACTTATCCATTTCCAAACCGAACCAAAATATTCATTCAATCATACAAAAATACAGAAATAAACTAAGTGAAGTCCCAAAACATAAAATTGACAAAGTAGTTCTTCTAATGTTTTTCCTTCCCTTTATCTTTAGTTTTGTTGAATCACCAAGTGGAAAATGATGGGCAGAAGAAGGTGGAATGGAGAGGAGAAAAATATGAAGTTAAGCCATCAAATTTCGTCCATCTCCCTTCTCTATATGCCTTTTCATGAATGTTCTAGTTTTGGACACATGTTTCAGTCTCATTGTTCCATATGTCACATTCCTGTTGGACCATATGTTACAATCCCATTGGATCACATGTTACAATTCTTTTGAACCATGTGTTACAATTCTATTGGACCATATGTTATAATTCTGTTGGACCATGTGTTACGATTCCATTGGACACATATGCTTTAATCTTATTAGTCTATAAGTTAACTTTAGGAAAATTACATATTGGTCCTTCTTCTTCCTTTAATTCGCACATTTTCCTATGATATTATCCATTACTTTCATTCTCCTATGTCTTAATTTTCTAATGACATAAATTTCATGCAATTTGTTTAATTATGTAGGGAGTTATACCCCAAAAATTATAGGCTGTTTGAAAACAAAGACAATAGCCAGACCTCAACTTCAAACTAGAATTAAAAAATCTTAAAGGTAGAATCAGATTTGGGTTCCTTCATGAACGTTTTAGATCTATGTCTCTAGATTAATGTCCAATTTTCATTATCCAATTTAGATGTATATAGGCCAAGATATGGCCAAATTATAGAAGTATATTCAGCGGAGCTTATTCATTTAACAAGGTACACATCCCAAATCAAGTAAATTAGGTCTTATCTTGCAAGAGCAACACAAAAATACATCCAATTTAACAAAAAAAATTCGATTTACTTATGGAATGCTTGTTTTACCAATTCCCCTCACATCACATTTATAAATCTAAGAAAACATATCAAAAATTTCCATGCATATTTCATGTCTAAGTATGTATGTCCATGCTAAAGTGAACAAATTATCCATTTATCCTTATCTTTTACATTAGGAACATTTACAGCTCTTACTAAGATGTACTTTAAGTCATTATGTTAACTTTTTAATACACTATAGACATGCTATAATACTTCCAGGGTATATGTTGGGGCGTTACACTATCATTATGTTACACCCATGATTTGATGTGTCATGGGTGTGACATACCTATGCATGGCTGTGCATAGCCATGCACAGCCGTGCATGGCCCTCTTTAGTATCCCATTTTCCTATATTAAAGACTAGAACCTTATATAACTGTAGATGAGAAATTTTATTGAGAAATTAGAAAATGCATTTCATGCTCATGCATAACAATAGCATACATACGCACACGAATTTGATTTTTGTACACATTACAATGACTATTTATGTGCTTATTTGACATATTCTAGGATATAAATGATTTTAATGTGATTATGATGTGAATAGTGAATGATATGTTTTGAAAATTTATCTGGTGGGTAAAAATATTAATTTAGAATTTTTAGTGAAAATTTGGGAAATTTATGATATTTATGAGTATTTTTGGATTAGGAAAAGTGCCAAGTGCCAAGACTGATTATGGTAGTAGAAATAATTGACATATGGTAGTAGAAATTATTGATAAGTGGCATTAGGATTTAATGACAAATGTCATAAAAATTAGGAGATAACTAGATTAGATATTGGAGACAAATGTGGTAGTTATTAAAGAGGATCTATTGGAAACCACAAGAAGAGGACATATGGCAAGTGACAAGTGTCATGTTACTTGCCACACACCTCACTCTCGTTACTTTCAATTGCAAGACCATTGTTCTTTTGTTTCTCACTTTTTTCAAATTCTCTTTTCTTCATCTTCTTCATTTTTCTTCTTCATATCACGATACTCTCTTCTTACCCATTCCACGTTAATCTTGCCTAACTCCTTTTCTTGTTTCTCCAAGCTCTCTATTGTCTTCATCATTTGTTCTAAAGAAAACCTAACCTTTTACTCCTTAAATGATGATGATCGTATATGCGTAGAGGAGCTAGGGTTTTATGGTGATTGAAGAAGTTTTGAGCTAATAAGGTAAGTAGTATATAGTTCTTCATGGCTTGCTTGATAGACATGTTTTTTCTTTTGATGATAGTTTAAGAGGAGAAATGATTATGAAAATGATGTTGAAAATATATGCAACGTGGATAGAGAATGGATATCTTCATGGGTTGCTTAAATATAAACATATGTGATGATAGTTTGAGATTAAACGATAATGAAAATGGAGTTGATTTTATGCTACATCGTGGAAGAATACATGGACATATTTATGTCATATTTTTGTGTTTATAATGAATAATTGATTATGGAATGTTATAGTGATGGATTGATAGTAAAAATGGTAATTGAAGAGTGATGATTGTTGATGAAGACATGAATATTTATTGATGTTTTGTTTTCATATAATGATAAATAATAGATTATACATTATTTTATGAATCATTAATAATGAAATTGGTGTTAGAATGATAGTTGATAATTGTTGAATAAAGGGATGTGTATATGACCTGTTTTGTGTTAATGGATAAGTGTGGAAATGAGAATGAAGGAATGATTTAAATATGTACTATTTTGGGAATGTGAGAAATGTGAGTTATAAGTTGCTATATAGAGATAAATTAAAGTGAGTTTGAAGTTAAAGAAAGGCAAGTGTAGTGCCTTGAAAAGAGAAGAAATAAGATGATAGTTTAGAGATAAAGTGAAGTTGATAATGAAGTTAAATGTGTGTTAAAACATTTATGAATGTATGGATACTTGGATGTCCTGTTTTTGTATATAAGAGGAACAATGATTTATGATGTGTTTCAATAATGTTTTTTGAGTTGGAAATGAGGTGTGAATGAATGGGAAATGAAGTATAAATGATTAATTGAGTATAAGATGGTTTGGTTGTAACATATAAGAGTTAAAAAATCTAGAAAAATTAAAGGAACATGACAGGAATTTTCGGATTTACATAATCAAAGATCATGGGAATGCATCCATGATTGTGGGAATGTAAGAGAATGGCTAGAAACATTTTGGTGGCTAAACCCACGATCGTGGGAAGTCATCCACAATCGTGGGAATGGCCATAAACGTGAATTCTTCTTCTTTAAGTGAGGTTTGAGACAACAAATGATAAGGTACTTTCCAATGGTGCATTTAGGCTTGAATGAGGCTTAAAATGAACCTAGTATTATGTTGATTTGGTGATTAAATTTTTGATACGTTTAAGGTGATAATTAAAGCTATAACCTAAGCATGGATGGTTAATGTCAATGAAAATTTTTTTGGAAATTTAGAGGGATTATAGAAATGAAAGTGAACATAAAAAGGCTAATGTGATTCAAAGGAGATGAGTAATGTGTATTAAGTACGAATGAATAAGAACTTAGAAATTATGTGATCATATAATGCTAGAATAATATTGGTGAATGATGGATTGATGAGTTTAAAATAATCAAGTATACTTGAGTTATGAACCTCAGTGCAAGTTTGATCGCAGGTTTACGTATGCTAAGTTTTACTATTTTTAAACTCGATATTTCTGCAAACGCATCGGTCATTCGTGTAGTACCTAAAATATCGATCCCACAAGGAGGGGTAATCTAATCCTAAAATCTAAGGCAGAACTAAAATGCAACAATGTAAAATAAACAAAGAAAAAAATTAATCAATCAAACAATCAATTACGAGAATTAAATGTCAGAAATAATAAACAAGTAGCATATCACATAGCCCAATCCAAAATCAACCTAGGAACTACCAATTGAGAGAAAGGAGGTTTTAATCCGAAATTACTAAAAATCTAATCAATTATACAATTATCAAGTTACCGAGTCTAGATGGTCCTAGGGTGGATTACTCTCTCTTGAGTTATAATCTTTAAACCCTAATTAATAATCGTTAATTTAAATTATGGAATTGTGATCTCTCGATTCACAATTGACCCAAAACCTAAATTATTTCTAAAATTGTCTATTAACCTAGCGGGAACCTATGCTCGATCTCTTGTTACATGATTACACCGGTTTGATTCAAGTTTTATCTATCAATTTACCTAACTGCCATTAGCCCAAATTGATGATATTCAATTGGCTCACCCTCTCAGTTTGTTGCCGAATTAATAAGAATAGATATTGAATCACAAAATAACTCAAATAAAATGTAATGAATCAAATTTCATAAATATTATGAATTAAATCTCGAAGGTAGGTTTAGAAAAAAATCAACATTCGAAAAAACATATTCTCAAACATTATCTCAACTTTATACATCAATAAAACTGAAATAAACTAGAAAATATGCTCGGAACAGACTCATAGAGGTGACGATGGTAAGAAACCACCTATTCCAAGAAGCACTTCACGTCAAGCTTTGTATCCGTGTCTCTCTTCCTTCGTCTCCTTCCTCGAATCTCCCAATAGCTCTCTAGGGTTCTGAATTTGTTGATGTGAAAAACTCTGTCCAAGGTTGCTCTTTCTGTCTTGTAATGTTCTTTTTATAACTTAGAAGCCCAAGGTTTAATCTGGGGTCAAAACATTTAAAAAAATCACGCAAAACTTGAGTTTTTGAATCAGCTCGATGCAGACCATGAATGTGGCCCTGTCTGCCACAATCGTGGCCAACGCCTAAACCTTTCTACCATGATTGTAACACCCCACTCCCACTAGACCCGAACCCGATACCGATGGTGATATCCGAATCCGTGCCCCTCGAGGGTGGTGTGTCACATCACTTAACATTTAAAAACTCGGTATAATTTTTTTTTTGAAACATCTTATCACTTATCATTCATGTGGGCCCACTTTTTCTTTTTCCAAAACATTGTGTTTACTTAAACCTAAAACAACACATATTACATTTTAAATCGATGAAACATAAAGAACAGAAAATTAACAACCAACATCCACTTTATGTTGTCATCATTTAATACAAACACAATAAAATCAAAAGTACCTTTTATTCGCCACTTGGGCCCGTTTCAAATTACAAAATACAATATTAACACTCATTAATAATTTTCCACATTTATTACAAATTGTGATACTCGATTTCAAATAATACAACATTTTTGCGGAAATATAATTCAGTACAAGAATAAACAAATACTATGCAGACGTGGACTGATCCCGACCTCTTCTCTCTCTCTTATGCACTAGACATACTCCCGTTGCCTAACGGGGTATTCTTCTGAGTCCTGAAAAATAATTGCAAATTGGGGTGAGTTTTGCGA
>JAOTAY010000191.1:32408183-32424260 GCA_025629805.1 Erythroxylum baracoense | reverse complement strand
TTGTCCTCTTTGGTACTCGAACTCGAGACCTCAAGGTTTTGTTGCATCTAACTGCACGCCTCTTACCATTGAGCTACAGTTTGCCCCGGTACGCAAAACACGGACCCAACATCGAACCTGAGTCCATCATTCAACATTCAGTTGAGTACAAATTCCATATGACACATGCAATTTGAAAGCATTTCCAATACATTGCCGAATATCAAACTCCTCGGACCAACAATGTATGGAATTATCACAATCACATAAATAACAATCAATAACTAAAATTTAAACAAAAACAAATCATAGTGAGAAACATCTAGGTTAACTCACAGTATGCTCCAGAAAAGCTATTTCCTTGATGATCCAGCAATGTCTAGATCCTGACGATCAACTTGTGCTTCTTTAGTCATGCAATACACACATATTTTACATATTACTAAGTTGATCAATCATATGATTATTCACTCATGCATATGTATATGTGTCATGTTCAATGCATGCTCAACTGACTTTCCAAGTATGTATTCTTATACATAAATCTTGATTATTCAATTTATGCTTATAAACTTTAAGACCATTTAAACATTATATTTTGTATACTACCATTTTGCAATCAGGTTTGTACCTTTAAGTTAACTTGATTCACTCCAAATTCATCAACCATACTTTACACTTATCCTTGAAAACTTTCATGATTAAAAAATCTCTTATAACACACACACAATTGTTACTTTAAATCTGGAATTTCAGCAGGCTAGATCTATACATTCACCAAACTTTTTCTAGCAATATATATTCATACATTTACCCAATTCTCATTCATAATTATCCCATGTTCTTTAATGCTCATTCATCTATACCATATACACATGTCCTTAAGATCATATTTTCATTAAAAGATTTATTCCTTTAACAAATCATAATTTTTGTATTTGAACTCAACCACATCAAAACAGTGCATTCTTTAGGTTATGACATCAATTAACTATAAAAACTTATCAAGCTCTTAACTAGTTAATCAAGCAACAATCTAGGCTCATTCCTAGCCTTAATCAAGTACAAATATACCAATTTAGAGTGAAATTTCTCAACTAGTTCGACATGTACACAAGGCTGAAATTGAAATTCCAGAAGTTGTCATCAACATCACTAATGTATGTAACTTTACTACCTTCAATACTTCACGAATTTTACAAGCTTAGAGACATCACTAACACCTGCAATTTTCTAGATTTCATGTCCTTTAAGATTACTTCATTTCAGGTTAATTTAAGTTCCTTATTGGTTACACTAAGGGTTACAAAATTCTACTCACTTATGTCATTAACAGTCACCTTTTACAAACACATCTACAACTCTAATTTTTCAGATTCAAGAACACTTCAATGACACCTATCTTTACCATAAATCCACTTTCGTTTATATTTCAAATCTCAACCTAAATAATCCATTTAATAGTCTATAACCTACAAGATGGAAATAAAATGATTTCAGCAAAGGCAAAATGAAAATAGTAGATTATAGCTATCTTTTAGCAGATTTTTGTATGGATTTGAAGTAACTATGAACGAAATTGAAGCAAAATTCAGAAGTTGTGAGGGTGTGTGATTGTTTTAGTGGTGAGAGTAAAGTAAGGAAGAAGAATGAACACAACATAAACTATCCCTACAGTAGCTTAACTCATTAGGTGCTAGGTATCACTACTATACAATGGCATTTTTCACCTATGTGTGTAAGTCACTTGTCCTCTCTATAAGTTACCATTTGTCTCAATTATGCTAGGCCATTTGTCACCCAATCACTACTGCCATTTGTCACTTAATTTCTTATGCCATTTCTCACTTAGTTTTCCATGCCAAATGTCACTCATTTTATAGGCTTAGTCATCCTAAATTTCCATGTGTCAATTTATCTTGCCACTTGATATTTTTCCTAGACTAAATGTACATTTTAATTTATCAATTTCCCAATTGTAACAATTAATTCCAAATTTAATACTTGTAATCCATCAAACCAAAATTCAAGACATAAGCAATACATAATCAAATAATCATTTTAAACCTTTCATACCCCATAATATGTCAATTGAGTGCAATTTTCTTAAATCAACATTTATGTGTATATATATGCTCATGTTATGCATGTATATGAAATCATATCCCAAATGTACCAATTCTTTCTAATATATTGCAATTCATATGACTATCACTCTAATCCCCCAATAGGTTAGGAAATTGACTATTACAATTCTCACCCCCTTAAGAAATTTTGTCCTTGAAATTCTTACCTGATTGATCAAATAGTTAGGGGGTACTAATTCCTCATTTTCTCCTTAGTCTCCTATGTAGCTTCCTCTCTCAAATGATTCCTCAAAAGGAATTTAGCCAGTGGGATTACTCGGTTTCTCTATTTTCTTAGTCTGATAACCAACTATTTTGACCAGTTCCTTTATATAACTCAAATTAGTTACAATTTTAACTTCTTATGCCGGTAATACATGTATTGGATCTGAATTATATCTCCTGAGCATACTAACACGGAACACATTGTGAATCTGAGACATCTCTAGTGGTAATGATAACTTGTAAGCCAATGGTCCTATTCTCTCAGTAATCTCATAAGGATCAATGTATCTAGGGCTTAACTTTCCCTTTTTACCGAATCTCATTACTCCTCGCTAAGGTGACACTCTCAAGAACACCTTATCTCACACTTAATACTCCATATCACTCAGGTGCTAATCCATATATCTCTTCTACCTATATTGAGCTGCCTTGATCCTACTACGGATCAATTTTACGTTATCAATAGTATCTTGAATCAACTTTGGGCCTTCAACAGTCTTTAGGCCCTCTTCATCCCAATACAAAGGTGATCAACACTTTCTGTCATATAACGCTTCATATGGAGCCACACCAATACTTTTGTGATAATGATTGTTGTATGTAAATTCAGTGAGAGCTACATATTGATCCCATGCTCTCTGGAACTCCAAAACACAAGCTCTGAGCATATCCTCAACAATCTTAATCATCCTCTCACTTTGTCCGTCTATCTGAGGATAAAATGTTATACTAAAGCTCAACTTTGTGCCCAATGTTGTTCGTAAACTGCCCTAAAATCTAAAAATAAATTTGAGATCCCGGTCTGATACAATAGATACTGGAACTTCATGTAACCTTACTATCTCATTTACATATCTATGAGTTAACTGATCCAGTTTGTTATTCTCTTGCACAGGTAAGAAATGGGCCAATTTCGTCAATCTGTGAATAATGAACCATATGGCATCGTGTTGCCTCGGAGTTCTCGACAAACTTATAATAAAATTCATAGTAACCCTCTCTCATTTCCACTCCAGAATTGGTAATGACTGTAACTTCCCAACTGGAGCCTGATGCTCTGCCTTAATCTATTGGCATGTCAAACATTTGGCAACATACTCAGCCACTTGCTTCTTTATCCTTAGCCACCAAAAATGTTGTTTCAGCATATTGTACATCTTAGTAGTATCAGGATGCATAACATAAGTTACTATATATGCTTCCTCCAAAATTTCTTTTCTCAAATATACATAATATCTACTTCAACCACAATGCATTGTCCCTAAACTCAAACTCAGAATTTGGATTTGTTTTAACTTCTCAATAATTTTCACAAATTCTAGATCCTTACTTTGAGCTTTATGATCCTTTCATGCAACACCATTCTAAGCTTTAATGTAGCTAATAATGCTTCATTCTGCCCCAAATTTAGCTCAACATTTAATGCTCTCAATTGAACTAGGTTTGGTAACCTCAATGTTAGAATTTAAGCCACACAACTATTGGATTTCCTGCTTAATGCATCAACTACAACATTAGCTTTACCTAGGTGATACTTAATTATGCAATCATAATCTTTAAGCAATTCAATCCATCGCCGTTGTCTCATATTCAGCTCCTTCTGACTCAATAAATATCTCAAACTTCTATGATCTATAAATATCTTAAATGTTTCACCATACAGATAATGTCTCCAAATCTTCAAAGCAAACACGACTGCAGCAAGTTCTAAATCATGAACTGGATAGTTGAGCTCATGAGACCTTACTATCTCAATGCATATGCAATCACTCTACCATACTACATCAAAACACATATTAATCCCTGATGTGAAGCATCGTTATACACGATATATCCTCCAGATCCTGATGGAATAGCTAACACCAATGCAACACTTAATCAATTTTTTAATTCCTCAAAACTCCTTTGGCATTCATCAGTCTATCTGAAAGGTACATTCTTCCTCAGAAACTTTGTCAAAGGGGCTGAGATCAATGAAAACCCATCGACAATCCTCTTGTAATAACCAGCTAGTCCAAGAAAACTTTGAATATTAGACACATTTCTAGGTGCCTCGCACTTCATTACTGCCTCAATTTTCTTTGGGTCTACTTGTATACCCTGTCCAGATACTATATGACCTAAGAAAACCACTTGATCAAGCCAAATTTCACATTTACTAAACTTGGCATACAATTACTTCTCTCTCATTATCTATAAGACTAACCTCAAATGCTCATAATGTTCCTCTCTGTTCTTTGAGTACACCAAGATAACATCTATGAATACAATCATACAATGATAAAAGTAAAGTTGGAACACTTTATTCATTAATGCCATAAAAGCTGTTGGGGCAATTGTTAACCCAAAAGGCATCACCAAAAACTCAAAGTGCCCCTATCTAATTCTGAATGCACTCTTTGAAACATTAACTTTTGCTATTTTAACTGGTAATACCCTGACCTCAAATCCAATTTAGTAAACTCCAAAGCTCCCTGTAACTGATCTAGTAAATCGTTTATTCTCGGTAAAGGATATTTATTCTCCACTGTCACCCAATTCAGTTGCCTGTAATCTATGCATAATCTCAAAGTCCCATCCTTTTTCTTCACAAACAAAACTGGAGTTCTCCAAGGTGACACACTGGTCTGATAAAACCCTTATCCAATAACTCCTGTAACTGAGTCTTAAGTTCCTTAAGTTCCATAAGTGCCATCCTATATAGAGGAATAGATATAGAAGCAGTACCTGGAACAAGGTCGATAATAAACTTTGTCACCCAATCTAGGGGTAATCTCGATAATTCAATAGGAAACACATATAGGAAATCTCTAACAATAAGAATATCTTATGTTGTCTGCTCAATTCGAGTATCAGTCACATAGATTAGATAAGCCTTACATCCACTTTGATTCAGCTTAAAAGCACTCATTGATGAAATCAATCTGGCTGGCACTGCTTGACTAACACCTCGAAATATTGCTGTTCAAGAATGACTTCTTTAGTATAATAATTCATTATAGCTCTATGAGCAGTAAGCCAATCTATACCTAAAATGAGGTCTATTTCTTTTAACCGTATCACTATCAATTCAACTTCTAACTCTGCCTGATCAACCAGAATAATACACCCTTTACACACTTCTCCAATCACTGTAGTACTACTACCGGTGTACTCACATTTAAGTCACATTTCAACATCTCTCTATCACGATGAATTTTAGATGCCAAATGTGGTGTGATAAATGAATGCATAAATCTTGGATCTAACAATGCAAATGACTTAAATTGAAAGACATATAATACACTAGCAATAACATTTGGAGAATTTTGTGCCTCCTGTATGGTAATAGCAAAAATCCTGGCTTGAGACTGTGGTTGGTTCTCTGCACCTCAGTCCTAACACTAGGACCTGCTGAACTTGTTCTACCCTTACCTCTGCCTCTTTGTTCTGCTCCACTAGCTCTACTTTGCTGGATAGTCGTCTTAGTCACTGATCCTCCTCTCACTCCAAACTATACTCCCAAAGTCAGGAGACAATCTCTAATCTGATGCTACAAAAAGCCACAACGTAAATAGGCTCCCGATATCTTCCAACACTCTCCACCATGTTTCTTTTCGCAATGCTCACAACTAGGCAATTGTTGTGCTTTCCCTCTAGATACTTGACCTCTACCATTACCAACATGAACAGAATCACCTCTCGGTCTAATCCCTGATTATCTTGATCTCAGTTGTGATTGTGACGACCTATTCTGGCATTTACTAGATCTCCTACTAGAATCAACTTAAGACTCACCATGCCTCTTAATTTTGAACTCCTGCCTATACTTTCCTTGTCCATCGTTCAATAGCTGTTCAATTCGAATGAAAAAAACTCTAAGCTCAATAAAACTACTCAAATTAGTAATAGTCAATCTCGTTCTGATCTTCATATTAAATCCATCCTTAAATCTCCTACACTTGTCAGAATTAAAGTAGTAACATACCCCATTAATTCATTAAATCACACCTCATACTCGACTATAGTAAGAGTTCCCTGTTTTAGATCTAGGAATTCCTTTATCTTTTTATCCAAGTATATCTTTGGCATATAATTCTCCTAAAAAACCTTCAAAAAATCTTCCCATGTCAATCTACAAGGTTGGGTGAAACTGTCGAGAACAGTTTTACACCATTGATAAGCCAGACCTTGAAGTAGTGAGACTGTGTAATTAAAACTTTCATCAAACCCATAGTCTATCTGATCAAATACCCTCTCTGTTCTTTCCAACCAACCTTCTGCCTCAACAGGGGCTATACTTCCATAGGAGTCTACAGCTCCTTCTTCCTAAGTTTATCATACCTTCTTTCTCTCCTATTAGGAATTCTCTAAGGCATATGTTCAAACTGGGGTACTGGGGACTCTTTATTGGCTCCTATGGACTCAAGGTCAATTGATTCTACGACTCGATCTCCTATAGCGGATGATCTATAAAAAACAATAATTATGATCACTATATAAGTCTATTACTATATGTCATTTTTAAAATGCTCATATATGTCTCTATAGATGCCAAACTATGCTCTGATACAAAAATTGTAACATATCACTTCCATAAAGCATATGACAGAACGTCGAAAGGATATTCGAAAACATAACCTATGAGAATGGCACGTTAGAATAGTCATATTAACTTATTATAGCATCACACATAACACAAGTATTCAAAATGATCAAATCTCCTTATTTCATGTTAAACATTTCGTATGGAGTTATAAACTCTCAAATGTTATGTAATGTAAATACATGGATATGAATTGTAATGGTATAATATAAGTAAGTTTATTTTGTGAATGAAATGATGAGATTTGATCATTTTGAATACTTGTGTTATCTATGATGCCATAATAAGTTAATATGACTGTTCTAACGTGTCATTCTCATAAGGTATGTTCTCGAATATCCTCTGGATGTTTGGGCATACGCTCTATCAAAGTGATATGTTATAGCTCTATCCCTTTCGAGCTTTCTATCTTAAGCCTATCTTTCCTTTAGTTTTAAAGCTACCCTGTGCTAGGGTTAAACTTTACCCCTTTGTAACTTCTTTATTTCCTTGAGGTAATTCCTATTGGAAAATTTTCTTTCTGGAAGAGAAATCTTGTTCATTTTTTTTAGTTTCTGCTTTCTAAAAGAAGTTTAGCAGAAGAACTTGGCAGTTGAAGATGGTACTTCTACATTGTTGGTAAGGATCAACAAGTTTGGAATCAATCGGTGGCACAAAACTGTTAAAGAACAAGGAATTGTCGGCCTTGGATTGGAGAGGCTAAAAAACGGTGAGTTTTATACATAATTGTGGGACCCACTTTTATTTAAAAATAAAAATGTCACATTAGAAAAAGAGGATCCCACTAATATGCAAAAATTTTTAAAAAATCCACATCGTATATGATGTGGCATTTAATTGAGGAGTCAGAGTTTCCATTATTATAGGGTCTGTTTTGAACATTTTGAAAATGTTAAGGTTCAACTTAAATGCCCCAAAATGTTAGGGTTTAACTTAAACTTTGGTGTAAACATTATAACTAAGCTCGTAATACTTCATCATTATGTTAGTTTAGTTCTTGCTTATAGATAAACATCAATAACATGTCTTTATCAACACTCCTTTTACTATTAGTATGTTAAGTTCATCAACTCACATATCCTTCTTCCTACTACTTTATACCCTTTATTAACACTCCTTTTACTATTAGTATGCTAAGTTCATCAACTCTCATATCCTTCTTCCTACTACTTTATACCTTTTATCAACACTCCTTTTACTATTAGTATGCTAAGTTCATCAACACTCATATCCTTCTTCCTTTTGATCTTAACCCCATATATTCATTGTTCTTGTCTCTTCTTACATTCAACCATAATAAAGTTCAAAATTTTCTAATATATGTATTACAAATAATTGTATTATTAGTTTTCAATAAAGCATATTAAAGTCTATTAGATTGTAAAGTTGTCAAGATGCATGACTAATGCATTTGGTGCTGATAGTAATAAAAAAATATGTAAAACCATAAAACATTCTTAATCAAAAAAATTTGGACCTCAAGCCCAAGAATTGACCTAGTCTTTCAAGTATGCTTGACTATACCTAAACCAAAATATGTATGATATTTCATATACTATTTTTGTTATTACTATTTGTAACACCCCCTATACGGAACTTACAACCATCCACACAGATAGCAACCAAATTCCTATACTTGCGTTCAAGATATATATTTCTATTCAATGCTATACATATACACATTATAAAATTTCATATCATTTAACATTATCATGTAACTGTAGTAATAAATCTTTACACTTACATGGTAATCCAAGAGAAAACATACAATCTCCTTTCTTTATTACATATGTAATCATTTGTAAAAAAGTTTTTTTATATGTTGGCCTTGGTCCCTGCAGATGTTCCTTACACCTCACTCCAATGACTTTGACCTATACAGATTAAAACCTGTGCACAACTTGAAAACTTAGTGGGGAAAACACTTAGTTTGGATGACCACTCACAGAAGTCATCTGCCAAGCACACATATCCAAAAATATCACAACTTATATACCATAAATTCACATTTATAAACCAAACATTGATATTCAATGCTCATGAACAATGATGGCATATTTAAGCAAAGTACATAATGCCAATATGCTTCGACATATTATCCATATACAGAAAATGCACATTTATAAGCCAAATATTGATATTCAATGCTCATTAATACAAATTATCAATATAATTGCACATCATTACAATTCATCATTACAACCAATACAAATGCTTATAAATACCAATTATTCATGTTATCATGTTGTATTTCTTATTTATGACTGTTAAGTTTCCTTTTTGTGATAAGTTTGCACATTTTCTTGAAGTATGGATAATAGGTGCTGTGGAAATCCAAAGATATCAAACTGTGGATACCCGAAGTTATCAAACTGTGGATACCCAAAGGTATCGAATTGTGGATACCCAAAGGTATCGAATTGTGGACATTGTTGGTGTCAAACTGCTACAGCTGCACTGTAACCATATAGGCATGCCTATCTATCCACAACCAAGATAATAAAGCAGGCACTATAATATTTCCTTTAACCATTTGCAATTTTCACAATTCATAAATTAACAAATCATATGATATACATTTCAAGTCATAAAATCTATATCTGTGTTCATACATACAGGTCATAATTAATCACCATCAAAAGAGTATCAAAATCACACATGTATAATCATACTATACACATATAAGCAATACATACGCAAACAAATCATTTACGTACATGTAAGTTTTCTTTGGAATGCATTATGCTCAATCTTAAATTCCAATATTTAATCACCTAATTCACATATGGTAAGTCCTATTTCATTTAGCTCTAGGTGTTTGAAATTTTCATACACATTTATAAAGGTTCAGATAAGATTTGATAAAAATTGGAAATGAAAACAATGCCACGGTCGTGACAAACACTCTCTCCATTCATACCACTATTTTTCCTTAATATGCATATAGAAAAAGTCAGAACTGGGTTTCTAGGTCTTCTAGACATGTTTTCATCTATGTCTATAATTGCTATAGCACTAAAAATCAGACCATTTGGACTTCTAAATCATGAGATATAAGCAAAATATCAGAAGCTGCTCCAAAACAGGGATAGCATTAGGTCACCTTTTTTTAATCTCAATTTCCAAAGTCATGAAGCCAAAATTAAGTTAGAGTCCCCTCTAAAGATATTTATCTCTATGTGTTAGATTACATAAAACTAAAATCACACAATTTGGGGGTCTATAGGCTGAGTTATGACTTAAACAATGTGATTGACTCAAACAAACCCTAGATTCCACTACACAATACTCTCTTATCATATTCAACCAATTCTATCCAAGATAACACCAAAATAACACCAAAGCAACATCATAGTAACAATTCCATATCCAAATGAATCTTTATATCCATTCAATCATACATAATATAGAAATCAACTAAGTGAAGTCCTAAACCTTAAAATTGGTATAAAGTAGTTCTTCTAATGCTTTTCCTTCCCTTCCTCTTTGGTTTTGCTTGGATCATTAAGTGAAAATTGATGGGATGAAGAAGGTGAAATGGAGAGGAGAAAAAAATGAAGTTAAGCCATCAAATTTTCGTCCATCTCCCCCTCTCCATATGCCTTTTCATTAATTTTCTAGTCTTAGACACATGTTTCAATCCCATTGGTCCATATGTTACAATCCTATTGGACCATGTGTTACAATCCCATTGGACCACGTGTTACAATTCTATTAGACTATGTGTTGCAATGCTATTGGACCATGTGATACAATTCCATTAGACCATGTGTTATAATTCTATCAAACCATGTGTTACGATTCCATTAGACACATATGCTTTAATCTTATTAGTCCATGAGTTGACTTTAGGAAAATTACATGTTGGTCCTTCTTCTTCCTTTAATTACCACATTTGCCTTTGATCTTATCAATTACTTTCATTAACCTATGTCTTAATTTTCTAATGACATAAATTTCTTACAATTTGGTTAATTATATCGAGAGTTATACCCCAAAAACTATAGGCTTTTTGAAAACAAGGACAACAACTAGAACTCAACTTTAAAGTAGAATTCAAAAATCTTAGATGAAGATTCATATTTCGCTTCCTTCATGAAAGTTTTAGATCTATGTCTCTAGATTAATTTCCAATTGGAATTATCCAATATGGAGGTATATAGTTCAAGATATGATGAAATCGAAGAAATTTGTTCAGTGGAACCTATCCATTCAATGAGGTACACATCATAAATCAACTAACTTCGGTCTTATCATGCAAGAGCAACACAAAAATACATCCAATTTAACCAAAAACATCTCATTTACTTATGGAATGCTTCTTTTATGAATTCTCCTCACATCACATTCATAAATCCAAGCAAACATATCAAAAATTTCTATACATATTTCACGTCTAAGTATGTATGTCCATGTCGTAGCGATCAAATTATCCATTTGCCCTTGTCTTTTACATTAAGTACCTTTATATCTTTTACTAAGATGTTCTTAATTCATTATGTTCACTTTTTAATACACCCTAGACATGTTATAATACTTCCAGGGTATATGTTGGAGTGTTACACTATTGCTCCATCCCAACCCTCCTGTTAAGTGTTTTATTGTTAAATGTCTTAAAGGAAAATCCAAATTATATTTTCAAGGTATAAAGGGACAACATGCAAACATAGATTAAAAGTGAACACGTGAACATTCAATATCCTATATAAATTTCTTTAAACCGTAAATATGATAAAAAAATTTGTCAAGAAACAATGCATTAAACAGTTATAAAAAAAAGGTGTGTAACAAAACAATCATAAATTGGTAATAAAAGGTAACGTTAACTAGAGGAAATAAAATTACAATGATATTAGGCTAAATGAAAAACGATAATTCAAATGCTTAGTAACCTCAAAAAATGGCTTCATTAAGTTACATAGTATCAATATTTCTCAACAATATAAGTAACAAATTTGGAATTATGAACATATTGCAATTGGGAATATTATGACTTAACCCTTTTATATGGACTAAAATACACTTTTCAATGACTATCAAAACCCTCTCCTTAATAACAAAATTAACATATTTGAGATTATAAACATATTGTAAGTAGGAATATTATGACTTAACCCTTTTATATGGCCTAAAATATACTTTTCAATGACTATCAAAAACCTCTCCTATCGAGGTTTATAAAGATGAAACGTACTAATGTTTTGTAAATACATAGCTATTTCATTAGAAGATCACCATATTTGAAATGCCAAGATATAAATGAGAACCTTTGATCCATTAAAGCTTAAATTCACAAACCCATTTAGCAAATTTTGACCTAATATAATAGGGAAAAAAAGATAGTACGTAAACATTAGCATTATAGGTTAAATGACAAAATTAAGAAACATATTAAGGATTAATATGAAATCTCAAAATAATTACAAAGATGTGCAACATTGCTGGAATATATACACAATAGGGGAAACTAAACTCAAACCATACAAAAGATACTGAAAAATCAAGAAGTCCAGAAACTAAATTAGAAAAATGAATATATTTTAGTGACTTTACGAGGCATAACATTGGCATATCTCAAAATCAACGAAAAATTAAGCGTTAAATAAACAACAAGAATAAAGAAAGAGAAAGTGAAAATAAGATTGAATGAAGGATAAACCCTCTTCATTTGATAACACTTTGTTCAATGGTGTGATGGGAATGAGACATAGAGTGGGAGGCGGCAATGTTTTAAACCATGCTTGCAATAGTGGTGCATTGATAATGTGGTGATAATATGGATATAGTGTGGTAATTGATACTTAAAGTGTAGCAGTAAGAGGCAGTAACAGTTATTATGATTTACCTAACTTAGGGATTTTAGGCTTTAAGATATTTTGAGTACTTTTTATTTTTAAAAATTATATTTGACATATAAGATTTAGTCTAAGTGTGTCATACATATGAGAAAGGGTTTTACTAATATGGCTTGCTATATCAATACCATTAATTGGAAGTATAATGACAACTTATTTTTATGAAAAAATTGAAAGTTGAAGCATTTTAACGTCAATGTTTAAAGTTCATACTAATAATACAAAATTAAATAAAGTTTATTTTTTAAAATTTATCCTAAAAGTTAATTAGACTATCTTCTTTTATACTTTACATGTCAAAAAAAATATGCAAAATATGTTCACTATATCGATAACTTCATTTGATAATTAATTTTATTTTCTTTCAAATCAAAACAAGCTTTACACAGTCCTTTCCTTTCTATTATCATAGTCAAAGGGCAAGGGAAAACAAAAATAAAACCATTAGTTAGTAGCCATTTTGATTACTCATATACTTACTCTTTCATTGGCTACAATAGCTTCAATGCACTTTTTATTGGTAAATTTTCATGGAACACTATAATTATACATGTTCCAAAAGTAAAGAAATTCTACATATAAAAAAATTAACATATATTTTTTACTTTCTTAACTAATATAATATTTTTAATTCCTATTTTATAAAATGATAAAAATTGTAATATTTTATGAATAATTTATTTATCTAAAATATATTTGATAACCTAAAATAATTTAGCCATTTTCCCCAAAAGTGAAAAGCCCAAATATTAGAAGTTTTAAATGTTATTTGGCCAAAGAATTCAAGGATATGGGAATCAATAGAGAGTTTTAGGATTGAAGAATTTCAAACAGTTAATACATAATTATTATATGTTTTGAAAAAGATAATGGCTAGCATTTAGTTAAAATTTAGGGGAATGGACTAAAATTTAGGAAGTTCCTCAAAATAGAAGTTCATAATATGAAAGTTAAGAAAATAATGAAAGACAGTTAATATGAACATAGCTAAGTGGGTTGGAAGTTAGGAAGTTGAGCAGTTACAAAATTCCAGAAAATGAATAATGGTTGACAGTTAGCTAAAATATAAGGAAGTGGGTACTTATAGAAAAAAATTGCTTAAGGATGAAAGGATAATAAATTCACCAACATCATGATGACAAGGGATGCAAGACATAGTATTCAAACCAACATGATCTTAGTACCAAAAAAATCAATCTCTAGAGAAAATAATCGACCCATTTCAAACATACTTGGTTACTTTTCAAACTTTCTTTACTTTACAATTCACCTTTCTTATTTTGATGTATCTCCTGTAGTTTACGATTTTCTTTTGTAATAATCAATTGCTTTCTTCTATTCATATTTCATTTTGTTACATTTAAGCATTTTTGTAGCTTAGAATTCTATTTTTATAAGTTTTCTGAAGCTTACTTATATCATCGCTAAAAATTAGGTATAAATTTTGGAGAATTTCTTGTGCTCGTATTCTAGATTAACACCAAATAATTTGGCACATCCTGTGGGATAGCTATGCTAAGAACACAAAATAAAAAAGAAATTTCTTACCTTTAGCTCTAGAGGAAGAAATTCCTACAATCGTAGGGAATGAAGGCTTTGTGTCATAGATGATAGAAAATCTTGAGATGGCAACCCACTTTTAGTTAACTTCCTTACAAGTAAGAATCCAAAATCGTCATAAATGAGTGATGTTGTTTACATAAATGAAGTTCCAAAGTTAAAGTCTAACATGACCTTTACTAACAGTATCAAAATATTGATAACGAAGATTGATAAATTGTTTGTCGCCTTGATATAATTTTCTAGACAGAATTTGCCTATGTTAGCAAAGCAAATCTCTAAATGACTTGAGAGGCATCCTACTCCCAGTGCAATGGAAGTCAGATAATGCAACTGCCTTCCAACTACTTCCTCTATTAATGAAAAATATATTCCTCTAAACAAAAGAGAGGATATTTTTGTGTTACCTCCTGGCATTAATCTTAGTAATGGTCGACATGTAGTGAAGCCCCAAATTTTAGGTAGAAAAAGGGTTTGGTGGGGATGTCAAAGCTAATGGACCATAATATGGTTCAGGGGGTAATATTGTTACTGTAAGCCATAATCATATTATTCGTCCACCAAAAATGAGATTACAAGTTAATATAGAAATAGTCAGAGAGGTAATTCAAGAATTGTATAGGCTTAGTTTAAAATAGCTTAGCCATATAGAATTCCACAAGCTTTATCCAAAACATATTGATCAAGGGAATCCATATCCTTATGGCTCCAGAATTCCCGAGATTAACTTATTTTCTGGTGAAGTTGATCAATCTGCCATTGAGCACATTGCTAGATTTACAGTACAATATAGAGAATTAGCCAATTACAAAAACTTCAATTACTTCAAACTCAGACTATTCTTGAATTCAATAATAGGAGCTACCTTTTCCCTGTATACTTTGTTCCCATGAGTTCACTTTTTATAAGGCTAAAATAGAAAAATTGTTTAATACTCATTTTTTTAGGATTGAGCCCAAAGTTATCGTAGCTGATTTGTCAAGGGTAATGTAGAAGAGTGGTGAGAATTATGTTATTCATCAGCCATTTCAGGAAAATAAGAAGTCAATGTTAGATCACGCTTCCAAAAATTAAATATATGAAATTAGCTCAAAGAGGTTTGGACATCGAACTGTAGAAGAAATTTCAGTATACGGAATTTTGTGATTTCTATTAATTGGTAGTAAATGTTTCTGAATATGAAGAGCTTATTAGGGAAGAAGGTTACTGAAGAATTTGCCAGACGCTAATATTACCAAGATGAATTTTTATAATTTGGTAGTAGATGAAATGGACATCCTTGAAATTTGTGTTTGTCCCCCCCTAGAGTGCAAATCCCTAGAAGTAAAAAAGAAAATGCATACTCCGTCAACCTAAGTTCAGTACACCTTTAACGCTTCCAAAATGGAAGAGATTTTTAACTATTGATTGTAAGAAAAATTTATCACTTTACACTAAAATTCCTACAAAAGAGGAAATCATTGGTGAAGAATCACAATACTTGGAGCCACTCAACAAATTCATGTTAAGGATTAAGAATGTGATATAAGACTATATTAATAAAGGAATTTTGATGTTCATTGAAGTTGATCAAACTATGCTGATAGATGAAGACACATTCGTACTAATGACAACTATTAATGTCACTAAATTTGATTTATGTAACACCCCACTCCTGCTGGACCCGAACCCGATATCGACGGTGATATCCGAGTCCGTGCCCCGCGAGGGTGGTGTGCCACATCACTAACAATCAAAAGTCGGTATA
>JAOTAY010000191.1:32386971-32408083 GCA_025629805.1 Erythroxylum baracoense | reverse complement strand
TGACATTCCCAGCTTAGTGGGAGCTATGCTATGACACACATTTCATACTGTGTGTGCTATATAACGACCTTCTTGTGGAGTGACAGTTAAATCCCTTTCTCTGTCACTGTGTGATCCCATAGACTTTAATGTCTAATCGAATGAAACCCTTCGACTTAGAACTATGATATGAAGTCAAGGCTTGATGTTGCTACTTTAATGTGTTTTTTCTAAGGGCTAAGATGTATATAGTCCAGCGGAGCACATTAAGAAAGCAGTTAAGCTAAGATAGATTATCATGAGTATCTAAGGAAGAATCTTTCCTTCATCACCATATCATCCTGAGCGATTATACTTGGTGTATAATCATATGATATATCTATGAGCATAAAGGGACAGTGTATACGTTTGGTGATGTTTTGGATGATTTGGGGTATCATGAATATATGAAAGTGTTATGTTAGTTAGATGGTGACTTAATATAACACTATTAGTTCTTTAATGGTCGCACGCCCCATTCTCAATATGACATGTGAAATTTTGGAGGGAAGATGTAACTCGTGGCTTATGTAGCCGAGTGGGAGTTGTTGGTAGTTTATGAAAGATAATGGCCACTTCTTATAACTCCCGTAACAGTTATTTGTTCCCTTTATAAGGGAAGGCTTAACGTATGTAAATGCCATTTTTTCATTCGACGCAATCACAAATCAAAAAAAAGTAAGGTTTTCTCTACCATTCTCTATTTTCTCTACCTTTTTCTCTCACATGAAGCAAACCATCAAAGGCTTAGAGTTTGAGGTGTGACTTCACGGTGACTCTAGTAGCTATAATACATCCGGCGTTCGTCATATATGGACTAGAAAATGGCAAATCGATCTATCGCTTCTACACTAAGGTTAGTCCTGATGATTCTATATAAACATATGTAAGGCAATTGTTGATAGCCTAAAAGAATTCAACACATTTGGCTTAAAAGTGAAAAGTCCCAAATACTAGAAGTCTTGGAAGTTATCTGGCCAAAGAATTCATTTACATAAGAATCAGCCGGAAAATTCTAGGATTCAAGAATTCTAGATAGTTAATACATAATTAATATGTGTTTAAAAAATAGTGGATGACAGTTAGCTAAAATAATGGGAAATAAACTAGAAGTTAGGAACCTTAACATAGAAGTACAAAAATAGAAGTTGAGAAAATAGTGGAAGATAGTTAACATGAATATGGCTAAGTGGGTAAGAAATTAGGAAGTTAAGCAGTTATAGAATTCCATAACGTGAATAATGGTTAGTAGTTAGCTAACATATAAGGAAGTGAGCGATTATGGCAAAATATTGCTCAAAGTTAAAAGGACTATAAATTTACCAACATCATGATGATAAGGGATACAAGACACAATGTCCAAACCAACACTATCTCATTACAACAAAAAACAATCTAAAGAAAACAATCAACCCATTTTGAACACATTTTGTTATTTTTTTTCATCTTACTTTAATTTTTGAATTCACCTTCATTACTTCAAAGTAACCCGAGTAATTTGTGATTCTCTTTTGCAACAATTAATTGCTTTCTTCAATTCATATTTCATTTCGTTATATTTAAGCAATCTGATAACTTAGAATTCTATTTTCTAAGTTTTTTTAAGCTCATTTATATCGTCGATAAAAGATAGGTAAAAATTTTGAGAGAATTCCTCTTTGACCCGTCATCATTCCAGATTAATATTAAACAAATATAAATAATAAATATGCATAAATCATTTGTATAATTACAAAAACACTGAAATATTTCATTATAAATTATTTAGCAAAGCTTAAATAAGTAAACATACATAAATCTAAGACAAGTAAGTGATAATTGAAAGTATTTTATATTTAATTTTCTTATCAATAAGATATTGGAAAGTTGATTACTTTATACAAAATTATTAATTGCAAATTTAATTATCCGTCACTCAAGGAGAATTGAATTTTACTTTTAATGTTATAATGAGTGTTATTATATTATATTATATTATATTTTATATATATATATAATGTCTATTTAAAGTTAATTTCATGTTTGATAAATTAATGATTACATTTTGATTTTCTTCAATTTAAGGCCAATCATTTTAGATGTCAATTATAATTTTTAGGTAACTACCATTTAAAACTTATAATGTATAAATTGAAGAGGTAGTGTTGTAATATTGTTAGATATTTTTAAGTATTATTCAAGTTTTAGGAAAACATAAAATTTATGTTTAATAAGTTACGATCAATCTTTTTTTTTTTAATTTGATTCAATCGAAGTTCAATTACAACTATTAGTTATTAGTACATCATTATTTGTGAAATTTTTTATGCTTAATTTATAGTTGAACATCTAGGACGTATGCCTTACGTATTGAATTTATATATTAATTTATTGATGGATTTGAAATTACCAAAAATGAATATTTTAAGATTACATTATATAGAGATATTAGGCGTGTACAAATTTTAAAACAGTTAAATTAAATTAAAAATTATTTTTATAATTTAAGATATTTACCAAAAAAATTTACATATCAAATTTTGAGTATAGTTCAACTTTTTATAATATAACTCCACTTTTATTTTCTAAATAGAGATTTATTGTAGTATAGATAGTTTAAAAAACAGAGTAAATGTAACTTTATTTTTATTTTCTACGTATATATATTATAGTAAACATATTATTAGTAATTTAGTAGACATGTTTTACTTTAACCAACTATAGGGACATAGATATATAATACTTTTTTAACAGTATTGGAGCTCCTTTCCGATGTATGTATATGGCTTAAGTGATGAGTCCCTTTAATTGAAAAAGTTTTATAATTTTCGCAAAAATATCTTATTTATAAGAATAAACGATGACTGCAAATTGTTATATGTCATATGTTCTTATTTTATATTATTTTAAATCATTTATATAGTATATTTGAGCAAAAAATTGTCACATTTTACTATTAATATCTTAAATTGTTTAGTTTCATATTTTATTTCTAAAAAAGGTCTAACTTATATTAAATATTTCTTTTAAGGAAGGGAATCTAGGAAAAAAAATTTTAAGTTCAGCCTAAGAATTAAGCAATTAGCTCAGTGGAAAATCAGTCTAACTTGCACCAACAAAACAAACTCCAGCCCCGCATAACAAGCAAATAGCCAACAAAACAAGAATCTAGTAGAGAAATCCAACCCACCAGCCCAGATCTGAAGGAAATAAGAAACAGAAAGAAGAACTTCTGGGGTCGAGAGAGTCGCACCCACCAGATATCTCCACCATCAAAATCTCTTCAAAATGGAATAGATAAGCAGAAACTCATAAAAGATTCGGACGTGCGGATCTTAGATATATTTACGAGGATATAAAAGTGTTAGAGAAATGGAGGAGAAGGCCGCAAGCAGTCATGCATGAGTGAGAGTTCCTGAGAGGGCATGTCATCCATCCAAGGTGATTGAAGGTAGGATTCGTTGAAAGGAGCTCCTGTCCTGGGGTAAAAGGAGAGCCAAACCCCAACGCTAGTATCTTTGTTTCCAATTTCCTATGTTTAATTTATTCTCAATTGTTTAATTTCAATCTAGATAAGCAATTTTGATTATTTACGATATTATTTTTCTGATTTAACTTAATTAATTACTGAGCGGACTTAACATTTATGCAATTTATGGATTTTTGATTTTTTATTCATGTTATTTTATTGGAGACGTCTTCAACTATATGAATGTGATAAGTTGAATTAATAGTCCATTTGGAATTGTATGAGTTGAAATTTATTTGTTCTTCAAATTTAATATCAGTGATAGACTGTATCTGTTAGTGCTTAATGTATTTTTGAGCTTGAATTGAGCTAGTTCAGTTCTAAAAAGTGAAAAGGGATAGGTAGGAATCAGCTGATTGGTTTTCTACATTAAACCTATTAAATGTCTCGAATTATCAAAATATATCAAAATTGCATGACTAAATGAAAATTAAAACATTGCTTGTTAACTTATAAATATTAGATTTTTTTTAATATATTGCTTCAACAAGTTTGTGCGTAAGATATCTAATATATGATGTTCATACAGTAGTATTCACTCCTTTTCACGCTCCATAGTAAGAAATGATATATTTTGTTAAAGACAGTATTTCGCATAAATTACTTTGAATAGTTAAATCAATCATTTGTCCTTGTAGATAGACCTATAAAGAGGGATATTCTTGAAACTCGCTTCTTTTTCTCCTTTTTTTCTTATTAAAAGAGTAGTAAGAATGAGTAGTGCTAAGCTTTTTATCAGTCTAGCATTGAGTAATTTTTTCACAGTACCTCTCATACAGTATCTTTATTATAGTAGAGTTTAACCTAATTTTGACTTTTTTAACCTTTTTTTTGTTCAAATAGAAAAGAAAGGAGTTCCTTGATCGATTGGTTATTCCTCTCCATTCTTCTCTCTTTTTCCAATTTTGGTCTCGATTAGTTTACAAGATTAAATGGCCAATTCTCCTCCGAACCCTCGATTCATTGTTTTCCAAAAATGTTGAGTTTTTATAAAAAATTTGAATTATTTGTATAATTTTTTATCACATTTTGTTTCATTTTATATTTAAAAATTTTATTTGAATTATTTTTAAAACTTCAAAATTATAAGAAAGTTTGACCCCTTCCATCAACTTTTTTGTTTTCTTTATTTGTGTTTTGCATTTTGGGAACTTATAATGAACTTAAATACATCTCATAACCCTATATTCTTTTATCTTTTTTATATTTGACAATATATGTAGAAAAATATATTTATTATTAAATAATAAGAAAATCATTTTTTCTCTAATTGTTCATTCTAGATCTTGTCGAACTAAATATTATATAATAAATTCGCAGGGCACACAGTTTTAAGCAAAACTTGGGAAAAAGGAGTTCCTAAATCTCCTTGTAAAGCTAGTTGGAAAACTTGTAATTGGACTTGATTAAGCACTTTTTGCTGTTCAAAATAAATGGTTTTGTTTTTGTAATTTTCTATTTGTTTTAAAATTTTATAGGTTGAATTAATCAAATCTCATTTTTCATGTCTATTTTAGAGTAATCGTTTACTTGACTACTTCTATTTCCATGTTTTGTAGCCATAGAAAAGATCCAAGTTTTCTTATTATTCGCGGAGGGGTTACATAATAACTAATTTTTGTTCAAGTCCCATAGCCTCGTTGTGGCAAAGCCCCTATTGGGTAAAGAAAAAAGGTTGCTGTTAACTCCTCTCTCTGAGTTCCTTTGATTTTTGTTAAAGTGATACAGATTTAGAGTAGTGAAAAGAAAACTCAAAAGCAATCAAGCTTGATAGCAGAAACTCAAGAGCTCAAGTTAAATTCGAATAAGGAGTGAATGAGATGAATTTTGAATTCACTGAGCGATCACGATGGGGGCCTTTTATAATTGAGGTCCTTTGGCACAAAAATTAGGAATCAAAGATATGTTATTAAGAAAGGTTTGAAGGGGCTGCATACTTTCACATTATATATTATAGTCAGGCTTTTTTCGTTTTGGGCCTCGAATTAGACGATCAAGTGAAAAAAAAATTTTTAAGTTAGACTAAAGGCTTCTGGTTTCAAAATCCAAAATGGAACATTTGCTTTCTCCTTTTTGGCTTTTATCCGACTTGTATGCGTTAAGCATGGGAAAAAAAGATCCCCATATTAAAAGAAGAGTTTCATTTTCTACTTTTGCTTTTGCAGTCATATCAAAATTTGTGCCCTCTGGTATCTCAACTATTGCAGACCCATTTTTACACCTTTATAAAGTGCATTAGGAATGTTGAGCAAACGAAGAAGGTGAAGACCTATGCTTCTTTATAATGGCTTTTCCATTTCGATTTGGAACCATTTTATCTAAGGTCCAATATTGGAATAATATTAGAGGTTTTCCTTAACTTTTATTCATGTCAACAAACAATTAGAAATTCCTCAAATTTTTTACTTTTAGAACAAGTCCGATTCAAAAAGCAATAATTTGAAGCACTTATTTATACACTATTTTGAAAACCAAAGACTGAATTGTATGGATAATTACCAGCTGAAAGAGTAGTTTGAATAGCAATTGATATGCCTACTTTATGTGCAAGTATAGGTGTGGAAGGAAAGACCAACTCGAAAAGTGGCACATGTTCTAAAATCAAGTTATACAATCTCCCCCACCCCTTTATATTTGAATTTTCTTAGCCTAATTCATAGGTTTCCATAATTATAATTATTTTAGTTTTAGATTTTTCTATATTTTAAGTTCATGATAAGGTTATTATTCTATGTAAACATAGTTTGTATGAATATAGACAGCCTAAGTTAGTTGAAATAATTCTTTTTTGAAGCTAAATTAAAAGTGTTATACTTAATGAGGTCAAATTAGTACTATTATCCTTATGTTGTGATGATATACATGCTTAATAATTAATTGGTTGTTCATTTCTTCATTTCTTTTAGTTGATTAAAGTGAAACTTGTACACTTAGACTTGTTGTCAATAGGGATGATGGTCTTAGCCAAGCCTGATCCAACCTAACTTTGGCCCTGGTTGACCAGGCCACGGGCCAAGACTACTCAACTTGAAGGAAAGGTGCAAAACGATGTCGTTTTACTAATTTTTGTTTTAAGAAACGTGTAGATGGGCCAGGTCGGGCCACAAGCTGCCCAGCCAGTGAATCAAACAGAGCCCCTGTGGATTAGACAGGGTTAGGCTAGGCTAGGCCTATGCCCAGCTCGGCTTATTGCCATCCCTAACTGTCAATAACTTTTATTACTTTAAATAAGGTTTAAAAAGGAACATAATGTTTAAAAATGAACTCAATAATGAATTATCAAGTTTGACTTTGATTTTGTGCTTGGAGATTTTATCCAATCTGTTTAAGTCTATACTTTCCTCTAGATATGTTGCATTTTGTTTATTAAATCTCTTTTCAATTTGAAAAATAACATAACTTAATGAATTTTACACAAATAAGGCATGCATCAGATATGGCATTCAAGAATGTTGATCAAAACATAATTAATGTCCATTATAACATATCTAGAATTTTTCTTTTAAAGGTTCATTGGTTTATAGAAGGGCTATTTTATTACTTGAATTGTGTTAAGTTATGTGCATTGAGTGAGTTAGGTGTTTGAAAGTCAATTCATGATCACTTTAAAAGTATTACAAGATAAAAGAGGGGTTGTCCAACTGAAATTTATGAAGGATTATTCACCCTTTGTTCGTGAATTAAAGTGTCATATACTTTACTCTTGGCAGTGAAATATTTAATTAATTTGGTCTAAGTTTAGGAAGCTAATTAGATATCGAATTATTCGTTTAACTTGATTTTTATAACTATTGTAAATTTGAGTTGGAATTGAAAATTGTTAAGTTTATATGTGTATGTTCTAGGGTTGGTTACTCCAAATGTTGATTATTACTTAAACCATAATTAAATCCATGAGTATTGACTAATGAAATGATAAATTAAACATGCAGTTATCCAAATTTGATCATCATTTCATGTTTACATGAATGATAGAAATAGTTAGTGAGAAAATTGAGTTGAAATGTGTATGATATGTCTCTAAATTTGTGACTTTTTTATTTTCTTGAATTCAAATATATTTTAACCTTTTATTATCTTTGATCTATTTTTAAGTGGCCATTTACACTTAAGTTTGGTAGGAGATACTAGCTAAAAGTGAACTTTTAAATTTTATTGTTTTCTTCTAGAAAATTCAAAATGTAAAAGTGACTTACTTTGCCTTTCTTGAATTATTTAAAATTACGAAAACCACTTGAATTATGCTTGAAGGGATGTGGGGAGATATTAGGAAGAAAGTAAGTGATTTGATGAAGTGTAAATATAAGTTCTCTAAGTTGAAAATTTTAGATTAGTACACTATGATTTCACCATTAAAAATTGCAACAATGTATATATTTTAGATTATCAAGATTTTTTCTATTTTGCAAGCTTATTTTCTTAAGTTTTAATATTGTATATTAATAATTTTGGTTAAGAGGACATTATGTGCTAATGAATTGATCATGTTTCTTCCTTTAAGATTTAATTTCTTTCACATAAAGTAGAATTGTTAAGATATCCACTCCTTAAGTTCAAGTTGTTGTTTTATAAATTGGAATTTAAAATTAAAAAGATCATTTGTTTGCATCTCATGTACTTGTGATGACTCTTGCTTGTTCAAAAGTTGATATTCAATTATTATATTCTTTTTAGTTGAAAATATTATAATGAACTTAATTTGGTAAATCAATTTTTCCTCGTGGAATCGAATCTAATTTACTCTATACTAATTTGATTAATAACTTTAATATTAAAATAAGGATTTAATTTTTATTCTTTGAAAGACACAAATCAATAAATTATTATAAAATTTTAAATTTCATACAATTTTTATAATATTAGTTTAAACTTTAAAAAATAGTGCTAAAATATTCTAACTTTTAATTTTTCATAAAAATAACATGTTGATAGACTCCCAGTAATAGTGTTGATGTAACTTATTTGTCACATGTTTCATACATATAAATTAAATCTTACATGTCAGATATAGTTTTTTAAATTTTAAAAATAATTAAAATATCTCAGACTCTTGAATCCCTGGAAAACATTGCTTCCTTTCATACCCTTACTTTAAGTATCATTCACTGTATCACCTTTGTGTTATTACCATACTACCAGTGCACCACCACCATAACAAGGTCTAAAATGTTGTCATATCTCACTTTAAGTCTTATTCCTACCATTACACCATCATCTCCATCCAAAGTATGATCAAGTCAAAAGGGTTTATCCTTCATCAAATCTTATTTCCACTTTTCCTATCTTTATGCCCATACAAATTGGTCTAAACTACATAAAGGCTATATATGTAGGAGTTTATTTTGATAACTAGTGAATTGCACAATAGATGTGTAATTTGATGAGATAATAAAGTAATTAAAAGATATTAAAGAAAGCACATGATAACTTCAAAGTGAGGAATCTTAAAACTTTCATGAAAGGATTTATGAGCACAAAACCAGAGTGGGAAATTTTTCACAAAACATATAATAAAAATTTAATGGATTCATTTATGAGGTAAGTACAAATGTTTGATCAATATGTTAGAGGATGTTTGAGTTGCTTTAATGAATAATATTCATGAAAAAAGGAATTTGATAATCAAATCCACTGATAATATATGTTTAAGGGTGAGGACGAAGATAGAGGCTAATAATAGGAAGCAAGGCATAGTATCACCAAGACTAAAGTAATTTTAAAGTTTGAAGTCACATATTTTGCTGACAAGTTTCTTGTTGATTTATAAGTAAGAACATGTCAATATAGACTTTAGGATTTGATAGGAATCCTATATAAATATGTAGTAACTTCTATATCATAGTAGAGGGAGGATATTGATGCTTATGTGAGTTGATACTACAAGAGGGTATGTTATTTAAAAAAAGTTATCAGTATGAAATATAACCTATTAGTGGTTTAAAATTTTGGTTAAAAACTAAACACCTATAGCCCATCTTACCTCCTTTGATAAAAATATGCCTGAAAGACCCAAAAAAGCTAAAAGAATGGATAAAGTTGAAGAACTATAGAATCCAAACAAATTGAGAAAGGTAGGAGTAGTTATTAAATGTTAGGATTTTATAAAGTTGGTCATAATATGAGAGGATATAAAAATAAAGATCAACCTTCGAGATAACCTAAAATTATAAGGTAATTTTATATCTATTTTAATTGTATTCATTTTAAATGTTTTAAAATGTCCAACTTTTCATTATAAAATGTATATGTATAATGCATCAAAATTGAAGAAGGTCACTCAAAAATCAAGTACCTATATATAATATTGTCAACAGTCTAAGAAGACTATCTAGACAATCAAGATCTACAGAGTCAAATACTTGCAACATCTATTTATAGAAGGGAGAAAAGAGTTGTTAGTGAATATTCACTTTTATTTTCTTATCTTCATAAAAATTTTTAGCATCATAAATATTTAAATTTATACAATTAGCTCAAAGATATAGCGTAACATTTGGCGAAGTTAATGAAAGTACTTATTTTATATTTTGTACTTAATTACCTTTTTGTTGATTATTTATTATTAAATCCTGAGTGATAACATTATACTTTATATTTACGATGTTTTATAGATGGATGAAAGTCAAATTTAGGTTCTCAAACCAACTCAAACTTATCAAAATGCAACTTCTAATACAAATGCACAAACAAAAACTCAAAACATAAGAAGGTTCAAAATATGGCGAAAAGATCAGCTTCAAGAAAATCTCAAAGTTATTAATGGTGAGTCTATTATATGTTTAATATTCACTTCCTTTTTACTTCATTTTTTATGTGTGATCAAAGTGTAGTAAAGTAGGAGTTAAGTGTTTACATGCAAGAGGAAATTATTAGGCAAGTAGAAAATTGTCCTAAACTTCACACACACCTAGAGCCTTTGGAATAATAAAAGTGTTTATTTTCAAGGTTCATTATAAAGGATTTGATAACCATACAAATGTGCTAAGATGAATATAAAAGTGTTCATTTTTAGGATTCATTATAAAGGATGACATAAGATTGAAGACAGGAAGGCAACAAACTAGAAGGTCCAACTTAGTTTATCAATAAGTAATAACAAAAATCATAAAAGCATTAGATGTTTGATTTATTTTGGCAGCTAATACATTTTGTTTTATGACTATTAGAAAATAATTATGGTACTAGTGAGAGTCCAATTTCTTCAATAAAAGATACAAATACAAACTAATCACCAAATAACCAAATAGTAAATTTAGTACCAATTATAGATATGAATACAAACTAATAAGAGCACATTATTGTAGAGTGTTCAATAAAGAGTATCCCATTTTGTTAATAACAATGTTTGTCAAATCTTTGTACAACATTTAAAAATGTGTTAATATTGGAGCTATACATATCAAACACCCAAGATATATGCTCACATAGGACTTATAAAGTAAAGACAAAAGCACAAATATTAAACTTATGTCAAATTTTGAAAATTTTATGAATTAATATATAAACTTACCTCTTGTAAGCAATAATATAACTTCCAAATAAGACTCTTGCCCTAATGAACAGAAGATATCTGACAAAAACTTTTATAGTAACAAACGTTTAGTTTTTTATGAAGATTTTATACCTATAATGCACTTACAATTTGAATGTTCATTAGCGAGTTAAATAATAATGATATGATTAAAACTATAATTGAAATACTCATATTTGTATTAATGCATTGATAAAATGTTGACAAATATTAGGCTTACATTTAATATTTATAACTTCATCTTATCATTATAATAGGGGCTATCAATATGGAATCTAAATAATAAATAAGGATCACTATAAACATATAAATGAAATACAATAAATATACTCCATATAAAAATAATAGAAAATACTAATATTGTTTTACTATTAAACATAATGCCTTCTCTTGGTAAAATTAAGAATATATCCTTTCATCTTTTGCTAAATTGTTGAAATAACAATTAACAATTAATCATACCTTTACACTCTTTCCATGTCAAGTATATAATAATTACATAATCAATAAAAGCTATATATGATTTATTTCCACCCATATATTTATCTCATTTTTGTTAACATATCATCATATGTGAGATAATTATATATAATAAGCCAATGATTTGTGTAATATACTTCTTTAGCCCATGTTGTTGACAATGTGCTAAGGGTTTGTCTCCTTATTATATAGTAGATTGTCATAACAAAACATAATAAGTTATAATCAACTAGAAAAGGTTTCTCTCTTTGTAATCAAATTTTAAAAATAAAAAACGAAAAACTAATGTTTCTATGACATAAGGACCATAATAGAAGATGCAAGAACAAACTATTATCCCTATTCCCAGTAGATGAAGTATATGAAACTTTTTATATTAGCTAAATCTTTGATTTAAATTATTCAAGAGCTTTCTAATAGTTTTAGTGTATATTATGTTTTGGTAGGTGTTTTAGTGTATTTATAGTTATTGATTAGATGATTATTGCATGTTTAAGCTTAAAATTATGTTATGATTGTTTGGTTATGTTTAAGTACTATGTGGTTTAGGGTATAATTTTAGACCTTAATCTTGTATTCTTGAGGTGTTTTGATCTGTGTTTGTTAGTGAATGAAACCAGATAAAGGAGATTGAAGGAAGCTGGAACATGTTTAGCTTAAAAGGAAGGGTCACGATCATGACACCCCTGTCACGATCATGACACCCTTGCACGGTCGTGACAAACACTTGACAGACACGAGATTTTCCATTTGTTTTGATGTTTGGAGGGCATTTTTAGGACAATGTGATCTAGGTAAGCCTTAAACTTAACCCTAAGTTACTCATTTACTATATATGAACAAAAAGAGACCAAAAAGAGGCAGCCACTATCTTACCAAATTTAGATTAATCCAAGGAAGATCAAGAGGAGCATCAACTGTCCAGCATTTTCCATATTTGCATATTCAGCTCCAAATCAAGATTTTCTTTTTCTTTTTGTTATTTTCATCAAACTTGATGTGTAGAATAGATTGGAAGATGTTATACACGTTGATGATGTTTTAATTTTATATTAGGATTTGTCCTTGGCTCATTTTGTGACTTAATCATTTTTTATTTCAATACAAGGTTTTGGGTGTTGTGATATTTGTGTTTGCTTATACTTCGACAATAAATCGAGAGAGTGAGTCAATAGTTATTTGATTAGGTTGGTAATGAGAGTTAACAACCTAATAAGTCACGTACGTATCAAATTGATAATCATACGAAGAGAGATCTTGTGTGAGAACTCGATTATCTAATAGATTGCTTAAGAACTAATTAAAAATGTTAAGTTGTTTTTGTGAATTGAGATATTGCAAATCTAGAATTTCGGACTAACTAGGGATAATTAATTGGGTTTAATTAATTAGGTCTTGAGAGAGACTAATCAATCCTTTCGAAAATCTAGGATCGACACCAAATTAAATTAAAAATGGTTAAGAGAGCAAAATGATGATAAAACGAATCTTATACTTTCATACTTAATCATCCTTGTTTTATTGTGTCAACTTAATTGTTGAGTGTTTTAGTGCTCAATTGTATTTGGTTGTTTACTTTCTAAATTTTATTTTCTCTCAAATCATATTTCACAACCTTAGATAAAGTTAGGTTCATTTAGTTTTATCTAATTTCTCATGGAATCAATACCTCAATTACTACAATTTTACGATTCGTATACTTGCAAATATTGAGAGTTTTATATTAGGTAAAATTTGCTCAACACTTTTCAATATGCAAGGTGTGAAAAATCAAAGTTATTTTCTCCTGAAAATAATTTTGTCCTTTCAACTTCTACTAACACAAATTATTGTTGACAATAATAAAAGAAATAGAGTTAAGCTAGCCACTTACTCTTCATACAAATTTAGGGTCCAAAATAATCTTGAAAGGGACAATGATAAACAAAATAATGCAATTAATTATAACATCTATTTTTATTTTCTTAATGATGTATCTTCAAACGGGGATATAATGTTTAGAAGTACATCAAAAATTAAGAATTTATGTAAAGCTTCATCGGTTGTCTCAATACACTAAGGATCTTTCCACTTTTGAATGTAATTTTTATCTTATATTTGTAACTCACTCAGACATATATGATGTAAAATGTAGTAGATAGGCCAGTTATAAGGAGTTGGATTTTAAATAAAAGGTATAACCTTTTGTAAATGCTTGATGATTTGAAGAACTTATAGACATTTTAACTTTGAATTTTAAATTATGAAAATATGATACAAAGTAAACTAGCATCACAAACTTTTTTTTATCAAACATAATTCTATGTCAACATGAGTAAGGGCACAAGTCATTTGCATAAAGTATCTAATCATATTGGATCATTAAAAACTTTAAGCAAGTGTATGATTAAATGGCATTTGATAACATTGGCATACCATAGCACCAATATAAATTCAAAAGCTAAACAAACAACAATAATAAAAAAGGAAATGTGAAAATAAGATTTAATGCAGGACATACTCTATTTTAGTTAAAATCTCAACCTTTTGTTCTAGCAATAAGAAATTTATGAAAATCTCATTATCACATATGTCACGCCCCTTGTAGCCTCCCATGGCGTACAACCGAAAGTCTTCAAGATAATGGTGAGACGGTGGGAATGAGATTTAGAGTGAGAGGTGATAACATTTTAGACCTCACAATAGTGGTGTAATGGTAACATAGCCTGATAGATTGGAGATTTCATAATTTACGATATTTTGAGTATTTTTAATTTTTAAAAATTATATTTGATATGTAAAACCTAGTTCATATGTGTTAAACACAATGTTATAAATACCATACTGATACTGATACTAGATTTGATTCTAGTACGGCACTGTACCGCTACCGATTAATATCGGGTACCGTTTTGAATAATTTTTAAAATTTATAAAATAGTCCCTAAATTTTTTAAAAATTACAAAATAGTCCTTCAATATATTGTACTGTATAATTTATAGTTTTACATTAACCATGCTTTCAAAAATTATATATCATAATTAATTTAAAATAACTCATAAATATAAATCCCAATTCATAAATTAAAATAATTCATACAAGATTAAATACTAAGCTCTCTCACAAATATATCAAATAATACCAACAAACATAATAAAAAAACAATACCCTATAATTACTTATTTGAAAAATAGAAAAAGAAACATCAATTACTTATTTGAAAAACTGAATATCTAGGATGTTTTCTTTTTTGTTTTTGTAAAAATTGATTGTTCTAGTTGTAACTTGTAAGTGCTTCTTTTTATGCACCGTGCAATCACATCATTTCTCAATTAAATTGCTCAGTTTTCACTTCTTAATACTTATCATTTCTCAAGTCAAGACTGCTCAGTTCTCATTTCTCAAACTCTACCGTTATTTTATTTTTAAAAACTAAAACTCACCTTCACTCTGCATTGTTTCAGTTTTTATATTCATCATCATCTTCTTTCTTATTTTCTGCTTCTGTTTTGTCTTTTTAGTGTGACAAATTGTTTATTTTTATTTGTTGTTTTGGAAATAAACTTTGTTCTTTATCTTCCTTTGGCTGTCGTCCTTTTGAAGAGTGGAGATGAATCTAGGTGTTGCTCTGCAATCTTTTCTTTTTGTCTTCCTTTGCAAATTTTTCTTTTGGTGATGCACAAAAATGGTGACTAGTGTGGGTGGTAATAAGGAGAGAGTGTAGAGACGCTGGAGATGAAACTGAGGGGGCAGAGAGGAGAGGGAGAGAGATCGTTAGGATTTTTTTTAACAAAAAGGTCCTCCAAATTTTTAAGTTTAGGGTACTTATTAATATTCGGCTGGTATTATAAATACTGGTTGGTATTAATCGTTACCGATGATCGGTACCAATGAAGTATGTTTTGTACTATTTTTCAGCCAGTATTAACCGGTACAGTATGAAACTCAAACCTTTGGTTAAACATGTGGTAAAAAGTTTAGTCACATTAGTACCATTAACGAAAAGTCTATTGACACTGTTTTTGTAAAAATCTAACTAAAGTTGAATTTACTTAAAAATTTAGGTAAAGTCCACTTTAGTTAGATTTTTCCTAGCATCAGAGACAGAGCAAAGCGGCCAACGCAAGTGGGTAGGGTGGACTGGACTTCGTATGATCTAGCGGCCTGGGCTCAATACTATCATACTATGCCTCTCCTCGTTTGTTGGCGAGCCTACTTTTGTCTGTAACTGAACTGACTGAGCCCCTTAAAGAATACTGCATTGCAGTCATCCTCTGTGGGGGCACTTTCAACTTCCATAGAAGGCCAAGTAGGGACAACCACATGTGATGCTACACGTATACATATACATGTCACCTCTCACACAACTTATATGTACATGTGTCTGTATGAGGACCACTTGAGGATGAGATCTAACATTGTCACATTTATGATTTTCACATGCAAAAGCTTTCTTTCTTTCTCTATAGACTCCGACTTGGTTGGTAGGGCATTAGATGCACCTCGACGGGAGTTCATTCTCCCAAGTAAATGAGTTTTTAGTAGTTGGGAAATTTAGATGCGAGACCTTCTCATTTAATTGCCTGATGCTGACCCATCTACTCTTTTAGCTACCTTTCTGTTTCTTCAAGAAACAGTACATTCTCCTTCGGCATTTTCTTAAAACCCCAGTTTTCTTTTTAGGCTCTGATTCAAGCCGTATTTGTAAAACAAACACCAGGGTTTCTTTGTCTTCCTTACCATTTCTAAAAAGAAAAAAGAAAAAGAACCGACCAATTTTCTCACTTTAACTTACTATTGACGATGCCTATCCAAGATTGGATATGTAAGATATGGAACCATATACGGAAAGCTTAATCCTTTGGAGTAACTGCGAGTGTCTGATTATCTTTTGTCCAAAAGCATTTATTGCTTCTACCACAAGAGTAAAACTACTTGTTGCTTGATTTTCGAAAGAAACAGTATGCCAAACTTCAAGTCAGGCTAATAAGCTTGATGGTATTCAATGCCTTCACACCTTCACGTAGGTATCCTTCCATTTTCTTTCCAGAATGTACACTGTACAACAAACCGATGTTTACTTTTTATTAGTACATTTGTGTTTGAAACTTAAAAACAAAAGTTGACCTTCCAGTTTAAAGGATTGTCAAAAGTAATTAAATCGTTTTCAGCCGTGTCTGAATCTGACCCAACAGAGACCTGAAGATGAAAAATTCGCTGCCCAAGAAGGGCCGTAATTAGGACTGACCCTGGTCCGTCCTGCTGTTGACAGATCAATTTTTGTTTTTACTGTTCCTTCAGCCATGTTGGAATTGGGTGGGCCTAGAAATGACTGTGACTCATTTTATTGATGCTTGTGAATAGCACTGAATAAGCCTTTTTCTTTCTTTCTTTTTTTCACATTTTCGTTTATTATTCGATTGATGCATAAAAGATATGCTTGTAACTTTAGAATAGATTAGAATTATGAAATGAAAACTAGAATTAAAAATGACTGCATCATTTGTCACACGACGTTTTTCTTTCTATACAAGCGCTGAGAGGCCTTTTCTTTGATTCTGATATTTCAAAGCATATTAATGCAATGGGAGAAAAAAGGGACAGATGGAACTGAAACAGTACCCCGCCTTGTTATTCACCGCTATGATTACAAGGCGACGAGTCAACAACCCAAGAAAATGAAAAGAGACTGAAACATAGAATCCGTATAAACCAACCTCAAGACGAGATATGCTTATCTTGGATACAGGAAACTTTTAGTTGGAAAGATACGAAGCTAAATTTTACAAAACCACGACAATGGCTCCTTCCTCCTCATCTTCTCCTTCTTCATCTAAATCTTCTTCCTCTTCTCCTCTACCACACCAGTCCCTTCAGTTCACTCCTGTAAGTTCAGTTTCTGTTTGTTTCCTGAGAAAAGAAGCTCCTCTGAACCTTTTCCAATGCAAAAGTTGCAAACTTTTAATAGCGTTATTTATTTGGTTACCTAACATGTTTTGGTTTTTCTTTATATTGGATGGCAGATTCAAGAATGTGAAAGAGAAGAACAAGATGATGAATGTAGTGAAGAGAGAATTAGTCCAATCCAAGCTACACCAATTGGTTGTAAAGAGAGAAGAACAACTCCAAAACACCACCCAACACCACTCCATGACAAGAACACAAAGCCTGCCAACCCCAAGAAACGACCTGGGCCTGGTGAGAAATGTAGCGGCGATAGTTCAGTCTCGTGCAACAAGTGCAGGCCACACTCGAGAGAGAAGATATCTGTGGTTCCTTTAGACAACAGTGGCTTAAACAGACTCTCCTCATCCATTCCAAGCCCTAATGGGATCTTCAAGTCTATCTTCTCTTCATTGACAAGAAAAAGTCTATCTTCTGATGTATCAACTACTAGAGAAGAGCAATGGAAGCTGGCAGTGGCTGAGCTATCGCACAAGTTGATTCAGACTACTAGAAAAAGAGATGAGGCTCTTCTTGAAGCTTCAAGGCTCAAGTACTCGATGGCTGAACTTGAGAAGAAGCTTAACATGCTTGAAGTTTATTGCCACAATCTAAAGTCTGGAATTGAGGAGTGTAGCAGCAATTCACCGTATCAGACTGGCAAAGGTTACTGGGTCAACCGTGAACAAAACGTTCCAGGTATTAATGACAAAGTGATAGAACAATTCTTGGTTTTAGTATCAGAAGCAAGATCATCTGTCCGGCTCTTAAGCCGGTCATTAACTACGCAACTAAGACACCTGGGAGGCAGAGTCTTTGAGAGGATATCTTTGCTTTTGCAACCATATGATATAAAGATACCAACTTCCAAGAACCCAAAAAGTGTACTCTTTTACCTTGAAGCCCTGCTGAACAAAGCTTTCTTTGAAGACTTTGAAACTGTTGGGTTTCAAAAGAGTTCTACAAATCAAATACTGAATCCAATTGGTAGATGTGAAGTGAACTACGCATCTTTTAATGCGCTTAAAGAGTTGACATGGGATGAGGTATTGAACAAAGGAACAAGGCATTTCAGTGAAGAGTTTAGCAAGTTCTGTGACCGGAAAATGAATGAAATCGTAGCTATGTTGGGTTGGAACAGAGCTTGGGCTGAGCCGTTGTTGCAGGCATTTTTTGGTGCGTCTAAAAGTGTCTGGCTGGTTCACCTCCTGGCCAACTCGGTGCACCCAAATTTGACAATCTTTAGAGTGGACAAAGGAGTTAGTTTTCACTCGGTTTACATGGAGGACACAGGTGGAGACAGGGCTAGGAAATTAGTTCCGACCATGGTTCGAATCATGGTTGCACCTGGGTTTTATGTATATGGCAGCGTGGTCAAGTGCAAGGTCATGTGCAGGTACTACAGTAGCAATGCCAGGATTTAGCACTTTCTCCTTAGGGTTTTATCTCAATCAATACTAAACATTGCGATCAGTTTACATTGTCCATTAAGTAAATAGGGATATGTGTTTGAACTATGGGTTCCTTTCCTAGGGTTGAAGTTGCAGGTTGACATTTTCTAGTCATTTTTGTTTTATTCCATGTCCACTCAATTTGTGATTGACATGTCGACGTACTTATTGGGGGTTGAATAGAAGCAAGGTATAGTTTTCTATGGCTTCCTAGTCCACCGTTTATGTAGATGGAATAATCAAAGAAGGGACCTGTGTTATATGGTTGGATGCTACTCGTGACTAGTTTTTGGATCTTAATTTTATTGTAGAGAAATGCTGCAAATTCTCCTCTCTTTTTTTTTAATCATCTTTGTTGGGTATTCTTTTCACCGCCAGCTCATAACTATATTTATATGGTCCATGCCACACCTAATCTCTTACTATATACAGTTGTTCCATTTCAATCTGGGTGGCGAGAGCTAGGGTGGTCATGGACATAGGGTATGATCCATCTCTGCTCCTGTCAGTGACTCAGTAAAGAAAGACCTAGTTCAGACCCAAGTATCAGTTTTTTAGTTTGTAATGGATGGCTGTTTTTTAATCTTCACATTAAAATACATAATTAAGTAGTTATGTTTTAAATTTAACAGATCACCGACACAGGGTATGATAAGGAACCTGAAAATTACGAGATAGTGGCAATGACCGAGTCGTTACAGAAATGATTATGGTTTGAAAGAAATTTTATTAAAATGGTATCCAATTAATTCATGCCTAAAAAATACTTTTTCTTGCTTGCTTTATGCCTTCCAATCACAGGAAGATGAAAGTTCTACGGGATGGAGCCTGCGATATATATGTGCTAGTGGGGCGGGACTAGTTTTCAACGTGAAACGGGCCACATTACAGAACAAGGACCTGTCTTAAATATGACAAACGTGGATATTTTGATGGACATACATATGGTGTGGGCTAGGCCTAGATTGGTTACTACGAATTGTCAAGTAGTTACGGTGTTGTTGGCGATTATAATCCTGCCATGGTTCTTAGTTAGGCTCATTGTTTTACGAAAAAAAATTCTAACTTTGGGATGGAGAAAAGCCAATGGAACCAATTATAGAAGTTGGTTCCAAAAATTGCTTATTTTCTTTGAATAATTAAAAGTAGATTATGTGTTATTCACTCATCTTCTATTTGTTAAAGCTACAACCTTTGAAACTTCTACCACACCTATTGAAGAAGAAGCTAGGCCGAAGCATAAAAAGGATAGTAAAACAGTTAGAAGATGTCTATCAAACCATATGATCAACTCTCTATCTGATCTCTTTGTGAATCAAAAGTTTGTCAAGGTTATTTAGGACACCGTAAAGAAGAAGTATGAGCCAGATGATGTTGGAAAGAAAAAAAAATTAGTAGGTAAATGGTTGAAATTTTAAATAGTGGATGACAATCTAGTGATGGAGCAAGTTCACAAATACGAGAACCTAGTGGCTAATGTACTAAGTGAGGGCATGAAGATGTATGAGACATTGTAAGCAAATATGCTATTAGAGGAGTTTCCACCATCCTGGAGTGATTACAAAAATCAATGGAAGCACATGAAGAAATATATAGATCTCTATGAGCTTATCAATTATATGATATCTGAGAAGGCTAATTGCGTTAAAGATAAGCTCAATTCTGTTTCTTCTATTTCTGCTAAAGCTAATTAGTTGAGTCTTCTATTGTTACTTTTAAGGACATGTTCATAGGCAAAGGAAAAAAGAATAAAAAGAATGGGCTACAGAAAAAGCAAAAGCAAAACCAATTCAAGAAGGGTTATAAAGGAATTCAAAAGAAGAGGAAAACTAATCAAAAATCAACCTAGGAACTCCTTATTCACCTCTATTTTCTCTTGTTATGATGAGTCATGACTACCCAATTCCAGTGTGCAAGGTAATCCAATACAGAGCATAAATGTGTGGGAGATTGTTTTTTGGGTCTCTTCTTTGAGGAGTTTTAGTCCCTTTCTTTAGGGTTTACCATGGCAGACGATCATGTTTCTGTGGAGATGGCTGCTCTCAATGTGGATACAACGGAAGACGATGAGCTAGTTTATGAGGAGGGAACAGTTACAAAGGAGGAGGATCCAAGGCTGTGTTTATTATGGAGGTTTTTAACTGATCGGAATATTAATATCCAGGCTATGAAACAAACGATAGCGTCTCTCTAGAGACCTC
>JAOTAY010000191.1:32365271-32379663 GCA_025629805.1 Erythroxylum baracoense | reverse complement strand
ATAGCACTTTTGGCATATCAGCATGGAGCATTTTTGTATTTTGAACTAAGTTGACGTGCAATATGTTTTGTAATAACTTAGACAATATTTTAAAAAAGAATATAATAAAATTAAATTCCGTGGTATGATTCTGTTATATTAAAGGTTTGGATAATGTGATGAGTATGTGCATGCCCTGCTTGACGAATTTGCCAACTGATGTTAGTTTTAGAATAGCACGTAAGTGGGAAGGATTGCATATGAAAAACACAGACGAAAGGTATCGTCTGTGCTGACGTCAGAACACAGAGGCAAGAAGGAATAGAAAGGAGAGGTTTCGTCTGTGCTAACGTCAGAAAACAGAGGCAAGAAGGAATAGAAAGGAGAGGTATCGTCTGTGCTGACGTCAGAACATAGAGGCAAGGGAAATTATAAAGGAGAAGTATAGTCTATGCTGACGTCAGAACATAGACAAAAGGATGAATCAAGAGTAAAAGGATCATCTGTAAGGACGCAAGAACACAGAGGATAGACCACAGAAGATAAGTGGTCAACCTAGAAGATAAAAGTCAACCACATAGGATAGATTTTGGGTCAAGGATTATAAGAAGGAGTTAAGAAGTTATATGAGTTGAAGCATATGGTCTGTGTTACTGTTCACAGAGTATCGTCTGTGTTACTATTCACAGAGTATCGTCTGTGTTACTGTTCATAGACTCCTTCTGTGTTTCGCTTCTTCTGTGTTCGTCTGTACCTATCTTTTGTCCCATTGTTGACCCCCCAAAAGACAGAATTGGACTCGGAGGTCTGCATGGAAGATGTGGATTTTAGAATTCTTTTCCAAACCATATAAAGAACACCTTGATCCGATCCCTTTAGAGAAAGTTATGGCAACTGAAAAATATTATCTGTGTTACTATTCACAAACTTCATCTGTGTTACTGTTCACAGACTTCGTCTGTGGTACTGTTCACGCTATCGTCTGTGTTACTGTTAGCGCTATCGTCTGGGTTACTGTTCATGACTATCTTCTGTCTTATTTTTGACCCACCAGACGATATAATTGACCTTTGAGATCTTCATAAAAGTTGTAGTTCTTGAGATCCTCTTTCAAACTAGCTAAAGGAACCCTGATTTGGACATCTATAGCAAAAGTTATGCTAACAAACTTGAAGCACGTATATGTAAAGTGTGGACTCGCCAATGCTGTTCTTTGAAGTTCTTTAGGCTGAAATGGATAAATGATAGTCGAAGAGCGGAGCTGAACTAAGAAGGTGAGTTGTTGAAGGCAAGTATGGGTGATAAATATGTTTAATAAGTATGTGACAGTGGTGGTATCGGAGAAGAGAAGATAAAACGATAATGGTTAAGGTGTTCTCTTGGGAGATAAACTCACGTATTAAGATATGCTGCATGCGAGTTGGACTTCGGAAACGAGGTCCAACAGAAAGGGGGAATCTATTGGGAATTAAAGAAAATCTACCCAATTATGAAAATTTCGATTTAATGGGCCTAGACGATCCTAGGGTGAATTACTCACTCTCGAGTTATAATTCTTATCCCTAATTAGTAATCCCTAATTCAAATTATGAAAATTGTGATCTCTCGATCTACAATTTGTCCAAAACCTAAATTAGTTCTAACACTGTCTATTAACCTACCAGGAATTTATACTCGATCTCTCGTTACATGACTCTACCAGTTTGATTCAATTCTCTACCTATCGATTTACCTAACTCTTGTAAATTGATGATTTTTACCGGCTCACCCTCTCAATTTATTGCCTAGTTATGACGAATAGAATTGAATCACAATGAATCAAAATAAAACACAATCACATCAATTTTATTAATCTCAAGAATAAATAAACCCAAAGGTGAGTTTAGATAGAAAAATCAACACTCAACGACAAATAATTCTAATCAATCTTAAATTCCATACATCAATGAAATCCAAAATAAAAACTGGGTAATACTGTCAGAATAGATCTTGGAGTCACGACTGCGGGAAACCACCTGTTTCAGAAAGTACGTCGCGTCAAGCGTATCTCTGTGCCTCTCTTCCTTCGTCTCTTTCCTCGATCGATTAATCTCTATCTAGGTTTTCCATCAAATTTTTAGAAAATCTCACGTTTGTGCAGTTCTCTTAGCTCTCCAATCTCCCTGGTGGTTGCTAGGTATTGTTCTATTTATTCCGTATCAGCTTTAGGTCAAACTCAGGGTCGAAACGATTCAAAAAATCACCTAAAAATTGAGTTTTCTATCAGCTCGACACAGGGCACAATTGTGGCCCTGCCTGCCACAATTGTGGGTGGAACTTTTTCCTTTCTGTCACAATCGTGGCCTGACTTGACATTCTCTGTCACAATCGTGGCTCCTGGTGCATGATCATGGCCTGGCTGCCTCTAGCTCTCCTTCTTCTATCATGATCGTGGCTAATGTGCACAATCGTGGCCTGTATGTTTTGGCTCGAAACTCTTCAAATCTTCACTGTTCTTCCCTGTTTACCCTGCAACACTAACACACACATCAAGGTACCTAAAAATATACAATTTAAGCTTAAAGATTCAAACTAACCCATACAAACACTTAAACACAAAAACTAATCTAATTAAGCCCTAAATGCGTACTTAACACTCAGTTTAACACAAAATGCATAACAAATCAAACACTAGAACATCATACAAAACAATACTATCAGAAGCCACATGGGAAACTAAGGAGAACATAAGGAAACAATACCCCTATTTGTTTGATTAATCAGGTAAGAACTTCGAGGACAAAATTTTCTAAGGGGGGAGAATTGTTATAGCCCATTTTCCATACTATAGGTTAGAGCCTTAGATTATTATATATGAGTCAAATCATTTTAGCATTTATGGAATGCATTTCACTCACATGCATATCATTAGCATACACATATGAATTATGATTTCGTACGCATTGTATATATGCACTTAATTGACTTATTTTGGGGTATGAAAGGTTTAAAATGATCATAATGTGAATTATGTATTGTTTATGTCTTGAATTTTGGTTTGATTGGTTACAAGTAGCAAATTTGGAATTAATTGTTACCATTAGAAAAGTGATGAATTAAAATGTATATTTAGACTAGGAAAAATACCAAGTGACAAGACAAATTGGCACATAGAAAATTAAGATAACTAAGCCTATGAAATAAGTGAAAATGGCATAGATAGATGAGTGACATTTGACATGGGTAATTAATTGACAAATGGCTGCAATGATTGAGTGACAAATGGAATAGTAACTACGTAACATTCGGCAGCTTATGGAGGCGATAAATGGCTTACATGCTTAGGGACATATGTTAATGTAATATGGTGACATCTAGTATACAAGGAGTAACGTTTCTGTAGGTGTAATTTTAACCTTGTTCATCCTTCTTCTCTTCTCTTCTCTCACCACATCTATCTTCCATTCTTGTGTTTTTCCTTGAGCTATACTAAATTACTACACCAAATACATGTTTTTACCCTTCACAAAATAGCTAAATAACTAGATTATTGTTGTCTTTTATCATAGCCGAAAACCATCCAATTTCTACCTTAAATTTGGGATGACTTTGCATGCATAGAGGGCTAGGTAGGCTTAATGAATTGAACTGTAATTTGAAGCTAAATAAGTAAGTAAATTGTTGTTCTTTATGGCATGTTATAACAGAAAGATTATGATGGTTGAATTGGGATAGATTGTATATGATGTTGATGTTGAAGGTGTACTAGAAAATGGAGAATAAATGGATACTTTTCTATTCTATTTTTGCATGTACAAAAATAGAAGTTTATGTACTGTTGTATGGATGGTTTAAGTTGGGATTTGAAGTATAATTGATGAGGAATTCATGATAAAGATAAGTGACATTAAGGTGTTTTCAAATCTAGAAAATTAGAGCTGTAGGTGTGTTTGTAAAAAAAAATAAATGTTAATGACATAAGTGAGCAGAATTTTGTAAGCCTTAGTGTAACAAATATGGATGTTAAATTAACCTGAAATCAAGTAACCTTAAGGAACATGAAATCTGAAAACTTTCAAGTGTTAGTAATGTCTTTAAGCTTGTAAAATTTGTGAGGTATTGAAGATAGTAAAGTTACACACATTAGTGATGTGATGACAAATTCTGGAACTTTAATTTCAGCCTTCTATACATGTTGAACCAGCTAAGAAATTTCACTTTAAATTGGTATATTTGGACTTAATTAAGGTTAGCAATGAGCCTAGAATGTTTCTTGATTAATTGGTTAAGATCTTAATAAGTTTGTGTAGTTAATTGATGTCATAATCTAAAGAATGGATTTTTTTGATGTGGAAATTCTGATTTGTTAAAAGAATAAATGAGTTCTTTTAATGCAAACATGATCTTTAGGACATAAATAATGCGTATAAGGTATGGATGAATGAGTATTGAGGAACATAGGGTATTTGTGAATGAGAATTGGGTAAATGTATGAATATACTTTGTTGGAAAAAGTTTGGTGAATGTATAGAGTTAGCTTCCTAAAATTCTAGATTTAAAGTAACAATTGCGTGTGTATTATAAGAGGCTTTTGATCATGGAAAAGTTCAAGGATAAGTGTAAAGTATGGTTGATGAATGTCGAATAAATCAAGCTAACTTAAAGGTACAAACTTGATTGCAAAATAGTAGTATACAAAATATGATGTTTGAATGGTGAAAATTTATACATTCCAGGAAAGGTCAATTAAGTATGCATTAAATATGACACAAAAAATATATATATATATATATACATATATGTGCATGATTAAATATTCATATGATTGATCAACTTAGTAATGTGTGAACTATATGTGTGTATAGCATGATAAAAGAAGCACAAATTGATCATCAGCATCCAGACATTGACGGATCATCAAGCCAATAGCTTATATAGAGAGTGCTGTGAGTTAACCTAGATGTTTTCTCACTATGACTAAATTTTTTTAATTAACTTTTAGATATTGAATTGTTATTAATATGATTGTGATGATTTTAGACATTCATGATCTGAGGCGTTCGATATTGGGGATTGTATTAAAAGTGCTTTCTAAATGTATGTGAATATGGAAAATGTGCACTCAATTGAATGTTGAATGTCAAATTTAGATCCAATGAAAATGATAATTGACTGTGCACATTGAATGAAAGTGTTGGTAGCATAATATGTGAGTTGATGCATTCTATCACATTGTTATACATGATTAGATAAAGGAGTTATGATCGGAGTGACCAATGTGAAAAAAGCTTAAAGCTCAAAATTATGCACAAAAAGCCACAGGCTCAGTTATTAATGAGCTCAGTATCCACAATGGGTATGGGATAGAGTATGAAATGAGCCCGATATTTTCAACGGATACCGAACAGTAAATAGGTGCAAAGTAAAATTGAAAGTGGAGTCACATGTGCATTTGCATTTATATATATATTTCTTTACAGATATCATATGAATGATTGTAAAGTGTTACTGAATTATGTTGATATGACAATATGTAATGTTTATGTACATGTTGATGATATGAATGACTGAGATAAATGATTGTATTATTCTGAAACGATTATATGAATTGTTTGTAGTTCAAGATGTATTATTAAGATATGATGTATATTGTGATCTAATATTCAATATGGAATGATGTGATACATCTGCTGAATTGGGAAATACACTTGTGAATTTGATTGAAACTTGTGATAATTATGTTTTGACTTGAGTGAGCACATCGATGATTCACTCACTGAGTTTACAAACTCATCAAAATTGCAACATTGATTTTCAGGTATAAGGGAGGCCTAGCTTATAAAGTGATATAATAGAAGTTTACTACTGTCAATTTTGGAAACAAGAATAGCTCAAAAGTTTGGTCAGCTAATACCTACAAAGTCTAGATAGAATATTTTTGTTTATCTTCTCTTTTTATGTTGAACTTTTTGTATAAAACTTTAAACTCCCAAATGTTATGTATAAACATGGATTATGTAATGTAATGACAATGTAAGTAAGTTTCATTTTGTGAATGAAATGAGGAGTTTGACCATTGGAAGTACTTATGTTCTGTATGATGCCATAATAAGTTCATGTAATTGCTCTAACATGCCATTTTCATAGGGTTTGCTCTTGAATGTCCTCTAGATGTTCAGGCATATGCTCTATGGTAGTGATGTGTTACACCTCTATTGTCTTTGTGGGACAAGTTCCTTCCCACTTTGAAGTGTAATAGCCTTTAGTTATTGTCTCGATTTTTTTCCCGAAGTGCTAGGAAGAATTCCCATATATCACGTAGAGAAAGCGTTTAATAATTGATTTATTTGGACCTCTATATTATGGATAAAAGAGGATGATTATTTGTTACTTGTTTGAATCTGCCTTCCAGACTCTTTTGAGCATCATTTAGGGTTCCAAGCTTCTAGTTTGGATTCCATTGAACTTGGTTTGTCTTGCTGTAAACCTGATGGTCTTTGAGGTCTGAATTGTCCTCCAACGTTGTTTGAACAAGAGAATTTTGGATGATTTTTCCAACCAGGATTGTATGTGTTGGAGTAGGGATTATTTCCCCCTCCTCAACTGTATTGGGTTCCTATGTAGTTTACTTGCTCTGATCCATTATCTTTCATCAAGAAGCAATCGACTATATCATGATCCATCTACCCACAAAGCTCACATTTTAGTTGAACAACTTTAACTGTGTTTGAGGATGAAGCCTTCATGTTGTTTAGCCATCGAGTTACATTATCAATTTTAGCCTACATTTCTATCATTTGATCGACAGGTACAATTTCTTTTTTCTCATAGAGATTTGTGGGTTCTCTACTTCACTCATTTGTCCATAAACAACTATTACTCACCATTTCTTCTAACAGCTCTTCTACTTCATCTACTGTCTTCCTCATAAGTGATCCTCCTGAAGCCCCATCAATTGTTCCTCTTGTATGCGAGGTTATTCCGTTATAGAATGTTTGCAAAAGAAATTCTTTAAGTAGCTTATGATGTGGACATTTTCTTTGTAAGTCTTTGTATCATTCCCACGCTTCATAAATCGATTCCCGATCACCCTGCTGAAAATTTATGGTCTCTTTGATAATCTTCGTAGTCTTGGTAGGGGGAAAGTACTTGTCTAAGAAGGCACGAACTAATTGATTCCAAGTGATGACATTAATCGGGTTGAGGGAATGGTACCAAACTTTTGCTCTATCCCTTAAGGTAAAATGAAAGAGTCTCATTCTTACAGCATCCTCCGACATCTAATGATAACTGAACGTATCGCATATTTCAAGGAAATTGACAATATGTGCATTTAGGTCTTCATTCGTTAATCCACAAAATTACACATTTTGTTGAAGCATATTTAGAAGGGTTGGTTTGATTTCAAAGGAAGTTTCTTGCACGGGTGGCCTAATTACACCTTGATTGGCTACATTGAAGCCAGGTCTCAACAAGTCTGTAAAGGTTCTCGGTTGATGCCCTTAGTTTGCTCTTTGATCCAACTATTGCGGAAACTCCTTGGCCATTGTTGCTTTTACGGTTTCTTCTTCTTCATGTCGAGCTCTTCTAATTGAGCGTTCTAAATGAGTGATGTCAAGCTTTACAGTTTTATTTATGCAACTCGAACATCTTGTAGTTCTTGTGTTCATGCAAGAGCACGGACACACAAAAAAGGGAAGAACAGAAAAACTTAAAACTAACTAAAATACCTTAGACTAAGAGAACTAAACTATTCTTCACCCTCCCAGGCAACACCACTAAAAACCTTGATTATGTCGTTCGAGCTTTAAAATTTACAAGCCCTTAAATATCGTAAGCGCACGGGTCGCGTCTATAGTATAAAAGGTGTTAATCCTACAAGGAGGGGGATTAATCTAATCCTAAAATCCTAAGGCTGAAAAGATATGAAACTAAAAATAAATAAAGCACCAGGAAGTAAATATAAGAATTGAATTCGACCATTTAAATCAGAAATTAAATACGAAGGAATTAACAATTGAGCAACAAGCACACATAATGGAAATCAACCAAGAACTTACCAAGTTATGAAAAAAGGGATTTTACCTATCATTAATGCTAACCTAGCTAATTATATGTTAATGAGGTGTCGGTTCTAGACGATCCTAGGGCTGATTAGTCTCTCTCGAGTTATAACCATTAACCCTAATTTATAAACCTTAATTGGATTATGAAATTTGTAATTTCTCTATTCAAAAATTATCCAAAACCCTAATTAGATATGATGAAGCCCTTTAATATCTACATCACAATATCTACATCCAAAACCCTAATCACACAGGATCTCTCTCCGCATAATTACCAATATGATTTGTGATGGTTTCTGTTAAATCGCCTAACTCTCATTAATCCAATTTAATCATTTTTCATTCAGTTCACCCTCTCAATTTGTTACCGAATTATGCAAGGACGCAATCAAATCTTAACATTCATCTATTAAACACAATCAATTAAAATATCATTAAATCAAAATAAAATCGTAAAGAAAAGTTCGAACATCATCAATATTCTACCATCTATCATCATACAATCCATCCCAACTTTATACATGAATAAAATTCAAACAAAAAGGAAATTGAAACTTATAATGGACGATTTAGGAAGGCAGCAGTGTTGGGAAACCTCCTGATCTGAGAAGTATGTTGAGACTGCTTCTTCATCCTCTTTCTTCCTCTTCCTACTCTCTTTCTCTTCCTTTTTCTCTCTTAGGGTTTCCAAAAGTGGCTGCATGAAAAGCTCCTTTCTTTCCTCTCTTGTTGTTCTTTAAATAGTCTCTTATGTTTTGAGTAACCCTAGGGCTTTTTTGAGGTCTGAAAGGTTCAAAAAGTTCCTCAAAACATGAAGTTTGTAAGTGTCTACGCGTCTGCCCTATATAGGCCACGATCGTGGCTCATATCGGAGCCTTCTGTCACGATCATGGCATGCAGGCCATGATCGTGGGCCATTCCTGGAGTTTCTATTAGGACACAATCGTGGGCCGTTGTTTCGGCCCGAATGTCTTCCAAAACCACTTTATTCTTCGATATTGACCTTGAAACATTAGTAAACACATCAAAGTACCACAAAAATATAATATTTAAGCTTAAAAGCTTGTACTGACCCTTAAAACACTTAAAACACAAATAATTAACAAACTAACACAATTCTAACCTAAACACATACTAAATGATTGAATTAATAGCTATACACATATTAAACTATGCCCTAAAACATGATGCAATTTACACTTATCAGATCCCCACACTTAAACATTTGCTTGTCCTCGTGCAAAAAAAACATCAAACAACATAAATCATAAAGCACTCAATGCAATAATGAGACAATGGCTTCAATTTCATCAAAACAAATTTAACTCTAAACACAATCATTCAAGTTGTTTCAAATTATTAACATGCAAAATCTACGTGTAGGAGCTCTAGATTAAATATACATATTAATCAAGACTTAAATGTCAAGTTTATTCACCCCTTTCAATTATACACACACACATTATTTGGTCATTCGAACTTTGTAACTAATCCTAAGTATGTTTTCATCAAAAGTTAAGCTACTTATAAGTTTCGTAGGTTTTTTATTATAAAACATTCTTTCTTGTTACTTTTTGCGGACATGGATCTAGTCGTTTTACACGAAGGTAAACATTGGTGATGAATGTCAATCCGGCTACTTGACTAAGTCATCTTTTTATTAAATTGCTTGGTTGGAACGTCATTATAGCCTTTTGACACGAAGGCACTCATTTATGATGCGTATTGATCTGGTTACTCGGCTGCATCATGTTCTCAACTGGCTACTAGCTCTATTCATAACCCAAAAGCCAACATAATAGTTATTTATTTAAAATTTACAACACTTTTTTTTATTAATGCCTACTTTATTGCTTTAGCTACTCGTTTTCATAAAAAACTACTAGCTAACCTACTTAGTCAAAAGAACTAAAATTATTAATGAATGTGACAACTTATAGGTTGATAAACTAACACTGAATCCTAATTAACTTTCATATTTTAACCAAAGAACCTAGATCACTAATTTTGCAAGCTAATGACTCTTCACAACCTAATAGATTATATTTTAAATTAAATCAATTTCATTCCATCTAAGCCATCGATATATTCACACAATTCATAATATACAACCTAAACACACTAGCATAACAATGTGCAAAATTCACATTTAAAGCAAAACATACAACCCTTCCCACACTTGAACAACATATTGTCCTCAATGTGAAAAGGAGACAAACAAACACACATGGAATGAAGTAATATGAAATAAAATAGAAAAGCTAAATTTAAAAGAAAAGGGTTAGAAACAAAACCTTACAGTGATGGAGGTGATGATGGTGAGGGACTGAGAACAAATCCGCTAGATGCCCGAGATTGTTGTCTTATTTTGGAATTGCTTAAAGCGAGAGAGAGAATTAGTGATCCCAGATCAATTAAAATTATTAAATTTTTATTTAAAGTTTAAGACAACTCTAACTATGTACAACAATTTCAATCAAACTACTGAACGTGCTAATTTATGGTCATTAACTTGACCTTTCATCTTTGGAGGTGTCTTTAATTATTCGAACTGAAGGAAATCACTTCCTTATCCTTGGGAATAACTCCTCTGAGATATAGTTTGCAACGATGCTTGTTGATCTTAAAAGTTTCCTTGTTAGCACTTTCTAGTTTGAACACTCTATAATCAAAAACTTGAATGACCATAAAAGATCCACTTCATCGAGATTTTAGCTTCCCTGGTGCCTCAACCTTAAATTATATAGCAGCACTACATCTCCTACCTTAAATTCCATTTGCTTAAGATTAGAATCATGCCATTTCTTTACCTTCTTCTTGTAGAGTTTAGACTCATCCCATATATATCAGGTACACTATGTAGAAATATCTTTCTTTATTGGTAAGATAAATCAAAAGGAAGCTTTCCACTGGCAACGTAATTTGTGATATTAGCAAACCATGATATAGTCAGACTTTCAAGCAACATCAGGGTTTAATTAAGGAAAATCTCATTAATATCTTTTCTTTGCTTGCATTCCCCTCTTTCTAATCTTGATAAGTGGTTTGCGACCATATTTTTTGCTCCCTTTTCATCTCTCACTTCTATAACAAATTCCTGTAAGAATAGCACCCATCGAATGAGCCTTGGTTTGGCATCCTTTTTGTTAAAAGGATATTTTAATGCTGCGTGATCGGTGAATACGATTACCCTTGATCCCAAGAGGTATGGTTGAAATTTATCATATGCATACACTACTGTGAGAAATTCCTTCTCTATAGTGGTGTAATTAAGCTGAGGTCCTACAAAGGTCTTACTAGCATAGTAGATCGCATGCAACCTTTTATCTTTCCTTTAGCATAATACACGACTATAGCTTGGTCGCTTGCATAGCACATAACCTCAAATGGAAGTGTCCAATCCGGTGGTGATAGAATTGGTGCTGATGTTAGTGCCTCATTAGTTTGTTGAAGGTAGACATAAACTTGTCATCAAAGAAAAAGGGCATATCTTTGACTAACAGGTTTGTCAAAGGTCTTGCAATTTGCTAGAAGTCTTTGATAAATCGATAGTAAAATCCTACATTTCCTAAGAATCCTTGCACACCTTTTACGTTGCTTGTTGGTGTGAGTTTCTCTATAACCTCTATTTTTGCTCTGTCCACTTCAAATTCTTGGTGTGAGATTTTATGTCCTAGTACTATCCCCTCTTGTACCATAAAATGGCATTTCTCCTAATTCAGCACTAAATGTGACCCCACATCTTTGAAGAACTCTATCTAAATTAGTTAAACACATTTCAAAAGCGTCTTTAAAAACTGAAAAATCATCCATGAACACTTTTATTATATCTTCGATCATATCGGCAATGATAGACATCATACATCTTTGAAATGTAGCTAGGGCATTCTATAGTCCAAAAGGCATCTATCTATATACAAAGGTACCAGAAAGGCAAGTGAATGTGGTTTTTCTTGATCATCAGGGTAGATTAAGATTTGATTGTATCCTGAATATCCATCTAAAAAGCAATAAAACGAATGATCAGTCACCCTTTCTATCATCTAGTTTAAGAACGAGAGAGGAAAATGATATTTTTTAGTCATTGAGTTGAGATTGCGATTATCTATGCACACTCTCCATCCTATGATGGTTCTTATAGAAATTACTTCTCCACTCTCACTTTTTATTACCGTCATTCCACCTTTTTAGGTACACATTATACTGGACTGACCCATTCACTATTGGAGATGGGATAAATTATCCCTACATCTAAGAATTAGATTATTTCCTTCTTAAACACCTCCTTCATATTAAGGTTCAACCTTCGTTGGCGCTCCCTTACCATTCTACATCTTTCCTTAAGGTTTATTTGGTGCATGCAAACATTTGGGCTTATACCTCGAATATCATAAATCTATCATCTAATGGCCTACATTCGCTTCTAACAATTGCTACCACCTTACTTTCTTGTTTCTTATTCAATTGGTTGGAGATGATTATCATTGACTTTTGACCTTCACCTAGAAAGGTATAATTGAGATGTGTAGGTAAAGGTTTAAGCACTAATGTGGGTGGTTTTTCTGTGGATAGTGGAATGGGTGCTTCGGTTCGGACTAATTTATCTTGATGCATTTGAACATCCGACTCCTCCATCTCATCATCTCCTTTAGACTCAAGTTTCTCATATCCATTATCTATCTTTGCTTCCACTGATTGTAGTTTTGCAATACAACTCTCTACTTGTTCTTGCAAATTGTGATCCATAATTTCAACCTTTATGTATGCGTTGTTTGCTGTTGGATTTTTTAAAGCCTTATTCATATTGAATTCGATATAATCTTCGCCTATTCGAAGTGTTAATTTTCCTTTGTGAACGTCACTTATGGCTTTCCATATATTCATAAATGGTTGACCAAGGATCAGTGGATAGTTCTTATCTTCTTCAAAATTGGGAACCAAAAAATCCACAGGAATAATGAACTTGTCCTTTTGCATTAGAACGTCTCCCAAGGCATGTGTTCCAAAGCATCTACAAATCAGAGATTTTTTTGTAATGTCTTTAATTTCTCAACGAATTTTACAAATTACGCATCCAGCTTCTTCTTCTGCAATCATTGAGGAAAGGAATCTTGGGTTGATATGGAAGGAGGGTATTCGCTCATATTCACTTCTTTCTCCTTTTTATGATTTTTCTCAACAGGAGGGAAGGGCTCTTCTTGTAATAGCCTATTTTCCATACCAATGGTTAGAGCCTTAGATTATTATATATCAGTTAAATCAATTTAGCATTCATGAAATGCATTTCACTCATATGCATATCATTAGAATACACACATGAATTGTGATTTTGTATGCATTGCAAAAATAGTATATGCACTCAATTGACATATTTCAGGGTATGAAAGGTTTAAAATGATCATGATGTGAATTATGTATTGTTTACGTCTTGATTGGTTATCAGTAGTAAATTTAGATTAAATTGTTACCGTTAGAAAAGTGATGAATTAAAATGTTAAATTAGATTAGGAAAAATGCCAACTGGTAAGACAAATTGACACATAGAAAATTAGGATGACTAAGCCTATGAAATAAGTGACAAATGACATAGATAAATGAGTGACATTTGGTATGGGTAATTAATTGACAAATTGACTAGTAATTAGGTAACATTTGGCAGCTTATGGAGGGGATAAGTGGCTTATATGCTTAGGGACATAAGTTAATGTAATATGGTGACACCTAGCATCTAAGGAGTAACGTTTCTGCAGATGTAGTTTCAGTCTTGTTCATTCTTCTTCTCTTCTCATCTCTCACCATAGAAACTTGCTTCTATCTCTCATTCCTATTTTTTCCTTGAGCTATGCTAAATTACCACACCAAATACATGTTTTTAGCCTTCACAAAATTGTTAAAGAACCAAATTATTGTTATCTCTTATCATAGCCGAAAAACATCCAATTTTTACCTTGAATTTGGGATGATTTTGCATGCATGGAGGGTTAGGTAGACTTAATGAATTGAACTGGAATTGGAAGCTAAGTAAGTAAGTAAAGTGTTGTTCTTTATGACATGCTATAATAGAAAGATTATGATGGTTGAATTGGGATAGATTGTATATGATGTTGATGTTGAAGATGTGTTGGAAAATGGAGAATGAATGGGTACTTTTCTATTCTATTTTTACATGTACGAAAAGAGAAGTTTATGGACTGTTGTATGGATGATTTAATTTGGGATTTGAATTATAATTGATGAGGAATTCATGCTAAAGATAGGTGATATTAAGGTGTTTTCAAATGTGGAAAATTAGAGTTGTAGGTGTGTTTGTAAAAAAATGAATGTTAATGACATAAGTGAGCAGAATTTTGTAAGCCTTAGTGTAACCA
>JAOTAY010000191.1:32342580-32357071 GCA_025629805.1 Erythroxylum baracoense | reverse complement strand
CTATTTTTTTGTTCTGTCCATTGCAACCAAACACATTTTGTCCTCCAGACGAAGACAATTTTTTCTGTTCTGTCCATTGCAACCAAACACCTCACTGTCTCCAATTTTTGTTCTGTTCCGTTTTCAGATTTCTGTCTCGTCCCGTCTCTGCATCTTGAAGACAGCAACCAAACGCAGCGTAAGGGTTAAGGACTGCGAGGTGACTTTTTAATGGTCTTCTGCAAGATCATCTTGTTACTCCTGTCTACAGTATACTGGAAGAATAGAACCACCCTGAAATTTGACAACTTTGCAGTTGAAAAACTCAGCAAAGGCTAAGGATGAATATCCATGTACTAATGATTCCACGTGCAACTTTCCATGCAACTGGGACGGCTGCATCGAACCACTCTCAAGCTCCTCATTCAATGAGGTCGAGACGGAAGCCCGTCGATGTGTATTCAAGTTGATATTCTTGGCGCCTCATGGATAACTAAAGTCAGTTGCTTTGTTATTTTCATTTGGGTACGACTTTCCCTCTTTAAGGTCTCAACTCCAGAACCTGTTTCTTAAATACCTCTATGTAATGCTACCAAAAGTTTACTGCAAGCTCTGAAAGTTAATGCTACCAAAAGGGCATCTTATATGATATCCTAATTTTCTTCGTAGTTGTGGAGTCAATCTAATTTTACTTACTTTCTTCGTCACCTACAGTGATTCAGTGCGACTTGAGAAGCTGGGCTGGAACCACGAATTTTCGTGTTTCTAAGTTATGCTGCAAACGACATGATTGATGGTATGATAATACATTGTTTTTCCATGGCAAGGCAAAATGAAACTGTCTGCGGATATAGTTCCTGGAATACATCATACATGATGCTTAGGCTGGGCTCTACATACACAGTCATGACTTGAAACAGTTGAAAAACGAATTAAGTTGTACAGTCCAAATTCCAAAAGAGTGCTATCTGATGTCCTACGACAATAAGGAAAAGGAGGAAGGAGGAAACATTTAGAGTACTGGTAATCAAGAGAAAAAAAATAACAATCAAACAATTAACACATCAATGCAGTAATTGCTTGAAAATTGAGAAAGAGAGATCCTAGGTTATACTATAAGCGAAGCTCCTTAGCCTTTGTACTAGTGAGCCCAGTTTCAGCTTTTCTCTTCTTAATTTCACCAACAAGCCTCTTCACATATGCTACATAGGCATCAACATCGAATTTCCTCTTGCACCCCGCATAGTTCATATAACGTATTTTCCCAAAAACGGGCCTCTCTTTCCATCCCTAACAATAACCAATTTAACACATGCATAATTAACTTGTTTTATGAAACACTGGAGCTCATTCAACTATTTTATGAGGCAATTACTCATTGCATGAGAAATTCTCAAATCAAGAAATGCTGTATAGTGCAGGATGAGGAACAAGATAAACTTAACAGGTGTAGACAGTAAGCACCTTAGATGAGTGAAACTAATCATATATCCCAAATAAGCCCTTATGAAATAAAAATTTGGCAGTTTGTGAACCTTCAGGCACTATCTTATTCAATTTTTGTTTAATACGCTTTTACCTGCAAATGCAGAGAAAAAGAGAGAGATCACTGCATACCTGATCATGAACACCACATATTGACCACATGCAACCAACATAACCATTTGGATCCCTGCCGTCTATTTCATACTGCAATAGAACCACTGATCAAATCTTCTAATAATAAAACAAGCAACAAGCAAGGAAAATATTTGTTATATTTACCTTGTCGTTAAGATATATGGATATTGAGAGGGCTTCTTCAGGTCCTCTTGTCCATTCAAGAATTTTCTTTGCCCAATACATACTGCAGAATTAACACCAAACGCAACTAACATAATTATCTCAGTTTCTGAAGATTAGTTCAACAGGATAAACAAAAGTTTAAAGCAAAGTGACAGTCATATAATTTTAGTTCTCTAATTTTAAGATTTTTTCTATTCAAGTCCTTTAACATAAAAGGTTTTTGTTCCAGTCTTTTGTCTCATTGTTTTGGTTCAATTAAGTACTTCCATTAATAGAGATTAATAGAAAGTCGATATAGCACACCCAAAATAAAATATGGATAGAGACGTCAATTTCTATTAGACCCATCTAAACACGTGTAAAAAGTTAAAAGCTAAAAAAAACTTAACTAATATGCGTTGAAATTTAAATACAAAAACTCACTTTCCATAACAATATGTAGAGAACCAATATTTTTACAGAAAAATATGAACAAATCTAATTGCGAAGGAAGAAATGGTGGCTAGAATTACAATGTGTAAGAGTAGGGGTTTTGTTTTTTACATATATATCTCGTTATTTGAGACTATGGAAGAATGTCAGTGACAAAACTTTCTTGCACAAAAAGGAGTCCAAGGAAGAAATGAGCTATATATCAATCAAATATTCTTCATATGAAATGTACCATGTAAGATTTATCTCTTATAAAAAAAATTTATGCAAGAAACCAACTCAAATATATTTAATTTTTGTGATTTTTTCTGGTGAAAAAAATTTATGCAAGTAGGTTATGCAAATATATTTAATTTTTGAGATTTTGTGCTTTGAGGAAGGGCACATGCAATTTTTCTTGCAAATGGATCAATCCACCTATGCGTCCTAGAGCTATCCAAATCATTCATGAGTTGTTGAGGAATAATATGATGTATGAACAAGAAGTAAAAAAACATAAGAGAATGATGTATCACCTTGTTGAGTTAGTCAGAGGAAGCAGAAGTTGCTTGTATTGTACATTGGACCAAATGAAATATTTTTTACGTTGTCCAATAGAACAAAGGGACAATAACTGCTTCCTCTTTTGTTTGTATCTTGGACGCTAATAAATTACGTATATTTTGCTTTTGCAATATCTGTATTTGTTTCTTTCGTTGTTTAAATTGCTAATTATTTATGCAATTGAATAGCTTATAACATGAAATTACACAACTTACATCATGATAACAAGTTTCAAGATTTATAAGGGTACAATTTATTTACAAGATTATAAGGACAAAGGTAGTATATTGCTTTTGGGGATAATATTAGCCAAGGATTGAAGTGTTTTACACATCAAAATAAGAGGAAAAAAAAATCTTTGGTTGAACACAACCTCAAACACGACATGTTGCATGTCATGTTCCTATTTCGACATAAAAAGTTAACTAGAAATTCAAACACGACCTCACACATAAACATATAATAGCCCATGTTAATGTTTGAAACTAGGGTTTAAGAAATCAGTATCGAACATAGACATGTTACAGTCTATGTTCATCATGACAACAAAAATTATGCCTATTATGATTATATTAATCAGCACATGGATGAAAACAAACAAGGATATAAACACCCTAAATATGTTGACAATCATAATGGATTAATATTGTTTTGCCAATATCAAAATATTAGTATACCAGTTAGCTAACAATCCAAAAAGCATGACCTCATTAATAGCTAACAATCCAAAAAGCATAACCTCATTAACTAAATCCAAAATACATAAACCCAATATCTATTAACATCGGTATCATCACAGAAGAAGATCATAGTTGTTCAACATTTGTATCAAGATGGTCCACTAACTCTAGATTGTTGAGTATCTACTACAAGTTGGCCATGCTTCTTTGCTTTCTCCTTCACATCTTTCTAGTTAGAAAGAATTTGTTGTGATTCTTTCTTACTTTTGCATATTTCCTGTATAGTATCCCTTAATTTAAGAAGAATACACATACAGCCATATGATTGATTTGTTTACCATATATACCATAGAAATATATGAAAGAATTATATTGCATATTCACAACTTGGTATCAGAGTTTTGAGCTCTAATTCTTCCTTCTTTTTGTGAATCTTAGCCACCTCAACTCTTTTAAAAACCCTAGCCATTGTTTTCTTATGAAAACCCAGCCACTTTCTTACCTAAAACCACTAGCCGCACCACAATATGTCTACCGAAATTGAGGCTGAATCTTCTAATAGCAAAAAGATATCCACCATGACATTCAAGATGCTACTTCATCCATCTATATTAAATTGGATGGCGCTAACTATCGAGTTTACTTTGGAAATACATATTGCTTGAAGAATAAAAAACAAGAGGTCAACGAAAGAAAGTTGCATCCTAAGAAGATGATCCAGACTATGATGAATGGAAGGCTACAGATGCACTAATAAAATCTTGATTGATAAATTCAATGAGCTTATCTAGTGTCATACTTTGTGCATATTGTGAAGCAGCAAAGGAAATATAGGAAGTTGTAGAAAGAAGTTACCTTGAAATATCTAAATCTTTTCAAGTCCATGAACTAATAAAGTCTTTCCAATTATATCACAGTGGTCAGTCTCTAGTAGATAATTGCAATGAGTTAAACTCAATTTTTATGGATCTTAGTTATCGAAGATCAAAAGATATGACCTGTATTAATAACATTAAAAAGATAGAAAACATATTACAGAAAATAGGGTTTATATATTTCTTGTTGATCTTGATCATAATTTGGATCAAGTTAGTAGTCACATTCTAGCTACTTCTTTATCAAAATTTTAAGAAGCTTATTCCTTAGTTCATCAAAAAGTACAACGATTAGTGATCATAGGGGTAGATATCCACTGAGAGGCTTTAGATGTTTCTGTTAAAAAAGATATTCCTATTTCAACTCTTGTGAGTTAGACTAATGGATATAACACTAGAAAATCATCTTATAAAAATACTAATAAAAGAGGTAAATTAGGACAATAAGAATTAGGCTGAAGGAAGAATTATTTGTCAATATTGTCATGACACAGATCACACCAAAAGCATGTGTCGGAAGCAGCAAAATAACTATTAGGAATTTGTTACAGTCTAATTGTCCCACATTAGTAATAAAAGAGGTTGATGAGGGGTTTATAGGCTTATTGACTCTCCCACCCTTTAAGCTAGTTTTTGGGGTTGATTCTCACATAAGACCTGTAACAATTGGTATCAGAGCTAACATCACTCTTTTAAGTCCTCGTGCCAAGCCCAAGGGTGGTGACGCCAGTATTGCAGTTTCACCCAGGGCTAGAAAAGGTCTAGCACACAGCCAGCCTGTGAGTGTGTTGGTGGTAACATCGGTATAGCAGTGTTCGCTCGGGACTAGAAAAGGTCTAGCGTATAGCCAACCTGCCGGTGCCTAGGCTGCGAAGCATGGTGAAATGTTACAATCTAATTGTTCCACATCAGTAATAAAAGAGGTTGATGTGGGGCTTATAGGCTTATGGGCTCTCCCACCCTTTAAGCTAGCTTTTAGGGTTGGTTCTCCTATAGGACCTGAAACAAAATCTCATTTAGCTCATGACGTAGCTATCATTACTACACCTAGCTCATCTATTGAGAAGACAATTACAGTTATTGCAGATGAATTTGTTCAATTCTCTTGGTACCAAAAAACATTAAAGAGTTCATTTCACCTTATCAGTGTTATTGTTGACTCAAGGAACACTTACTAATCTTCTTTCCTCTTCCTCACAATGGGTCATCAATTATACCTCAAGTCATATGACAAGTAATTTCAATCTTTTTTCTATTTTTCAAAATGCGCTCATCACATCTCCATGTTAGTTTAGTTGATAGATCTACTTCCTCTATTATTGGTTCTAACACACTATTTAACTATACTACATTATTTTTCTTATCATCTGTCTTGAAGCTACCAAGATTTTCCTTTAATTTACCGTCAGTGAGTAAACTCACTTGTTCCCTAAAATGTTATATCTCATTCTTTCCTAATCATTGTCTATTCAAAATCTTATGACAAAAAAGATTATTAGTAAAAGACTTGAATCAAGAGAACTCTACATTCTGGATACCTAGATGCCAAGACCCATTGCTTATTTCAATGTCTTAACTCCCTTTGAAACTCATTATCAATTAGGATGCCCATCTTTACCTTTATTGAAGAAGTTAAGTCATCAATTTTATAATGTACTTTACTAAAATTGTGAGTGCTATCAATTTGATAAAAATCATCACCTATCTTTGCTTTCTCGTGTTACTAAATGAACTAGTTTTCCTTTTGCGTTAATAAATTATGATTTTTAGGGTATATCCTACTGTGTTCAAATTTGGGTTTCAATATTTTGTTACTTTTGCTAATGACTTCTCTTGTGTGACTTGACTTCATTTAATAAGTCATTTTGAAATATTTTTCCATTTTATTACTTTTTGTGCTAAAACAAAACACAATTTAATGACTTGGTCCATATTTTGAGAATTAATAACGTCTAAGAATACTTCTCCACATAGTTTCGAACCTACATGATCAAAAAATAATATTCTTCTTCAATTATCATACGCTGACACACCATCTCAAAACCTTCTTCACCAAGTTCATCTTGACATCCTTCTTCACCTCTTACTTCTAACTCCTTAGCTTGATTATGAGCATCACCTTCATCATCCCCAATTATCTTTTGAAATTGCATCAATCACATGTACTGTTGCTTTTTGAGAACTTTCACTTGCAAAGACTTAAGTAGTTGGAACACTATGGTTGGTTGTTGCTCATTTACAACACCTACTACACTTGAAAATGACCCGTTGCCCTCTTCAACTTCAACTTTTTCAATAAAGACACCCTTACATCTAAATGAGAAGCATAAATCTCCATCTCTTTAAGACCCTTCACTATAATGTTATATGACTACTCAACCAACTTAACAATTTTTAAGTTAGTATTGTCATTTCCCAGTTCAGACTTGAAGACTTTCATGTACTTTAAAAAATATATGCTTTATGTCATAAAATTTTGTCATGTCCCTAATACTATCTCTGACATTTTGTGTCATCACATTTTGTCATGTCCCTAATACTATCTCTAACATCCCAAAACAAAATTTGTGTGCATCTATAACTTCAAATTGGTCCACCGTGCCACCAACATACGCAATAAGTGCATCCCCTTTGAATGACCCACCATGGTGTAAGTTCAATACCCATCCCAATCCATACTAACAAAGTCATAAAAAGACAAGTATTGGTTACACTCACCAATAAACCATATGCAAGGCAAAGATCATACCCTGAAAATCTCAAATCAAAACGAAGACTACATGCAAAAAGGCTAAAAGAGACCAATTATTTTATATAATCACAACACTCCAAAGATGGTAAGATCAAAGTTAAAGATGAAGTTTGATATCTCTATTGGAGGGTTTCAATTTGTCACTTTGTTTAAAGAGAAGAAGAGGGATGAAAAAGACGAGTCGAGATTTACCATAAGAGGCATGTAATTACCATTATTTCAAGAATTGAAGAGGTGTCTAAAGTTGGTAAATTCAACGTCAAGAAGGGTGAAGCCAATGTTAAAGAGATTGGTCAGAAAGGAAAACTAACAATTGCCACCGAGATTCACATCGTGACTCCATTGTTCTTGGAGGTAGATCCCCAAAGGTGAAGGACAACGACCTTATTAAGGTTTTTACATCTTTTGTAGGAGAAAGTAGATAGAAACATGTTTAAGAGTTTAGATTGTTAAGTTTTAGGATTAGATTTTTTATCTTTTTAAACATTATTTATTTTAATTTAAGTTTTTCTTTAATTTTTAAATATTTAACACGTGTTTGGATGGACCTAGTAAAAACTGATGCGTCTACCCATATTATATTTTGGGTGTGTAACATCGATTTTCCATTAACAAAGATTAACAGAAATAACTGACTGAGCGGAACATTAAGAATGAAGAACTACAATAAGAACCTTTTATATTGGAGAACTTAAATAGGAAAAATCTTAAACCTATAAGACCAAAAATATGTTTTGTAACTTAAAGCAAATGGCAAAACCTAAACCTAGGACTTTTCCATCCCATAACTAAAACTAAAGCAAAGCAGGTTGGTGCACAAAGACTTGCATCTATTCTCAATGCCTGTAAGCAACAACAATTATTATTGCAAATTCACGAGCATAGAAATATGCAGTTCGATATCAATCAAGCATATCCAAGGTGAAGTGCTTTGGCATATTTAAATAGCATTATTATGCTCATATGCTTTTCATTCTAGCAATATTTGATACTTAATTATCATGTACTGGTTGCTTTGAATCCAATGCATTATCTAGGTTACACATTTTTTCACTTATTATCATTCACTGCTTCCATGAAAATGAAAACAAACATGAAAATGTAATGTTGGAAGTTGCAAATAGGAGGCAAAATAAAGAGCTCAAGAAGTTACTTACCGCATGAAACCATGCATCTTTCCATAGTGAACCATCTCTAGCTGAGATGCATTCCAAAGCTGAATAATTCAATATTAATACAATTAAACCTAAGTCAATATTAGCAAAAATTTGAAAGAAAGATAATCTTTTTTTTATTATTAATATGGTATACTCAAAAGTCATATATTTAATAATGCAAAGCTCAAACTAACTACTACTAACTTTATAAAAAAGAATGTATAAACCTTCTCAAAGATTGAACTTACAGGATCATTCGTTTGTGCCTTCTCTAACTGCTCAGTCCTATGACTCAAAGAACATAAGAGGCTTAAGAGGTGGCATTCAAGATAGAAAATTGACATAATAAAAAGCCAAGTGAATCAAACAAAACTCACGAATAAATTTGCTCTCGCTTGTCACAATCATGGTCTTGTAAGGTCTTGCGTGCCCACTCCCATGCTCCTTGTAGTGAATCATAATGGGGTTGGTAGTAGCAAAAGTTATCAGCAAGTTCTCTACGCACAATTAACTCCTCTAGAAACATATCAACTGACTTCAGAGCACCAAACAGATGAAGACATATCAAGCTTGAATAAGATGTACTAAACAGTCACCAAAAGTGCAACATGATGGATATTAGAACGTACAAAAATGCCAGTGAAACATTAAAAGAAACAAAATTGATGAATCCAAGATTTAGCCCCACAAACCTGAGGACAAAGCTTCCTTACTTTACGTGCCTCCAAGGCACAACGTTGAGCAGATATATGCCCGAAATGAAGATAGGGAGAGAGACCAGAAAGTGATTTAGGTTTCAATGGGTTATTCCTATTAGTAGAATAATCATTCAACCGTTTTGTCAAGAATCCATTTTTACTTCCCATCAAAACCTCCATGCCAGCATCTTCTCCTGGTTTACACCATTCAATTTCAGGGACTTCTGCCCCTTTCCTAGACACGAAATCATAAAATTTTTGAAAGAAAGAAAAACATCAAACTTTAAGCAACTCCCATTAAATCAAAAATCTAACCTTGTGACTTCGGCAATGAGATCATCCCAATCAATGACCTGATTTGGAGCAGCAACCCACTTCGTAGTTGGTGATTGTGATGTAGGAAAATCAATGAGGAACTCAGGTAACCTTTTGTTTATCTTACTTCTTATAGTCTTTGCACTATACTCTAACTTATCTGATGCCACCCAAACTGGTACCACATTATGAGCATCAACTTCGTGTATGGTCAATGAATCACTTGTTCTCCTGCAAATCTCATCTTTAGATTTACGAATCTTTCTAAGAGGAGAGAAATCAGTAACCAAAAGGGACGCCCCACACTCTCTCAAGAATTTTGGTATAGTCTCTTCAGCTTCTCCCTATAAAGATAAATCCCAGTAAAAACAGTAATTTCCCACTAGCATTCTCTGCAAAGCACATTCATTTTCCAATTTCAATCTATCAACTATCTCTATAAAAAAAAAAAAAAAGCAACAAACAGATTAAGAAACACCAAGAAGATTAAAAAGAAAAACTGACCTTGAACAAAAAGAAAGGAACTCTAAGCGTTTCATCGATGCACCTCTGAAGCTGACGCAAACCCTTTAACATGAAACACAATTGGCGCGCTTTAGCACCCAAAAACTGGTCAAACAAATTGAAAGCGACAGCTACAGGTACGTTGTTCTTGTTGGCCTGATCAACGGCGTGAATAAAAGCCCAGTTGTCTCTAACCCGTTGATCTCTAAACATCCAGTAGACAACAGGACCCACAAGCTTAACGGACCCCTGTTTGAGGACCCGGATCCGACCCGGATGAACGGAGTTAGGCGGATTCGGAGGTGAAGAAAGGGAAGCCATTGAGGATATGAAAATGCAGAGGGCGGGAGAGCGGAGGGTTTTGATAACATGGGGATGAGAACTTGAGTTAAAATAGGAGGACGGAACATAACCATAAACGGTTTCAGTTGTGGCTTCGAAAGGATGTACGTGGGTGAATGTAACATCGACAAGTCACAAATGTTTGTTAATTGATGATACCCTGCTCCTGGGACTCAAGCTAGCCCAGGCCCTATTTGAGTCAACGTAACCTAAGATCCAATAATTTTATTTAGAGGCTTCAACTTCCAATTGCCTAAGACAACCCAACTCCACATCATTCTTTCAACTGAAAAATCATGTGGGACACATGAAGCTTTTCTTTTTCCCCGATGACGATGACGATGACGATGAATATTTTGTCCTCTGATAATCAGATGATGGCAGCCTATAAAGTTCTTATCTTTCCTTTCCCCTTATCAGTTAGGCGATAGCCTGGTCATTATCTGTGAAACAATTAAATACTTTTGAATTGATGGAATGGGGAAATACTTATAGGAGAGAGTTATATGTTTGCCTTTTGAGAAGAAGAAAGGCGTCGAAAGACGGAAGGAAGAGCTTTACATAATCAAGGGTGTGCGACTTATGTGCCAAATTTTCGGTTACTTGGACCACTTTTGTGTCAGAGTGAAGTAATTTATAGTCGTAGCTTAAACCGACTCTAGTTTGTTTTTTGGTACACAAAAAAAGAAAAGCCTTTTAAGGACTTGAGGTATTGGGATCTTGTAAATTTATAATAACCATAATAAAGTAGTAACAAATGAAGGCATAATTGGCTGGAAGCGTTGAATGAGATACCAACACAAGGAGGCCCACAACTCATTTATTAACCTACTACATTGAAAACCATCACAACATCGATAATGAATAACGTTGGACCGTTAAGTGGAGTGAGATGATTTGAATAAATTATTGCGAGTTATATTGAATAATTGTGGACCAGAAGAAGAAGATTGAAAAAGTGAAGTGTGTTAATTAAAGTGCAGAAGATGGTAGCAATGATTCCGAAAGCTAAGTTCCAACCGAAACTAATGTATTTTGATTAAAATTGACCATTAACTTTGCTAATATTATCATGGCCTGAGTCGATTCTGAAAATTAGGGAACTTAAGATTGAAGCTTTGATGTGTTGTTTTTAAACAATCATCATTGTAACTATCTTTGTCACAAGACTTTATGAACTCATTGTCGTCTTTAGGAAAGGAAAGCTTATTAATTAATTAAACATGTAAGATTTTGAGACATCCCAACCCAACAGATTGTTGTTCTTGTACACAAGCTGAGGGGATTATTTAATTATTACGAAAGAAATTATTGAAAGTATGACAATGCCGTCTCTATGATATGTTCGTGTATTGTTCCCTGTAGTTTATAAATGAAAGTGTATAAACTTAAGCTATTATATATATATCACTTTTCTTTCCCCTAAAAGAGCTGTCTGTGAGGAGAAGAAATTTTTGAGAAACCTTCAGGTACGACTTCTTTCAATATCATTCATTTTTATAGCTGTACCGTTCTCCACACTATCGTTGTTTGCTCCTTCACAGGTTTAATTGAACCCAACATCAAATCAAAGCTTCACTAAGAAAACAATAATTCCTTTTATGAATTATTATAGTAGATTCCGCTTAAACTTAGAAGGTTCATGTAGTCCTATATTTAGGATTTCGTGTATGTTACTTTGATCTTAATATGAAAACTAACATTGAATCTTCTACGTTCATTACGTCAATTCAACATAATAAATAAGCACGAACAATTCTAAAGAAACTAGAAATTTTCATTCACAAATACACTTTCCAACTATTGAGATAACACAGATATTGATTATAAAATAGTGTGTTCTTTACTGAAAATGGCTAGAAATTTTTCTATCAAGGGAAAACACACTGAGAAGTTAGTGGAAAATATTGGGAACTTAAGAATGAAAGGGATAAGAAAGCTAGAACACAAGAGGTCACCTAAATAACATATTAATATGGACTAGAAGGAAAAATATTCATCAAATATTTTTAATGAAACTAGCATGAAAAATATCGTACTAATATAGGTTTAACCACTTTAGTGATTGACACTAATGAAAGAAGTATATGATATTTGTGAATCTTAACTTGTTGTGTGACAGAAATATACCCATAGTGCTTCTAAGGGCTCCTTAAATTTGTAAGTTTCTCTAGGACACTAGTTTCTAAGGGCTAAAAGGAAATTTTTTGTATTTAATAAATGTTGCAATAACTTGATCCTAATTTTAAGTTAGTAGAATGTGGTTAGTTCAAGTGATTAACAATTAACAACTACAATCCACTATAATCAGGTCCTCATCGTTATAACAATATAATGCATAATCTATGAATTTGAATCTATAATGAAAACTGTGATAAACCAAAAACAAGTACAAAGTTACAACTTTATCAATCCACATGAAAAGAATTGCATAAATAAAAAATAGAACATGCTTAAAGTATAAGGTCCACTAAAATCAAATGAATCCACATATTTGAAAAATCCTAAAATCTAGCTTAAATGCAACTTTAACTTGGTGAAATAAGCTATTTGTTGAACACGAGGGAACTAATCACTTAGTTTGAATTAGATTGGTATGTTCTTCATTAATGATTAAATTTTGTAGAAATAAATCTGAACTAAGAGAGAATAAGTAATTTCAAAGAAATGGACAAAATTTCTTATTTGATTGTGTGTCTTTTCTTTAGCACACTAAATAAAATTTAAAATAAAAAATTAGACATGATATAATCAGATAAATGATATCATTTAGGATGTTTATAAACACAATCGGTAACATGCATAGTAAACCTTGATTATATGGAAAACATTCTTAAAAATTGTTTGGCACGTGATAGTATATCAAACTGTGTTTCATTAGAAAATATATGATGAATGTGATTGTAAACATTATGGTGTACTAAATCATGTTCGTAATGAAAATTATTAGTTAACATGGTCTTATACATGATCGTATATCAATCCATATTCTTGATGAAACCCTTCCATAAAAACATTATGGTTTTTAGTCCATTTGGCACATTAATGAAAACCATTTATATATTCGGATACCATTTGATAATAATCTTGGTATTGTTTAGATATGATTGTGGTAATTTTTAATCTTAGTTACATAGTATTTGCAAAATAAGATGTTATTGTTACATTAGTATCGTATTTTTTTCTTAAATTAAAGATTTTTTAAATATTAGTAAAGATATTTTATCTACAAAATGTTAGTTTTTTCTAAATATTATGTTATATCTTATTTGTGGTGTTCGTATATTTTTTTATATAGGGTTCAGAAAATTGAGTTTAACTCTCTTCTATTATTATGATAATTACCACTTAACAGTATACCACAGTAAAATGAAATAGTTTAACTCTCTTTTATTGAAATGCCACCAAGTTTAAGACCAATTAGAAAGAGTTCTTTTTGCTATAAGCTAATAAAAGGTTTAGATTCCATGATATTCGATTAATGAATAAGATGCTTTAAATTAAAAGAATTTATAAACTTTTCATAGACCATGATGTAGGTTCGGTAAATTCAAATTCTCATTTTTTTATAAGAGAAAAGCTTCTGGAATATCAATTCTAATGCTCAAACTTCTTGGGGCCTAAATCAAATTAGAGAGAGAAGTTAAGGATGCAATGAAAGTTATCATCAATAATAAGAAAGGAACACGATTTTGGTAGAACAATTACCATTTGTTAGGCCCTTACGTAGATTGTTAAACATCATATCAATCATCAAAGGTTTGTCAGAAAACTTTGGAGAAAAAAATAGTTATCTACAATAATATATAGATTTGGTTATAAGACCAATTTAGAGCATTTTGTTTAATAAGGGAAAACCGCCCCTCTTATTCACTAGACCTTTTAAGAAAAGTTCGAGTAATTTGTATATGTCATAAGTTCCTTAATTTCATAAACAATTCGTAGATACAACTTCTTAACTATAGTCATTATCGAACTTTCCAGAAAAACCTAGTACATTTCTTTAATAGGCTCGTAAATACAAAAAATTTAGGGGGCGCTTAGTTCAAAGAGGGGAATCGGAATGGGAATGGGAATGAGAATGAATATGGTAAGGAATGAGAATGGATATAATCATTATAATTATGATAGTTGGTTAAAATAAAGGAATGATTACCATTACCATTAATGGTGGTTGGCTTGTTAAAAATGTTGAGAAATAAAAATTTATTTAATTTTGTTTTATATCAAAATTTAAATATATTTTAATTGATTATATTTAATTTATGGACCCTATTTATAATGACATAATTTTTAAAATCACGTATATTGTCGTATTTCCTTTCCAATAGCTCTTGAAGAAAAAAATACTCCAATATTTTCTTGCATCAACATATCATTAGTTACATAATATCCTTAAATATAGTTTAATCATCCAAAATATTATACA
>JAOTAY010000191.1:32327635-32341064 GCA_025629805.1 Erythroxylum baracoense | reverse complement strand
ATGTGCATTTTCCTAATTTCACAGAAATTCCTCATAAATTACTATTCTAGCCCTAACATGGGTAACGGGATATTACATAAAGTGATCACATGATATACATTTATTAATCGAAAATTAAGACTGAACGCAGGGTCCCTACCGTTAGTGTGATGAACTAATTCTAAAGTGGTAAGAAACTTAATTGCCAATTCCACATACGAATTTTTCCTAAATTCAGAAATTGTTCCCAGCCTATATTTCGCAGCAACTCATGGACTCGATCAAATATTCCGAATTCAATAAGTGCTTTAGAATCTAAAAATCTATTCATAATAATTTTACAATCCTTAAGAACGGTGTACCTTTGCCAGCGCTTTCTACTTTCAAAGTTGAGGCACGAGATACCAGAATTTGGCTTTTGTGGTGGAGACAAGGGAACTCTGGGTTGTTTCATTCTTGGAGGCATATCTAGCTGCGCAGGTAGACGTGACATTTGTCATCCTACTGGGTTAGTGTGGCAGACACACGGGCCTGGGTTATGCCGAGGAAGTGACGTATAGGTGTGAATTAATTGAGTGGAGCGGCGGTAACAGCGGCAGGGTTATGTGGTGGCCAAAGTAGGCACAAGTGTGTGCCGCACGGTTGTGCGTAATGAGGGGTGCGCTGGTGGTGCAGTTCGGCTGGTTGGGTTTGAGGGCATGTGGCCACAGGTGGAGATTAGGTAAGGAGTGGCGGCTGCGGGTGGAGAAGAAGCCGAATGAGATATGGATATAAGCAAACAGAAAATGAAAATACGAAGATAAACTAGTCGATATCAGGTAAACTGCCAGTAAGAACCATCACCTAAAAGAAGAGATCCCACTATCAATGAACAAAGGGCTAGGAAACGACATACGAGTTAGCATCTACAGTTAGCTACTAAAATTGAGTTACCCTCACACCCGTGACTGGGAAGTCACAGGTGTGTGACTCCCTAGTCACACCCATGACTGAGGAGTTCTAATTTTAGAAATACATCAGTTACGGATTATTTGATCATCTACTATGGGATAATCATTTTTTCGTTTCTCAATGTTGGCTTTGAACTTTTCTGTTTCCATACTCTTTTCGTTGTTCTTTTATAATGACTTCACCAGTCCTTTAAATATATTTCACGTATAAGAATACGTGTTATGAGCATATAATTGATGCTTTCTTGATTTGCTTGATGAAGTTGGGGAGATTAGCAACTAAGTAGTCCGGTAATCATTGATTACAGAGTAGAAGTGGTAATTTTTTCATTTTTAATGACATCCCTAATCATTTCTTGTGAAGCTTTTAAGATAGGAACTGAATTATCTTATATTTGGCTTTCTTCAGCAATCAATTATTGGTAAGAAGGTACATTACCAACGATGGCTCCTAAAGCTTTAGACTATGAATCGTTGAATGAAAGTTTGAAAAAGGTCTAATATGTTGTTAGAGGAGAGCTATACCTTCAAGCTTTTGAGCTTTAGAAGGGAGAGAAAAAGGTAAATACTTTACTTTGCCTTCCTTTTCAATGCATCAATACATATCTATGTATGTGTCCCAAATTCAAAATTTTTATTTATTTAAGAAACTTCCATTCCATTATCATGTTTAGTGTGATTATATGTTTCCAACACTTCAAAATTTTGCTCATAGATTATTTTCACAAATGTTGGCAATCCTCATGCTCTAGGTCAAAAGCCACTGACGTTTCCCTTTTAGGTATTGATGCAATAGAATATTCTATATTTCTAAACATATGAAGTAGAACATGTACTCCTTGACAATCAATATCACGTTAACACGTAATTGGCTATGTAATATGGTCTGAAACAAGGAATGTTTGTTCACAAATTGTTACTCTCTGCCAAGATTCATTTCTCCTAGATGATCCTAATGTAGAACTACTATTCCCTACATATGCAATTGCAAGGGCTAAACATTATCTTGCAATGAGTATTCTTTTTCTGGCTCACATTTTGCATACTATTTTTTAAAAAGAATGCTTCAAGCTATCCGAAATCATACTTCAAAAGAACCATGGGGTATCATTGCCTTGTGTTTTTTTCATGTTGTGACAAATATTCTACCCTGTCCCACTGTGTCAGTTTATTAATAGCCTTGTCTTTACTGATTAATTAAAACTGATATTTTCCAAGTGGTTGTTATTACTTAACTTTAACTTGTTTCTAATTTTCACCTCATCTTACATTTAAAAGCCTGAATATGTTCTATAGATCCAAGCTTGTAATGCTTGACCAAAGCAATATCATTTTGATAACTGGTTAGGTAACTGTAATCTTTCTATCACATTTAGATGCTTATGCTAATTCAAAAGGTCTTCCATAAATCAGAGAGGAGGTAGTAGAGATCATTTGAAGGTATGATGGATATCCCAGGTGATAATGCAATTTTACTCCATGCTCTCTTTTCTATCTCTCTCTATTACTCCCATCCTAGAAAAAAAACTCTAAAAGCTTTGGTAAGATAATTTGTTATTAGCCCTAGAGCCAAGTCTCAAACTGAAACATTTCGTAATTTATTTATAGTAATCCAAAACTCATTTTTCTTACTAGTGGTACCAGCAAAGGTGTGATGTAGTTCTTAAATACAATTATCCTTTTGATCAAACATAGTTGTCTCAAAGTCTGTATTCACAATCAGTACATGTTAGTGATCCTTAGAGTCAAATATCAATTGATTTGTGGCCTCCAATTTATTGTTGTTCGTTACTGATTGATGTTGCAGACAGTTGATAAGATTTATATGATTGCAACAATATCACACAATGTTGATGTTGTTGCTAAGATATTTGTAAGTTGGATGTGAATGTTTATGTAATCCATCTGTAACTTTCTCCAGTATTCTCTCTGTTCAAATTATCAATGCTAAAAGTTATCTCTTTTTGTTTACAAACAAGACTAATTGTTAACCCGCCCAAACCTAGAAATGTTTCATATGAGCAGTACGTTAGGGAAACATACACATGCTGAGACGTTGTTCATTTAGAGCTTCGTTTCATGCTAATCATATTGTTTTTCTAAAAGTTTTCAACATGGATATCAATTGGGAGGAAAATTTCATCAACAGAGAAAATTTTCTTTCCCAATATTTGTAATAGAATGAAAGAGTCTGGTGAAATCTCTATGTTTTATTGTATATAGGTGTGTTATTTTCCTTTTCATATCAAGGATGTTTACCATATTAGTGACTAACAACTTACTTGAACATCAAAACTTGTAGCAAATGTATCCCTGAATCATTGAGGAGAAGAGCAAGGATAACGATTGATGGGTTCAACAGCTGCAAAAATGTGGTTTGCAATTTTACAGAGGGCAACTTAGTTTATTGTTAAATGTGTTATTCTCTTGCTTTTCATGGACTACATTAATCTTATAGTTGATGGCGCTTGTTCTTACATAATGAATTGTTATCAGGTGATTATAATAAAAGACAATTTTTTGTTTCTAAATAACAAATCCAATCAGTATATATTATTACATTCACAAGCCTTTTGCCCCTTTGACCATAATTCAAGCAAGTCACAGTTATGACTTAACTTGCACAACTGTGCAAGCAAGTCAAGGTTGTGACTTAACTTGCACTATCGTACAAGTTCTAAAAATCAAAAGAAGAAGAAGAAGAATTACAGTTGGTGATGAAATTTGATACGCGAGTTCGTAGATATAACAAATGATATTGAAAAGAAAAAGAAAAAAGCTACACTATATTATGAAATCAAGAGATTAGCAAAGTAAACATCCATTCAGTGACAACTTTGAGATAATAGGGCATTGAGCATTTTTTAAAATCACTGCCAATACTTCATCATCATTCCTGGTCCCTTTCTTTTAATATCTCCGAGTTAAGAATTTTAATTTTAATTTTAAATTAATATTCTTTATCCCCAACCATCCCTACATTTTCTCTGTCATTCTATGATCCCTAATTATGTGATAGAATTACAGAAGACAATATCACATAATGTATTCATCACTCAATTTGTTTAGCTCAATAATGTAATCGTCTATAAAACTAGCACAAATTGATGCGGTTGAGATTCGAAAATCTGGGTATTACAAGGTGTAGGAAGGTGGCGATGAGAGACAAGATAGTGAGAGGGGTTCCTTCTTTAGTATTGAAAAGAAGGAGAATGTGCAAAAATTTATGGTTTTGTGAGAATGAAGATGATGAAGAGGAGGAGGCCATAGGACAATGAGAGGACTTTCTTCTTTAGTGTTGAAAAGAAGGAGAATGTGTGAAAATTTTTGGTTTTGTGAGAACGAAGATGAAGAGGTGGACGACGTAGGACGGTGAGAGGAGTTCCTTCTTTAGCGTTCAAAAGAAGGAGAATGTGCGAACATTTTTGGTTTTATGAGAACGAAGATGAAGAGATGGACGACGTCGATTGGGGTCGAATTGGTTGATAAGCCACGAAATTTGGAAGAGTAAAAGAGTTTGTAAAATTCAAGAAGAAACGACAACATATATCGGTTGGACAGAATTAGATAGAGTAATGTTAAACATAAGATCTCAACTCTGATAAGAAACATTAGAGATACGAGAGAAAATGAAAAGGTTAGAGAAAGAAAGAAGAGGTTTAAATTTTATGCTCATTATTGGATATAAATTTGATTTTGGGTGTTCTTTATTCATAAGACATTCTCTAATTAATGTTAGATTCTTCAATTACGTTAAGAAAAGACTTAGAAGATTATCTACCCAACCGCAACCTCAAACAAGTCTGTTAAGGTTCTACGAGAAATCCTTTTCATCTCTCCTTTTTTTTTTTGGCATATTTGGATTATATATGCAACTCCAGATCCCAAGTGATGTACTTAATCTGCGATTTTCAACTTGAATACTGAATTTATGGACAAAAGATATAGAGTTTTCTTAAATTCTTACGTCCCGTCCCTTAATGTGAGTTAACTTTCGGTGTCATGTGTTGTCTTTGAAAAGCCATCTAGTCAAACCAGCTCTTTTTAGTTCTCTTATTTCCTTTACCATTGAACTTGATCAGCGGCAGCACTACCAAATTGCTTTGAGATAAAAAATGACTTGAAAAGTATCTTTTTCTTTGTCGATATAATGTACCAGGCCTTTGACTCTTCGGAAGCAATATTTTGGTTCATCAGATTATAAATCATTGAGAAGTACCATCACTTTCTCCTACTTGTCTTTATTTAATAACAATTTAGTAAAACATTGAGGTGAAACAAATACAAGTACAAGCCCAAAATAAAAATAAAAACAAAAAGCTAAAAGCAGATCTTGACTTTCAATAGATAACTTCTAAAATCAATATAGTGCATCAAAAAGAGTAATGATTAATGAGGGCTTAGTGAACTGCATTGATCCTAATTTCAGAATTATAATAAAGACTATTTTCATGCTTTTCATCAATGTCACTTGGGATTATAATCCCATTTTAAAAACACGGGTTCATCCAAATGAATATCTGTCTACTATACCATCTATACCAAGCATAGTGCAACTTTTGGTTCTAAGTTCCAGTCAAACCCCAAATTATTATAAGAAGGCTAAAATAAGCAATTAATTACAAATTTGTCGTTAGTAGTTGTAAGTTAGATAAACCCCTACGGGTAAATTTAGTTTTACGAGGTATTACATGGATTAGTAATTTAAGAATGAAGTCAGACTTATTTCCATGGTCAGGAAAACAATTTTGCAGCCCTTAATTTGAGTCACAAGCATAATAATGGTAATCATAACAATTTTGAAGCAAATGCTAAGAAATAGAACATGTCATGAAGACACATTATGAGAGTACATAAATGGTAAGAAATAGAACATGTTATGCAGACACATTTGCAGATGCACGTTGGGGAAACGCATACAAGACATAGGACCACAAGATTCAAAAAGGATTTTAATTAGATGATTATAAAAAGGACACATAAACAGCCCAAAGTTAGGGTCTGATAAAGAAACATGAAAAGGTGGAGGAGACTTTTTGGAGCTACTTCTCCTGTCATAGAAATAGTTTATCATTTGGAAGGAGCGTCAGGTTAAAGTAGATCGTTGCTATTTTTGTTGGTGAAAACCCACGAAGCTAACCTCTTCGCTGTGATAATATGACCAGTGGTCCATAAAATAATTATGGTCCTAAAAGGCTAAGATAAGGTGGGTTTCTCATCTTTGTCACTTAATGATATTTTGTACACACAAGTGACGAACGTATTAAAGTCATGTATGTTACATATACGTAAACAAGTAGAATAAATAATCACATGAGTCAAAGTTTAAGATTATTTTGGACTAGTAGAGGAGGATGTCTTTGGACGACCTATTCCAATGAGGCACACAACGACCATTGGTTTATCTTAACAACAATTAATAGCAAGTATTGAGGAAAGAATTCTTCTCTCGTTGAAATGGAAGGACTCATTATACTTGATATAATCAACTACCATCAATAGTGAACGTGTCTGGGAGTCATTGAAGTATAATTAGATGCCGCTGACATGCCACCAAAACGAAAAAGAGTCGGAAGAAAAAGAAATTGGAGCAACATCATGATAGGAGAAATTCTGGTAATAATCTCACCTGTTGCAAAGAAAGATTCACATTAGGACATGATTTTGTTACCCTCTTCCATAATGGCGTACTAAAAGACATGATATAATCTTCTTTTCTAATTGCTTCTAAATATGATCTCAAGGACTCTATTAAAATTAAGTTTCTGGCTCCATTGTAAACTCTTAGGACATGAATTTGGGAATTATATTCAAATAAACGATCTTGATTAAGACAAATACATTATCTATTATGTAGTGTAGAAGTAGCAATAAATGGAAAGAGAAGTTTCACGAGGAGTAAAGGGTAAAGTTCGAAGGATAAAGGCATAAAATGTAGAATGAGTGGGGCAAATGGAGGAGGGGGAAGATTCTCATTCTCGTATAAAGAGAATGTAATTGTCCTATATACTAATCATTATATTTCCTTTAACTTTAACTAAAAAAGAAATGGGTGGATGGACTACGGAGCAAACCAAAACACTTGTGAAAGGCCATACAGAAAAGTCATTAGTAGGTGACCAGTCAGCGTTGGTACGCCCTTGCCGACAAGAATTTCTGTCTCGCAGCTTAACAAGAGTAATTGGAAGACCCCCAAAGCGGGACAATACAACAATACCATACTTAACTCTCTCTCTCTTCTACACTTAAACTTTACCCCCACTTGATTTTTCACCTTCCTTTTTCCACTAAAAGTAGTAACCTTCTCTTGATCCTCGACTTGTGAGTTGTGACATTAGTGGGAGGGCTACAACCCAGTCTCTTCCCCCATGCCACCGCTGTCAGACTGAAGGGTTAAAAGTTTGCAAGTTTGAAGATTGATGGAGCGTCAATTACTATCCCACCAGTCTCAAACTGCCGTGGGCATGGCAGACCTGCTATTATCTGATTTTGAAAGAGGCTATTTCGATGCAGAAATTGAATCAGATGAATTAAACTTTCGTTCATCTTTGGCCGCTGTAGAAATAGAGAAGCGAAGGACCAAGAACTAAGACAACTGATCAACAACTCCATTGATGGGAATTACACAGACAAAATACACTCAACATTATAAGTACATGACATCTTCCTGTTAATATTTATTTTTAGATTCCAAGTTGGTTTTCAAACATGGAAAACAGATGAAATTAGTAACAAAATTTGGTTGCAGAATCGCTTTCAAGCATCTTTTGTGGCGCTGCATTCCGACAATCTTCCTATGTTTTCTGGCCTCTTTAAAACACCTTTCTCGCAATTATGGGGAAGCATTTGCCCAATTACCCTGCATGGTCGAGAATTTTAGAATGTTTAAAAGAGAAGTTACCACTCAAAAGATACGATTTGATGGCCACAAACCCTCATCTATTTATATCTCTACATCTCTCTGATCACTGTGTCCATGGGCAACCAAAGTTTTGAAAAGGACTTCCACTTCTTTGATGGTGGGACTCCACACCAACCCCAAAAAGACACAAAAATCAGGAGATATGGATGGAGATGAAAAACAGTTAGACGTGCCTACTCCAGCTAGAAAGCTTGCTCTCTTAGGTTGTTGACCCATGTTGCTGGAACTTGGCTTGCCATTTACCCAACCAGCTTGTTAGAATAAAGCTCTGGCCTTCCATGAAAACATATCCTTGGTTCTGCAAAAAAAGAAATTTCAAGTCAAGTCCTTCTTGGATCCTTCTGCCAGAATTCCCTCCTTTAATCATGGCCTCATTGTATTCTAACCACCAACATTTTTATGGTGGCCTCTCCAGTCCAAGAGTATCTTTATCAATTGTCTCTGCCAACCAAAAACGATTCATTTAGCATGATTAGTCTTAACTTCTTGATTTCAAATAATTATGATTATCAATCAAATTCTCAATAGGTAAAAAGTTGTTCTCTCTTCCATATTTCATAGTCGAACATACCAAAGCTTGATTAAAAAATTTGGACTCAAGTTGCATGGAAAGCAAGGGGTCTAATTATTGAAATTTTACATTTGAAAGGGGAAAGAAGCTAATCCAGTCCAGGAATTATCTAGCGTAAGCGCCATTGGAGATTATATCAAGAGCATGATTTAGCTTTTTATCCAGGAATGTCCCTTGCATAGATGTGATCTAAACATTTGCTGGACTAAAATTAGAGGTACTTACTCAGGCAGGAACTTGGACTGGTTTTCATGCATCAAAAGGTGCATATTATAGGTAACGTTCATCCAAGATCCTTGCCCTTGTCAAAGCTAAACCCACGCCTAGCAACCTATATAAGGACATGCAAAGATAAACAATTACAGTCCTCAGTCCACAACCAAAAACAATAGTGCAGAGACTTAGGCAGAATCCTTCTATGTGTCCTCAAATATATGAAAAGCAATGCAATCGAATAGGAGACTATGATCATGAGTGCAATAGATCTTGCTTGTCGATCAATTGGTTACAAGGTCAAAACGCAAGAAATAAGAAACCCACATGACAACAGAACTCTAGGTAAAGAGGCAAACCGACCCCTTGCAATGCTGGAAAACTTGGGGTTAAATCTTGGATGTGATCAAATAGAATAGATGACGAACTCTGAAGACAGAGAGCCTATGGCATGGAGAGGAAGTAGACATACAAAGGTAACGCTTACTCCTGGAGACTTAATTGCAGAACAAAACAAGCTAAGCTGTTTACGGTGTGGCTGCAAAACTTCAAAAGAAGTTCAGAAATGGTGGCCTGAAAACAAGATACGACAATCAAGTACTTTGAAGATTAATCAGTCAGTCTAAACAGAACATATACATGTCAATGGTCTCAAGTTATATAACAATTGATGTTGAACGTTATGTAGTGAGGAATTAATCTATGTCATTTCTATTGTTCCAAAAACTCAAATTTGAAATCGTAACAGAATTGAAATCTCAGAGAAAATTGACTATTCTTAATAAATATTGGCTGTCATTTATCCAAATTACTTGAGGAACAAAAGTTTTACAACATCCTTCCTGATCTATGATGTCTGTCATACATCGAGTGCTATCTTTACAAACAAGATCATCTTTCTGCAAATCGCAAGCTCCAAAAATGATTATAGGATGAAAGATGGACGACTGCTCAATCAGGAGGCCACATAATTCTAGGCCTACAAAACTGAATCCCCTACCAGTTTCCCTCTTCTTCCCAAACTGATCGTCACCCAAATCCCCTAAAGAGCAAGTAAACAAGTACAAAAAGAGAAAAAAAAAATGATGAACAATGGAAAGAATTTAATAAATCCTATTAATTTAAAAACTGAAATGAGAGAATTTTAAAAAAAAATTTACACTGAGGATGTATCAACAAGAACTTCATTTAACACATCATCCTCACCATTTGCCAGTGCAAAAAGCTCCGAGTCTTTTTCCTCATCGCTTGAAAAGTCTCGCTTCTCAAGCTTAGAATGAGCTGCAATAAATATTAATTTTTGTGCCTTCTCCATACCCACCCTTGAGTGTCCATGTGTACATACCCATCTCAGCAAAGACCAATTGCATTTGAATCCACATGAAGTCGCATGAAGGAAAATAAGCCTAACTGCAACTTTCCCTAGTGACTTGAACTCAGTAAGGTATGTTTCCCAGACAAGCCTACTACTTTGAGGATTAACGATTCTCAATTTTCCTGTAATCGGATCCCTCTCTTTCATCTGGACAGCTCTTGCATACACCGGATCAAGCCCTTCTGTTCTCCATTTCATGAGTTCCATTAATGCAATATGAGCCTCCTCCCTCGAAACAAGCCTGGTTATGAGCTTGTCCACATCTTTCTCTTGCTCTGGTGTTAAGCATTTGAAAGGAGGAAGGTACTTACCACTAGTGTCCCTGAGCAGATAGAGTGGATCAAGTATATAAGCAGCCGCCCAAGCAGGATGATAATTTTTCTTGAACCTCCTTTCGATCACTTTCTCCACTGCTGCTTCTGCAAAGTGGAACTTGGAACACCAATCCTTCACTTTTGCTTTAAGTTCGTCCCAAAGCGGAAGGCATTGCCCAACCAATGGCCTATCAGCCTCAATCTCTTGGGCCATTTCCTTGATCAACTTCACCAATGAGTGTACCGCCTCCAATTCATTCCAAAACCCCACTTCTCTGATCATCTCAGCAATTTCTCTTCCAATAGGATCCTCAATGGACACCATCTTAAAAGATTCATCAAGTAAAACCAACTGCAATGCTCGACCTGAGCTCAGTATATCCTCTATCATTGTATAGACAGTTGTAAAATCCATCTGATCATACTCACGCAAGGGCGGCACTCTCAATAATCCCGCGTGGCCATACTCTTGCAGTTGATACTTGTGAAAACTATGTCTAATTGGAGTCTTATTATTAAAAAAAGTTGCAAGCTTGAAGCAATTCTCGCTCACTGTCTTGAACAAAGGAAGTTCCCTGCTAAAATCCTTAATCAAACTAGTGAACCCTTGAAACTGACACGAAAGATTAACCATCCAATGGTTCTGATTCTCCAAATTCCTTAAAGCCTTGGACTTAAACCTGTCTGCAACTATCCCCACACACTGTTGCACGACATTCCCGCAAATGCCACTTATCGTCTCCCACAAAATATCCTCCGCATACTTAGACGGCACTGAACCGCTAAGAAACACAGCTCTCCGATACAAACTAGTCCCGTTAGGCAAATTAACTGTCAAATTAACCAAATTAAGGTCATTAAAACCCCCATAACTCTTAACCTTCCAACCATCAGACGCAATCTGAAAAAACATGGCATCTCTAATCCTCGTTTCAGACTCAGCCTTGGCTTCCTCGTACTTAACAGTCAACCTCCCGCCAACAAACTCCCTCCTTGAAACTGCCGGCAAGCCAACTTGATTCAAGAATGCCCTGAACTTCGGATGCTCCAAGCTCGAAAACGACACCGACGCACACGACTCATAAACCCAATCAGCCAAAAAATCAAGAGCACAGTCAATCTGGGTCTTGCTTAAAGCTGGTCCTGGTGACGTTTTTGGACTCTTCAGCTTCTTGACACTATCTTCGAGCATAGCCAAAGCACCCAGGTCATCTTTTCCACCAGAAAGCATCAAATGCGGTTGTTGGGCCAACACAGCCACTTCACCAGAGTACCTCGACGGATCTATTATAGCTAGGGGACTTATTTGATAAGAAGTCGCTGAAGTCGACGTCGCAACCGCAGTCACGGGATAAGAAGGCGCTCCTGAAATTCCCGAACTTGCACCCACAGAACGCTTCCGGCTGCTCTGCACCAACGTGGCCGCGGAGCCAGGCGGCACAGTGACGGCGGCGTTGGGAGAGATTGAGGAAATGGGTTTGGGGAGAGAGTTGAAATTAGGACAAGTTCCACGTTTAAGATGCTCCGAAGCAGTGCGAGACGGGTTCGAAGCGGAGAAAACTGCGTCGCATAAAGAGCATCTAAGTTTCACAGCTTTTGGGAGGCCGGTTTCGGTGTTATGCACTAACATGGGCTCAAGGTGAGTCCAGTACCACGCGCCTTTACCCTTTATAGCTTTGGTCCGAACCATGACAAGCCCTTCGTAGCGTTTGTGAACGGCCTTCGCCGTGAGCTCGTCGGCGGAGGAGGTGGAATCCACCGGAGTTGTCGTGGTGTTAGTGGTTGTGGCCATTGCAGTTGATGGGAGAAGAAAAAAAAACAAAAGATACAACGTTGTGTTGATTCGTGTCTGCGGGGTTTTAGAGTACGGTGGGGTTTAACTTTAAGAGTTGGTGTGTGGTGGTGGTGGCCGTTGTTTATTAGTTGCATTCAGCTCCGGCTGACGTAGCCGGATTTTGATCCTCCGGCTGGAGTCCATGCCGGAGACCGGCGATCGACGTTGACAATTTTTGGTATAATTTTTAATAGGCTTTGGTTTTGGGTTCACTGATGGGTCCTCATTGAGGGGAGGCTTTCAAAGAGCGAAGAAAAGAGCGGAGTGAGTGAGAAAAATGATATGAGAGACAGAGAGCAGAGAAGGGAAGAAGTAGTTGGAGAGTGAAGTACACGAGCCGACTAACTGAGCGTGGGAAATATGAGAGAGCAAAGTTGATGGAAACTGCTAAAACGAAGTAACACCACCGTCCGACGTACGAAAACACTACTGACATTGGCCTAGTTCCAGGTGATTGGGGAGTGCGGTGCACGCGCTTTTAAAAGGGGTTCTTGTTTTGGTATCCCTTTCATGTTTCTTGCCATTTTATTTATTTATTTTTACTGCTTTCCCTTTTTCGTGTGTGTGTGTGTGTGTTGTTGTTGAGGTCTTGTTGTGGGTCTTGTAGGGAAGGGTCCTTCTTGTCTGTTTCCTCCTTTAACTTTTATCTAAGCCACCCTCATTATTTTATGATTTGCTTGTAAACTTATTTGCGTTAATATTTGAGGGATTTTCCTTTTATGACTTGGTTGTTTATTCAGGGTTGTGGAATGTGGACAGAAAGAGCAACCTAGGAATTCAATTGGATACCATAAAACCACCAGGGCAGTGCTGACTAAGGCAAACCCAATTAACTTTGTTTGATAATAAGGCCAGGCCAAGCCTAGCCTAGCGAAAGGGCTTGGGAGTTGGCACTTGGTTTTCCTCTCTCCATCTTCTTTATTTAATTTTTTTTAAGATAAGAGATAATTTAGTTAACTTAAAAACTTTATAATATCCAAAATTATTGATTTTTCTTTATAATTTTTAATTTTTATAAAGTAAAAGTAAATAATAGTAGGATATATTTGAAATGAATGTTATGTTTATACGATGATTCAACCTAATTTTTAAATTCATCATCATCATCATCATCACCCAGTCCGAAATTCCGCATTAAAGCAGGGTCTGGGGAGGTCTAATAGTACGCAGCCTTACCCCTACAGAGTAGAGAGGCTGTTTCCGGTAGACCCACATGTGATTATGACATGAAAAAAAAGTAGTATAGTAATAATACAAAAAATACAAATAAG
>JAOTAY010000191.1:32316396-32327535 GCA_025629805.1 Erythroxylum baracoense | reverse complement strand
GTGTTGTATCAAATGGTTATAAATAAAATGGGCCAATTTGAGTTATCAACTTTCTGTACTTTATGTTTCATCGATTACAATGTAATATGGTTCGTTTTCAGTTTAAGTAAACAAAATGTTTTGAAAAAGAAAAAATGGGCCCAAATTAATGATCATTGATAAGAGTATTCAAAAAAAAATTTTCATACCAACTTTTAATTGTTAAGTGATGTGGCACGCCACCCTCGCGGGACACGGATTCGGATATCACTATCGATATCGGGTTCGGGTCCAGCGGGAGTGGGGTGTTACACATTTAGTCATCAAACGACTGATAGGTATTGTTCTTATGTACTATATCACCTACTATTGTGTCGTTTAAGAGGATATTTCAAGTTACAAATCCAAAGGTAGGGTGGTAAGTATTAGTATACCTGAGATTTCAAAATAGAATTGTTGGTTTATGTCCTAAAGTCAATCAGTTAGTTTTAGTTTGGTGACAAAATAATTTAAGGGCATATTTAAATATATATGATAAAGTCAATAAAATAATTATACATTAAAAATGAGATTATGATGATATTATAATTATGTGATTCATATTATATTTATGTATTATCCTTAAAATGTTCCTAGTGATTGTTCTATTAAGACTGAACATTAATAGAACGTAAAAAAACTAGAACATGTTGTGTTGTTTTCCTTATGAAGTAAGTAATAGATCTCATAAATTAAAGAATGGAGATACTTAAACAAACTTTTGGGTGCTTATTAGAAAACAAGTTCACTAAACTAATCTTATATGAGAAATCTATTTGGAACATCACTTATATGTTTATGGAAATTCTTATTGTGATGATTATATAAGTTATCCTTTAACTTGAGATCTCTAAAGTTATTTTATATAAGAATTGCTATGTTTTGATATTATTTATGACCTATTTTAATCATAAGATAGCTCAATTGGTAGTAATTGAATGCAGCATGAACTATATGGAAGTAGATGAATGATCAAGATAAGATTCATCATTAACCTAAAGTAATTAGGAAGAATATTCTGTTGTTCTCAATTAGTATTAATTACAGAAATCCTTGGCCAAGGTGGAATGACATTTTGTAAAATAGTTCACAAATGTCATTAATTGAATCAATAGCTAATGGTGAAGAGTTAATATGTTTAGACTCAAAATAGAATGGACATTAATTTCATGTTCTATGTCTAATCGGAGCATTGTATGATAAAAAGATTAACTTATATGAAAAAAAATCATTCACAAAATTTTGACATTCATAAATTTTTGGATTGTTATGATGCATTGCTAAACTTCAATCTTAGTCTATACATATAAATTGTTTAATTGGAGAATTAAAGATAAATTAAAGGACTTTAATTTATCTAATCTTAAATATGATTTTGAGTTATAATTTGTATCCACTATTGACATATATAGGAATCTAATGAATCACACATAAAGAATGGATTAAAAAGAGCAAAGATATTTTAATTAAGTTGGACTTGATTATAGAGTTTGAGAAACTTTATGATTAAACATAGGATAATTAATAATTAAGAATCAATATGAGATATTAGATCTTATTTGGGCATAATTGTTATTTAATTATAATTATTTGTAATTCTAATTAAAGTTTAATTAAAATTAGAATTTAATTTCAATTAAATTACTAAAATATTCAAAACCTATTATAAATAGGCTTACGTTCTAATAAAACTAACACCTCTTGCTTAACCTCTCTGTAAGAGTTCTAGAATTCTCTCAACTTGTTATGTAGATACCATTAGAGGTCAGACATTTATGTAGCTATGGTGGTTGACATGAGCTAGTTTTAGAAACAGTTTGAGGGATATGAAAAGATTATGATTTCATGCTTTATTATTATTTAATTGTTAATCATTTTATAATATTAAAGTGATCTTGGTTTTTGGGAAATCAAAATACTAAAAAATTTCATAATTATTCCACTACAGTCAAGATCAGATCTATTTACTAACAGTAGTATCAGAGTCGACTTTGATTCTATGATTTGATTAAATTGTTTGATTGTTATTGATCTTTAATTATGGAATTGAAATTAAAACCTTAAATTATGAAATCAAGTTAGAATTGATTAATACTCTTAATAGACTAAAGCCTATAGAAAGCTAGAAACCTAAAAAACCCAAAATACAAAATCTGGAATTTTGGAATGGAATTTATTGCTTGTTTTTTTTTAGGTGTTGGTTTTTGTTTTGTGACTGTTGGAGAATATGGAATAAGCCACTGGTTATGATTTGGTTATTGGTCCTCTGGCATCTTGGTGAGCCACCTGAGAGACGAAATGGCTTGACTACACATGGAGGAGGCGCGATGGTGGAAGCGTTTACAAGGTTGAATTGTTGGTTGCATGGAGGCGTGAATGGGAGTGAAAAGCCAATTACATTGGGTGATACAGACAGCTGTTGGAGTGGTGGCTAACAACTGCAGTAGGCGATTAAAGACGCTGGGCGGAGGCAACTTCTTAGGCTGGCAATGAGGCTCTCACAAATAAGCTTGGAAATTAGGCCCGGGTTTGACCCGATTCAAGACCCAAAGTCAACGAGTTAGGCTTACCTTGATCGAGTTTCAAACAAGACTCAGGCCCAATCCAACTCAAGACCTGACTGGCAATGAATAAATGACGTCATTTTTAATTTTTTTGAAAAAAATAAAAAGTTAGGTCAGCCGGCCCGACTCACCTAGGGCTAGATCAGGCCTCGTCTCGAGTTAGCAGCCTGGGTCTGATCTAACCTATTGCTATCCCTACTCACAAATGGCTGGACAAAAAGGAGAAGAAGCAATGTCATACTAGTACGTGAATGATACTATAGATGGCGTCTTCTACAGCAGGTGGCGGCGGCGGTGGGTGGTTTTGGATGACTGCGGATTCTCCTCCATATACAACTGTAGTACTAGGGTTTCTAAAACATGAAGAAAGGTTATGTTTGACAACATGGATAACCTATTATAGGGTTAGAATAGGGGATATTTGGCAATTAGAATATGCTTATTCTAGGGTTAGAATAAGATTGAAACCTAGGATGGTGTATCATAGGGTTAGAACAAAGTTTGTTTGGATACAAAAATATATTATTCTAGTATGTGAATAAGGCTTGTTTGACTATTGGATTAAAGTAATCCAATCCTTGGATTGGAATAGGGTATTCCACGATATGTTCCAAATATAATTTTAAAATTGTCTTAAAATCAAATTTTAATTCCAAAATTAAAATAATTATTTATTAATATAAATAACATCAATAATTTATTGACTCCTAATTTAATTTAATATAATTATTTTCTAAAATTAGAATTAATAAGTTTCAGCTAGATTGAAATTAATTAATTACTTAGACTCTTTAAAATTAAGAAAATTGTTTTCTTAAGTAATTAAGAACAGTGTTTATTAATTAAATTTATTTATTTCAATTTGATTTAGATAAATTAAATTTATGATTTTATTTTTTAGAGAACATTATTCTATTTATTTAGAAATTGTTTCTTTATTTATAAATAATAAGTTCCTTGAAGATATTTTTCTTGATTAAAATTTGAAAAGTATTTTCATCTATTAATTGAGAAAATTCGTAATTTTAATAATTTCGAAATTTTAGTTTTCTAATTTATTAAGAAAAGATTTTCTAACAAACTAAGAAATCAATCTCTAAATAAATAATAAAATTAATTTCTCAATTAAATAAAAGTTTTTATTTAATTTTGAAAGTAGTTTCCTTTTAATATTAGAAAATAATTTTTTAATTAAGGAAAAATAATTTCTAATTATATTAGAAATAGTTCTCTAATTGTATTAGAATTTGTTCCTTGTATAATTTTGAAAAAGGAAATTTAAATTATATTAAGTAAAAACCACAATTTATTGAAATTTATTTTCAATTAAATTTGTTAGAGCAGTTAAGATAATTACAAATAGTTTCCAATTAGATTTGAAAATTTTTTCAAATAAAATTAAATTTTGACTGGGAATAGGAATTTAATATATTTAGGAATCAATGGATATAATTTAATTTAATTTTTGAAATGGTTGGAAATATTATTTTCAATTATGAAGATCAATAACTATAATCAAGAAAAACTTGATATTTATACTGGATGCATGTTAAATTGTATCTTTTATACATTTAATTAATATACTGGATGCATGTTAAATTGTATCTTTTATATGTTTAATATTTTACATACAATTTTATGTTTGATGAGACAAATGAAATTAACTCCTTTGTTAAAATATTAAGTATACTTTAAGAACGTGATTGTTGTCTTTCATTATTATAAGAATAAACCAAAGTTCTATTTATTATTAGGCTTGTTGAGTAAACTTAAGGATGCTTTAACCCATATATCTTTAGTCTTTTGACATTGGATCTTACTAAACTAAATTTGTGTGATTTTGATGAGTAAACTCATAATCACATGAATTTAGAGGTAGGGTTAAGAATGACATATATTAATATACGTTTTGGCAAAATTTGTCACCTAACAGATTTAGGAGTCGCATAAGATGTCATTGATAAAGTTGTTATCTACCTAATTTAAGTTTAGTTGGTTTGTTGAACAAACTCAAGATCAACTAAATTTGAATAGGATCCTAGCCCATTGGAAAGATTAATAGTAGTGAGGGCTATTATTTAGAATAAAATAATGGGAGTAACCAAACATATGATATAATCCTAATCTTATTTGGTAGTTATAGAATATAATCAATTACTTGCTTTTCTTACATTTATAATTTTGTTCTAAGTGTAATTTTCTTGTTTAGTATAGTTGATACTAAGAGTTAATGAACCTAATTTCTTGAAAAAAAAAGCTATTGTTTAGAAGAGTTCTCAAAGTTTAAGAAGAAAAATTATATGCCCATTATGCAATTTTGCTATTAATCCTTATTCAGGATTTGGTGTCAACATATTAGAGATATGTCAAAATCATATGCATGACAAAATGTATTGAAATTTTGAGTTTTATAATGTCTCATAAACTTTGATAACAACATATAAGATGTATGTCAACGCTATAGATAGCAAGATGTAAGAGGTTGCATAAGCTATTGTTTTTTAATTGAAATAAATTGAAATTGATAGATGAAGGGAATAATACCTTGATGAAATTTTTTCATTAAACTTACTCTACTAAAAGCATATACACAGATAACAATTAAAGGCTTTGCTATAGCATGATAATAATTATCATAATAAGAAAATGATTGCATGACTTTTCTTGCCTATAGATAATATGATAGAGATCACATATATTTCTAGTTCATACTTATGAGTATTTGATATTGAATTTAGATTCAATATTATTATAATATTCAAGAAATAGATTGCTAAGTAAAAGTGGTTGATCCAAATTAATGCAAATAGTTTGTATGTGTTAAATCAAAAGATGCTTTTTCTTAACATAAGTGACAAGAATATAAAGTTGGATAATTGAGACTATCGTTTTATACCATGTTTTTTTAAATTTAAAATTGAAATTATATTACCTTAACAAAATCTATTATATAACTCTGTACAAAGAGTCATACTAGCTACATCAAAACTAGGTAACTATTACACCAATTAACTACATATAAGTTACAATAGAAAACATTAAAAAGACCACTACCTTTTTACTTCATGAGTAACTAACCCTTTTTGTCATTAGAAATAATGGCTGCTTGAACCCAATTCACGATAAGTTTTGCTAGCTGTTGATTTCTTGCTTCCACACTTTTATATAATCTTCAATTTCGTTCTCTCCATATGGAGTAAATAATAGTATTAAAAGTAATCTTAATAATCACACCATTTCGTTGACCATATTTCGTACACCTTATGATTAAATTCAAAGTTTCCATCCACTCAAAAGTGTACTAAGGTAGTTGCAACAACATCGTAAGCCTGCTCCATATTGCTTTGCTATATTGCCATTCAAAGAAAAGATGGTTTCTGCTCTCATTCATCTGTTCACAAAGGATACAAATGGGGTCAAATTCTCCAAACCATCAATCTTTTATTCTTAGTCAATTTTTAATCACCAACTAGGTGAAAAATGCAGCTTTAGGAATTAAGATAGATTTCCAAGTTACTTCGAACTAGGGTACTACCTCTATCATGTGAACCAGTAGCTTGTGACAAGATCCATTATTAAAAACACCAATGGAATGGGGCATCTAAACTATGTTATCTTTCCTCTATCCTGCAGAAATGTTGGGTAAATATTCTGCTAACAAATGAAAACCTCTAAAGGTTCCACCCATTCACCATTATGGATAAGCATCGACATTCTAATATCAGAAGGAATACGGTTTCTCATATTAGACAACTCACTTCTTTAAATAAGAGGGCTAAAGTTAGTTTATCATACCAAAGCAATATGTCCTCTCCATCACCCAACTTATGTTTGATAGGGGGATAGATAATGTCTCACAAGCTAAGCAGATGATTAAAGATCCATGAAAATTCCTTGGGCTATTGGAGTTACCAGAAATTTTGATTATGAAGATGATATTGATTAACCCATTTGATCCACAATGTTGTTTTATCTATGAATAAACGCCAAATCCTCTTGAATAGTAATACTTTCTACATTTGAGCAATAGGAATTATCCCAAGATCTCTTGGCTTCTTTGGTATCATTATATCAGTCCATTTCATCTTAGATTGCTTGCCATTCTCAATTGTTCCAGACCATAAAAATGCTTTTAATATTCAATCCATCTCTTTGATGACCCTTTTAGGTAGAACTAGGTATGTCGACCAATGGATATGCATATTATTCAACACTAAGCTAATTAACATCAATCAACCAGCTATATATAAAAACTTATGTTGTCATGCATTGATTCTGACTTTAAGCTTCTCTACCAATGGAATAAAATCTAAGAACTTAGGCTTACGAGATGTTATTGGGACTCTTAAATAGGTGAACTGTATAAATTGCAGAGTAAAACCAACCAAATGGCTAATCTACTCAGGCTCATTGACATCAGATGGCACATATAACCCACTCTTTTGTGTATTTATTACCAAGCTAGACCCCATCAATAAAATCTGCAACATATGCATCAACATTCAAATTGAATGAGGGTTGACCTTACAAAGAAGTATTAAATCATTGACATATAAAAATAGGACATCTTTATTTCACTGCATTTATAGTGATACCGAAACAAACCATTGCAGTCCACCAGCTTAATATAAGTTTAGAAAATCCTTCCATAGCTAAGGACAATAAGTCAGGGAAAAAAGGATCCCCTTGCCTAATCCTTTTAACATTTTAAAACGGTAATGAAGGAACCCCACTCACCAAGATATTGAGAGGCATAGATTGTATGCATTAGAGAATCTGGTTCCTGAAATGAGTAGGTAATCCTATCGCTTCCAAGCATGCTCACATATAGAACCAACTGATGGTGTCATATGCTTTAAACAAATCAATCTTCAGCACACAACTATTAATATGTTTGCCTAACTGATATTCCCCAAGATCTCTTAGAGAATGAGAATGTTATCTCCTATATTTCGCTCAAGTAAGAAAGCTCCTTGAGCCACACCGATTATCTCTGCCAATATTATTTTCAGTCTTGATGTAAGAAGTTTAGCTATCGTCTTATACACTGTGGTACAACAAGATATATGTCTGAAATCTGATATAGAAGAAGGATGTCTCTTCTTTGGGATGAGGCAAATATAAGTATGATTAACTTCCCACAGCATCTGAACTGAAGAAAAGAATTCCAAGACTGTAGTCATGAAGAGGGAACCAATAATGACCCATATTTTTAAAAAAAGCTAGTAGAAAATCCATTTGGACTAGGGGATTTTGATCCTCTTATATCATGTTGGTTAAATCAACATGATGAGTATCATAAACTTACATACAAAGATATATGTATTCTTTTGATTATGAATCGTATGAAACTTAAGATGAAGAATAATCAAATCAATCTTTAGTGGAAGGATGATGATGGTATTGGATTGTTATATTTACATATGTGATGTATTATATGGAAAATCAAAAAGGATGATACTTATGTTTTATTACATTACTAATGACTTTATGTGATATAATCATATGTATTAAATGAAATGTTGATTTAAAATTTTGAAAAGTTCAAATTGTTTAAATCTAAGTAAAAATTAAGCACTGAGAATGTTGAAGCACTTCGATGAGATCATTATGGTGAATTTTAAATTTTCAGTTATTTATAAGGAATGAGATTTTCTAGTAAATATCTTCATATAGGAGAATGGATTTATATAAGGGGGAAAATATCATATGAGATATTGTATGATACAATATTATTTTTCCTATAGCTATGCCTAGTATAATTGCTTACCTTCAATAGTTAAAATTGAATCAATTAGCAAGATTTCATATCAAATATAAAACCTTAAGACTTTGAAAGAGTCAAAGTTAATGATTTAAATATGTGATGCTTAGCTAAACCATGTATTATCCACTAAGTTTAGAAATAAATTAGATAATAAAAGTTTTGAGATATCTAAAAGGTTGGATATAATCATACAGACCTATTGAACAAATTGTTTGTTTCAATGTATATTTATACTACAAGATGATGAAATTTGAAAAGTTTAAATCTCATGACAGTACATTCAATTAGAACTATTGCCTTTGTTGATATATTTAAAATATAGTTGAAAGGCTACGAGACATTGAAACATTCACTTTCATGATGAATTCCAATAGTCTGTTTTGGAGATGATTGTGAACTTATCATGTCTATAAGAAGGTTAGGGGGATTATAGTTGTTCTCTTTAGTGGGAGTATGTAGAGACATATTACTCATAGAGAACAATCATTCTAATATTTCAATTGTTCAAAATGTAATTGTCTAAGAACAACTCTCATTGGATATAAAAAGGTAACAACTTAATTACGGTAATTAGATCTATAGAGATAGATTAGAAGTTGTTTACCTATTCTAAGTCCAAATACATAGATAATGTATTAAATACATTTAGTATTTAAGATATTTGATACTTGTAAAGTACTTAAAATATTCATTATTTTATATATGAGTCATGAGTTCAAGGTTATAAGGATATTAACTTTAGAAGTTAATCCTAACTAAGGTCTATTTTAGTTAAAACAATTTCATTTTAAGATTGTAAAGATTCCAATGTAGTGATGGTTGCTAATTAAGCCATAATAAATATTTCATTTAGTGGAAAGAATAATTGGATCAATAAGTTCTTTAGTAAACTTGATATAGTTCCTTCCATTGTTTAAGACAGTAAAGTACTTTGGAACATTAGAGCCATTGGGCATATAAAAGGAGCTAAAATCTCATCAAAGATCCAAGGATGTATTTTGGCATATTTTCTTAATTGTGATGATAATTAAGATGAAATATGTAAGATTTAAGCAAGTGTGTCTATAGAGAATGTTGCAGAATTCTCTTATTAAGCCATTATCCCAACAGTAGCATAATTGTCATATGGTGATATAGTATATTATACTTAAACGATTGAATTAGAGCAAGTGGGAGATTGTTGGTTATTTCCTAGAGCCAATCAAATGGTTCTAGTTGAGTGATAAAATAATTTAAAGGCTTTCTTTATATGATAAAGTCTATAGGATAATTATAATTGCAATTGAAATTATGATGATATTATAATTATGATATTCATATTACATTTATGTATTACCCCTAAAATGTTCCTAGTATTGTTCTATTAAAATTGAACATTAATAGAACATAAAAAAACTAGAACATATTGCATTTTTCCTTATGAAGGAAGTAGTCAATCTCATAGACTAAAGTATAGAGATACTTAAACAAACATGTGAGTGCTTATTAGAGAATAAGTTCATTAAACTAAGCCCATATGAGAAATCTATATATTTAGAACATCACTTGCATGTCCATAGAAATTCTCATTGTGATAATTGTATAAGTGATCATTTGATTTGAGATCTCCAAAGATGGTCATTAGATGTAGCATAAACTATATGGAGGTAATTAAGTGATCAAAATAGGATTCATCTGTCACGACCCGGAATCACATCAGGCACATGACAACTGCCGCATACCCAAGGTAAGGATACTCATAGTACCCTTAACCCGACTATACAAGGCTAACTGACTATCTTTTAAAACATTTGGACAACACAAAACGTTCAATATGAGGTTATTTACAAACCATAAGACAATCAAGAATTAATTTACAAAATATCAACATAATCATGAATCATTATACAACAAAAGTACAAAACAGAGACTACCCACATGTGTTAATATCCCGAAAATGTTAAAAGACCGCACGATCCACTCAGAACTTCAAACTCACCAAATTAACCTGCATGGTTGGGAAGTGGAGGGGGTGAGTACACTGTGTACTTAGTGAGCAGGAAAAAAAACATATATCATAAACAGGACCCTGTACACACCAAAATGGTCTAAATAACCTAAAAAAAATTTATACATCTAACATGCATATAACCACCTATAAAGTGAATATGTATGACATAAAAACACATAGACCTAGTCTATGGCTCAGGCCATACTGGCTAGGAACCACATAGGCCTAGCCTATTAATCACTCATTCAGTGAACATAGGTTCCAGTTCTAGTACACTAAGTAGAAAAGCATCACATGTAAAAATCAAATCTCTTCAGGAAGCCAAATATCATAATAAGCTAAAACAATTATGTGTGTCATCAATAGTCATCCAAACTAGTGTGCAAACCCACCGAATCTCTGTGTTAGCTCGACTTTCATCTGTGATGAGTCCATACTACGGTCGACAAGAGCGTCATGACCCTAGGTGATGACCTCGTCAGTGACCAAACCTCTAAGTGTGCAATCACCCGCAAGTCCTATAGAATGACGTCGTTACAAGGACTCGACTTTATTTACAAGCTCAAGGGTACAGGGGTCGTTTAATCTGTTGTGCCCAGTACACGATTGGCCAATCGTTTCCTCACCAATCACAAAAAAATCATATACAAACATTAAGTATAAAAAATCAAGTAAGGTACCATGCCTTTATTTATCGGTCCAACCGATAACATGGAACCTTGCCATAGCTCTAAGCCAAATGAGAACACATACATGCAGCATACATGACTCGGTTATGCATATGTAAGTTTCAAAACGTT